>VZTN01004268.1:117654-207677 GCA_013400515.1 Erpornis zantholeuca
GCGGGGTCGCCCCTCCCTCCTTCCTCCTCATCCTCCTGCTGCTGCTCGGCGGGGGCCCGCAGGTGCTTCCCGTGCGGCTTCTTTCACAGGTGCTGTTCCGGGTGGTCACCTTCGGGCTGAACGCCTTCACCCTGCGCTACCTCTCCCGGGAGCTCATCGGCGTGGTCAATGTCAGGTGAGGGGGAGGCGGCTCAGCGGACACCCGTGAGGCGTCCCGGGGCTGTGGGGCAGAGCTTGTGCTTGGGGCTGGTCTCGGCTCCGCGGTCTGTGCTGTGTCACTGGCTGTGCTCTGATTAATGCTGTGGCATCTGCTGTTGGGTGTGTCGCAGCCATCGGCATTTCGTGCCTCGCCGGGTCTGTTTTGGCCTGAAACACCGATAGCACTGGCCTGGTTTTTGTGTTTAAACCATCGGCTTGCAGAGGAAAAACTAGATACAACGTGCTTTTCTTGTAGGATATTCTCTGTGTCTGCACGGTCTGTAATGTGTGTTCTTGCCACTTGAATCGTCACACGTAATTACTTTCTCTCCGTTTTTAGAAGGTGGTGATCATTTTAGCTCATATCACCATGTTTTCACACCTGCAAGGTTTGTCTGCCAGGCAGTCGTGTGTAAAAACTGTGATGCTAGTGCATAAAGGATTTACAATTTATAGAAAATAGATTGTTTTCTCTCATTTACTTTTTTTTCCTCCTTTTCACCCCCTTTTAGGCTGACTCTGCTGTACTCAACAGTTGTCTTCCTCGCCAGGGAGGCATTTCGCAGAGCTTGTTTGAGTGGAAGTGCAAAGAGAAACTGGACCAAAACAATTAATCTGTTGTGGCTGACGTAAGATATCTTTAAAAGTTCACTTCCTTAGAATTTCTAATTCTTGTCTGGGAGTTAGCAGAATGAGAGGAAGTGTGTATTTACTGAGGTAATTATTTCAGCCTTTAGAACATGAGGAAGTTCATTGCTAGAGGTGTCACCTGGAGCCATTTCTTCTGTTGCTTGAGTTTCATTTAGGTTGTAGGTGTTGAAGGAAAATCCTGTTGCACAAATACACAGTTCTTTGTTTTTTCTTCCTCTTCTTGTTCAGTTTAGTTCTTTTTATTACCTGAGGTGCATTTGTGGACCTGCCTTAGATATCTTTTCTTTCCCTTTCAGACTACGTTTTAAGTCTTGAGCTGATGTGGATTAATCGCAAGGCAACATAAATATTTCACTAGGAGAGATGTGTAAAGGTGAAAAAAGAGTTGGAATTAAACAACAGGGAGGAAGTAGGGTTGCTTTTTTCAGCTGTGGTGCTATTTATAGCAGAACAGCTTAAAGTCCACAGGACACTGCAACAAGAGAGTGCAATCACACACTGCAGTAAAGTGGATTTCATGACCTGTTTCTCTCTTCTGGTTCTCTCTGCTCTCCCTCTGTCAGCTCTAGCTGTTGTGCATCCCCAGTTAGGTGGGCTGGGAAGTAAATTTACCTGCCTGATATGGTAGAAAACTACCCTTGCATAGTAGAAGAGTATTCTGCCATTGGGGCACCTGGCTTTCCCTGAAACAACCCAGCTTTTAATTGGATCTGGCCCAGGAATGGGGCTTTATATGTGGTCATCTGCATCCAGGTATGAAGCAGAGGGATTGTCCCTGTCAGGGATGGGTCTAATATTAATATTTAAAATGTATTAGTTCTGTTCTCTTATCTGAATTGTAGTCAGCCTTCTGCTGTGTGATAGCCTTTCAAGTGAGCATTAAGTGCCAGAAACAACATTGGCTGTGTGCATCTTTTTTTGTTTTAAACTTAAAATGAAGGTTAACTTTGGTGAAGCATCTGAAATATGTCTTAGGAGCTTGATGTCAAATATTTTAGGTGTCTGATAATGTGAAGGTCAAAGAGATCTTGCTCCAGTGATGTAAAATTTGCTGCACTCTGTCAGAAGCTCTGTGTTCCTGAAGCAAAGTCAGCAGAAGGGAACGTGCAGGCTAATGTGGGATCAGAATTGTTTGGTCCTAAGGCACAAAAATGCAGATATTTGACCTTATGTTAGGCTCTGGAGTAGAAAATGGACAACTCAGAAAAATGTTTTCTGTGTTGTGCAAAGAGTGCCTTAAGGTTGTTCATTACAAAGGAAAATACTCATTCTAGATATAGTAACAACAGGAATTAATTCCTCAGGATTAATTTTTTGTGTAATTTTGATTTTTTTGTGTAATCATTGTGACCATATGTGATATTGTAATCTAATTTTCTTTGTTGTTATTTTTTGGTTTTTGGGGGTTTTTTTCCTGCTGAAGTAACATTTCCATTAATTAGTTTTTATGTTAACTTTTTAGAGTCCCTCTTGGTGTCTTTTGGTCTCTTATCTTGGGCTTAGTCTGGCTGCACTTGCTTGAAGTACCCGACCCTTCTGTGGTTCCTCATTATCAGGCTGGTGTAGTGGCATTTGGTCTTTCTGCCATTATTGAACTCCTGGGAGAGCCATTCTGGGTTTTAGCACAAGCTCATTTGTTTGTGAGACTTAAGGTTAGTAAAGTACAGGGGGTGTGTGCATGGGAGGGAATAATCTTTTTATTGAAAAGAACAGATTACTGACTTAGATGTTTGTATATTCAAGCATATAAAAAACCCCTGTGTGTACTGTTTAGCACTGCATGGCCTGGTTTGTAACATAACTGGGAATTGTACCCATTAAAGCAAGCAAGTTAGTTTATTTAGACATTATTACCTTTGAGATCATTAAATACTGAAACATAGGTTTTAATTGGAGGGAGGGGCATGCTGCTTCCACAGTTCTACATAAAATTGTGAAATGTATCTATTGAGGACATGATAGTCTCAAGCAAAATTTCCTCCCTTATGTCCTATACAAAGGACTGGGAAAATGCAATGGAGGAATTGTGAAATGCAAGAACAGAAAATTTACAGAGAAATGACAATCTAAGCTGGCCAGCTCAGCAGAAAGAAACTGCCATAAAGTCACACTGACTTTGAAAATCTTCCATTCCTACATAAATTCCGTGCTTTAAGCTTAGATATTTTAAGCTGGTGTACGTGGTTAGGTTGCCAGAAAATAACCTTTCTGTGTTTTGTGTTTTTTAAAGGTAATTGCTGAAAGCCTTTCAGTAGTGTCAAAATGCATTTTGACAGTTACTTTGGTAATCCTTTATCCTCAGTGGGGCCTTTACATTTTTTCCTTGGCTCAGGTAAGTTTGTTCTCTCTCAGCTGGATTTTAATTTGTCTTTGACTTTTAGCTTGCTAAAGAACTTTGGGGAGCTGAGAGAAAAAGCTCCTGGAAGGTTTAAGATTTAGAATTTGTATTCAGTATTTTCCTGATACTGATTATTGATGTGGTACTTTGATGTTGAGTTAAAGGGAGGTACAAGGAAACACCTTCTGTCTGTGAAGACACATCTTGCAAATAAGGTTATGTAATTCTAATCACACAGAACTTTATCAGCCTGTACCACCAACCTGCATTACATTATCAGAAGGTTCTAATCATGTGCAGTGAATTCAGGTTAAAACTTTTTCTTGACGACAGTGGGGGGATAAATTTTCTCCTTCAGCTTTTGCTCTGGCTTTTGTAGATCACTTATAAGTGATGGAAATTGGAAATGTTCTATGAATTAAGAGATGTAGGCGGTAGCTACTCTGTCAGCTTGACTTTTGATTGAGTAATTGCTTTATAATTGGACATTTAACGTTCTAAAAATGCTAAATAAAACGTGAAAATTAGCAAAGGTCTGTGATAATCATCTACAGGTTAAAAAAAGATCAACAGCATTCTGAAGAGCTGTTCAAATCTTTACCTGGTTTTAATATTTGATAGGCACAAAGACTACTTACATTTTTTTCTCACTGTATTTTCAACTAGTATATAATTCTGCATTTCTAAGTTAATTTTTTTTCACTGTTTTTCTTCTCTACTTCCTGATCCTTTCAGCTGTTATATGTCAGTGTTCTGGTAATGTGCTATGTAATTTATTTTGTGATGTTTTTGGGATCTCCTGAAGCCACAAAAAAGTCATTTCCAGTTGCTAGAGTGAAAGGTTTATTACCTAACTTCGTGGAAGATGAGGTAAGTTGCACAATTTATTTCTTGAGTTTCTTCTTAAAATCTCATGTGAAGGCACTTTGAATGTTGCTTTGAGAGAGCAGAGTTAATTGAGTGGTTTTGGGGATATTTTTGCACAATAGAAGATATGATAGATTAAATACAAATATTACATAAAAATTGTGATTGAAGTTTGTATTAGTAAAATTCTTGTTAGAAAAGCATCGTGAAACTTGAACTCTTTGTGGTTATGGGTTAGTTGTTGCTGATTTGGTTTGTACGAAATATTAATAGACATTAACTGGAGATAGACCATCTGTACTGTGCAGGGGAGTGACCAGGATCTGAGGCAGAAAGGAAACCATAGCCGTATAACAATGAATTTTGGTATTTAGTCTATACACAACCATGGTGTTCCACACCATTCTAGAGACACTCAAATATCTCTCAAAGAAAACTGAGGCAAAGAAAGAAATTAAAGAGTCATTGAAGAAGACAACATTCTGGCTAAGATTTGCAGATTGAAAAGATAAAAGTGGTTCTTGGTTGCAAGTCTTCTAAGGGCTGTTTGAAGAGCAAGCAATTCATATCTCCAGTGAGGGTGAAACTTTATTGGCATGTTAAACACCATGGGTGCTTTTTCCTAAGTCTAACCTTGATTAATATTTTCTGTAGAATGCTCCTATGGGTACGTTATCTGTGACAACAGCACTTTTCAACAAGGGAATCAGTTTTTGCCAGATCAGTGGTGTTGGTGCTTGAATGCAGCAATACTTTCCATTAGCTGTTAGTACCCGTGGCATTGTGGGTTTCCTCACCACTGCAGTTAGAGCTACCCTATGATATTGCTCTGCCTTGCTCTTTTCTATTTCTACTCTTTAATTTCAATCACATTTGTTCCATTTCAGTATTTTTTTTGCAGACCTTTGTTAACTGGAAGGAAGCACGCTTGACTTGGAGTTTCTTCAAACAATCCTTCTTGAAACAGATTTTGACAGAGGGTGAGGCTTAATGTAGAAGTGTGAGAGAAGAGGGCTCATGAAAGCTGTTTACAAAATTGACTTTAGAAAGCTTGGGTGGGGAAAGATGATGCACTTGATTGCCAACCTGAATGGAGGTTTTGAGGGTTTTCAGAACTAGGTGCTGTCCTATTTGACTTTGTCTCTTGAATATTTAGGATTGGAAGTGTTTGAACAAGTATTGGCAAAGATTCAGGGACTTGTTCTGAAGTTCTTTATTTTGAACTTACAGGTGAACGATATGTGATGACTTTTTTGAATGTGTTAAATTTTGGAGATCAGGGTAAGTGTGAAGGTTCTGTGGAATGGTGACAGAGTTTTGTTAGTCACTGCTCTTCACATACTTCTGAAAATGACTTAAAGTGTTTGAAAATAGCTTGAAAATCTGAGAATATTTCAAAGCCTTTGTGACCTTTCAGATACATTTCAGAGAATGATTGATATAGATAATAATAATCAATTTAAGATAATAGAATTATAGAATAGCCTGGATTGGAAGTGACCTTCAAGATGATCTAGTTCTAACCCCCCTGCCATGGGCAGGGACATCTTTCACTAGATGTATATCTTTCTCTTCTCCTATATCAGTAGATCCTTACATTCCTCTTCTCATTCAGTGGAGTTTATCAGATCCTCTAAATTCCTCTACAGCAAGAATTTTAAGTGTGGTTGGTGCTGTTACATTTTCACTTCTGTGTCGTTAGTGCTTTTGTCTTCCCTTTGCCATGAGTACACCTTGCAGTTTTAAGCTGTACTTGCTGTGACTGTCAGAATTTTTAGAGAACACTGCTTCAGTGTTGCACTAAATCCCACTTATTTTCTCTTTTTTTTTTTTTTGAGATATTAAATTAGAATTCATGTTGTTATTAAAGACTTGGAATTAAAATATGTCTAAAATTTACAGATTGCCTTTTTTTTTTTTAAGGTGTATATGATATTTTGAATAACCTTGGTTCACTGGTGGCCAGGTTTATCTTTTTGCCTATTGAGGAGAGCTTCTATGTATTTTTTGCTAAAGTGTTGGAAAGAGGGAAGACTGTAAAGGATCAGAAGCAGGTAGGTTTATTTTGGATTAATTACATGTCAAATGTTTGATTTTGTTACAGATAGGTTGCATCACAGGAGTGTGGTGGACAGAAATGTGTGTTTAAATTCGAGTATCGAGGTTGTTAAAATTGAAAAGTGGAGAACAAAAACATTGGGTGAGGCTGGGCCAATAAGAAAAGAGAATAAGTAAAATGCTAATTAAATAGAAATTAAAATATGTAGTGGCATAGTGCTGCCTTGCATCAATGAAGTTAAAATCAGCTACTCCAAACAGTGTGATGTAAAACCTCCTGTACTGTGGTTTTTCAGATACAGCCATTATCTAAATCATGAAATCTATTAAATAAATGCTGTCTGGGAGTACTTTATTTACTTAAACATATCAGTAGCTGTTAAATAATGTTCCTGAAGAATGCAGCTTTGGGAGGAAAAGAATTGGATTTCTGTGTGTTCGAGCTGTTGGAGGATTAATGAAGAAGAGCTTTGTTCCTCAGGGTAATATTCTTGATCACTCATGAAGGTCAGCCTGTAGCAATCCTGCTAATTGCACATCAGCACACAATTAAATCATCTGCTTCAGGTCCTTGGTGGGCCAAGGGAGGTGTCTGTGTGTGTTTATTTATATGAAATCTACCTGGTGTGTAGAAGTGGAAAAGTGGTGGAATAATAAATATGTGAAAAGTGTTACCAAGTTAAGAGCATGTGTGTGGATAATTGAATAACAAAGAATAAGCTTCACACCTTTTTACACTATGCAAACTGATTTATTTGTTCCTGTGAAGTAGCATTTCTCCACGACTATAATTACATTGATTCTGGTTCATGTAATTTACTACATTTTTTTTCAGGATGACGTTGCTATGGCTGCAAATGTATTGGAATTGCTGCTGAAACTTGTGCTCCTGATTGGTCTCACCATCACTGTTTTTGGCTATGCCTATTCTCAGCTGGCTCTGGATATTTATGGAGGCTCAATGCTCAGTACTGGAACAGGTAAAGATTTACAGACCTGGCAAAAAATCACCACTCTAAAAAAAAAAATCCTACAGCTGTTATGAATTTTTTGTAAATCAGCAGTTTGGGTTTTTTTCCTGTGAAATTGCTATTGAAATCTGTGACTTGGCTCATGAATATCCTTTGCCTTGTTTATTTTTGTTCTTGTCAAGATACCTGGACAGGAAACTTGTTCAAATGAACTTTAGTTTCCATTATTAGTATTAACACTATAACTTCTCTCTCTTAGTATCAGTGACTGTAAAAACAATGTAGTTTGATAAAAGAAATCATCATCTATTTGTCTTTCCAATGTGTTTTTTAGGTCCAGATCTCCTCCGCTGTTACTCGTTGTATGTTGTGTTTCTTGCTGTCAATGGAGTCACAGAATGTTTTACATTTGCCTTAATGTGCAAAGAAGAAGTGGACAGGTAGGAAACAGTGCCTCCAAAATATTCCTGTAAATTCATTTGTGCTCACCTTATAAAGGGGTTGGTGCTTTTGAGATTGGCATAATAATGTCCTGCCCCACAGAAAAGCAACTCCTTGCTAGGCTGTGTGCATTTAGATGTAGATGTAGAAGCTTTAGCAAAAGTTGAAAAGTTTGGGTAAAAGGGTCAGAAATGAAGAAATAAAGATTGTTAATTTACCTTTTGGTACATCACTAACTTGGAAAGTAATTTAAATGTGTGTTTTCTGCACAGATGAGCTTGAAGTTTTACTTCTTAAGACACTCACTTAACTCATTAAGAGTTTGCAACTATTAACATGTTTCATGTACAGTTACTGTATATACTCTTAGGAATGATCTAAACTGTGGAGGTGCATCCAGTGGTTTTACTACTTTGTAGGAAGTTGGACCAGCTGACCTCCTGAGAGCCCTTCCAGCCTGGGTCATTTCCTGATTCTGTGTTTAGGCTGTCCCTGATGTGGCCCTTTTCAATTAATTTCAGTGAGGTCTATTTTACACAATCAGAGTGGGAACTTTTTTGACTTAGCAAAGACTGCTTTCACAACCCATTTAAAATGTGAACTAGTTTTCCAAGTCACTGTTTATAATAAAAACTAAAGTGTTGATTTCTTCTTGAACATTCGTTTTCTTTAATATATTCCTAACATAACATAGCAAAAACTGCACAAGTTTTTACATTACTAATAATTGTTACTAAGTTTGATTTTCTGGAGTGAGTGCTCAACTCATTAGTGTAATGTAATTTCATTCACATAATGTAGTTCTTGGTTTGATTTGGTTGATGTATTTTCTATTCTTCCAAAAATTTTTTTCTCATCTCATTTCTCAAATTTACTTTCAGTACAAGATGGTAAGAGAAGTTCTGTTACTCATGTTAGAAAATAAAAGATCATTAGTAAATGAATGCTGTAACTGCATGCATTGTTAAATTTTTTTTTTTTTTTCCTGTAGGTACAATTTTGTTATGCTGGCCTTGTCTTTCATATTTCTGTGCATCTCTTATTTCCTGACCCACTGGTATGGCAGTGTGGGCTTCATCCTTGCCAACTGCTTCAACATGGGCATCCGAATAGCTCACAGCACCCACTACATCTATGACTACTTCAGAGAAAGCACCCACAGACCCCTCACAGGCCTGCTCCCCTCGCCAGCTCTGCTGCTGGTTTATGCCATCAGTGCAGTGATCACTGCTTTCTCAGAGGTGAGCTGCTTCCTCTCTGCTCTCACTGCTGTCAGGTGACTTTTGTGTCCACAAAAACAAGAATGCTAGTAGGAAAAAAGGCTTTTGAGGGTAGGCTGGGAGATTTCCCTTACAGAAAGGCAGGATATATTGTTAAGAGTTTCTTTGTATCAAAGTTCTCTGCCGCCTGTACAAGGTGAGTCTGACAAGTTAAATAAAACTTAACACATTTGTGTGTGTAGGCAATCCATGTGCTTAGTTGTTAATAACTGAAATTTTGCCGTGGCACCAAGAAACTGATATTAAAAATCCTGTAATAAAAAGAAGTAATAACCAAAACTAAAAGAGAAACAAAAATTGCTAAGAGTACACTTAACACATTTATTCAGTACAAGACTGTAATTGTGCAGGCTGATTATTAAGGAGATGGTAGCTTTTCAATGTACAAAAATTGACAGCTTGAAAATCCATGATGCCTGAGAAAGGAGAGTTATATTTTGGAATGGGAGATTTCCAGTTTTGTTAGAAAATAGCCTGATATGTTGCTGTACAGTAGCAGACTTGCATGATAGCACCAGAAAGGTTTTGTGTCATCTCAATTAACATATTTATGCATGCCAGCAGACAGCAGCTTCCTCATTTACCAGGTATCTACTGACTGGTTTTTTTTTGCTGACAGAATTTTCTTAAGAAAGCAAATGCTGTGACTCCTAAGGATGATTTATTGTAGGGTCAGTGCATGTGGCCAAGCAGTGCTGGGTTTGATGGTGACGTTGGCATGTTGGACAGAGGTGTTGCACCTTATTTCTTGTTGAGACAGTAAAAGCACTTTGTGCTGACTGCTTTTCCTGCAATCCCTTGTTCTCTTTGTTGTAGGTGTTGTTCTGCTGTGACAAGGGCTGGATGGCCAGGCTGATCCACATCAGCACGGGCGCCCTGTGCTTCGCAGCAACCCTCGTTACGATGTTCTGCACAGAGACCAAGCTCATCCACTTTGTCAGGAACCAGTTCCTCTCCCGCTATTTGAAGAAAGGAACATGACCTGCTCCTGTGCAGAACAGTTCTTGGATGTGCTTGCAGTAAAGGGCTGTGTTTTTTCCCTAAGATCTGTATGGAAAAAAGGTTTCCACATGTATTTGGAGGCATTGATAATGGAGTGGCAATGTAGACAATTGCCAGATGAATATTGTTTTGTCTTCTGAATTGGTCAGTACAGCAAATGAGAGATTAATAACTTACTATTTATGCACCATTCTTTTCTAAGCTTTCCTTCAAACAGGCTCTTAAGTAATGACTGAAGACCTAAGCTGCACCCTCTGTAACCTGGTTGGCAGACTGCATGTAAAGAGCTCCCTTTCCTGCCACTGTGCAGTGTGGGAAGGCCTGATGGGGTTTAGAAGGCACTTATTTGGCATGGGTGCTGCTTAAGTGGGGAGAAAATGGTCAGGAAAAAAAACCCCAAAACCAACCACAACAATAAAAGCCATAGAAACAACCTGAGGAGAACACTGGAGCAAGGACCAACACCAGAGTGAGGGTTATGGAGCAGAACACAGTGTGGTGCAGAGGGATTGAGCTGTCACTGTTTGAAGTGCAAAGCAGGGAACAGAAAATCCTGACGTTTACAAGTAAATTAATGGAATACACAGCATGTGTCCCTGCTGGCTCTGTGAGATTATTTCATTCAGCAGATCCTTCATGTCTAAGGGCATTGATTAACTTGTCAGAAATACTCTGAAGCTGTAGCTGGAAGAGGTTTTGAGCATTGTCTGCAGGTGTTGAGTACAATCACTGATGGTGCAGTTCATAAGGTTACTCATAAAACTTCTTACTTTCATTCCATTGTTTTTTGGGTTTGTCTGAGATTTTAAATGCCAGCATGACCAAACTTGTCTCAATAAAAATTATTTTGTCTGTGCAATTGAATGTTAAATATTTTTAATAAGATTTTTACAAGGATTTATGCAGATTAAAGATTTCTTTATTGGATAGTAAATACTTCCTTTTGTTCCAATGTTTTCCTCACATCCTGTTTCTTTGCTTGTTCAATCTTAACTCCTGGATTGTTTTTTTTTTTTAATTGTTGAAAATTTGGACATTCAGAAGTTCTACAATTCCATGTTAGGCTGCTGGTTTAGGTGTACTGATGATGTATTGTATTGCTGGTCTAACATCTGAGTTGGGCAGTTTCAGAATGTGCAAGTGGCAGGTTTATGATAATCAATGTTCCCTTTGCAATGTGTGGATGAACCAGAAATGTCAAGGGATGAAAAATGTGTGTTCAGACATGTGCAATTGAAAGCTTTTAGTTTAATTATGTAGCAACTCTGCAGATCCTCAGACTGCTTAAAAAAAATACTACATTGGCATTGTGGGGTTCATTCTGGTGACCACAGTGCCCAGGCTGAAATGCTTTCTAGTATCAAGGCCTTCTGCTTGTAGTTAGAAATATTTTCTAAACTCTGGTAATTCACACTTGGAAAACATTGCCAAAGATACTTTATGTGAGAATTTGGTGGTTGAAAAATGATCATAGAGAAGCCAAAATGTGACAGTGAAGGGAGAGGAGTGGCTTTGCTCAGCCAAGGGCAGTTGTCTCCACTGCCTGGCTGGAAGGCACAGATACAGACTTGCTGATTCTCCTTATTCTGTTTTGAAATGTGTCAAGACAAAAAAAACTCTCCATCATTCTGTCCACTTGGCTGAATTCAGTAGTTCTTTGTCTTTTAAATTTTTCTCTTCTGAGTGATCCTATGGTGTTTTTTCTCTTTTCTGTCAGGTGTGGAGTTTGTTTTGAGTACAGCTTCATATACTGCAGAAACTTTATTGTAAATTGTCAGTGCCTACAACAGTTGCTTTTCCTTTGCTTTTTCCTTTACTTGCTTATAGTACAAAAAATCAAGACAATTGAACCTATGGACTGCATTTTAGGGCCTGCCTTTTTCTGTGTGTCTTTGGGATCCTACTGTGGCAATATCTCAATCTGTACAGTGAATTTTTAGAACTCCTTGGAATGAGAAATTTTGTACAGCCCTGCAGCTAAAGTGCTTTGGAGATGGAAGAACTTCTCATACCAAGTGAGCTTGAAGTCAGTTCTGCCTTGTCTGCTCTTACAGCTCCAGCTGTACACTGATATTACTTCTTCTACTTGTAATGTCTCAAGTAGGGTGATGTGAGATCTACCTCTTGAAATAGTGACCTGTGTAGTCTCATAAATATTTTTAACATAAATGCAGTGAATGCATTTAAAGACAAGTTACATTTTTACTCTAATTTGCATTCTTTCTTATTGGAAAGGCTGACAAATCTCTCTTGCATCTCAGATGCAGTTTTATATGAATCAGGAAGACATTTAAGGTTACTTAATGATTGCTCATTAGCAAATTAGGGACACATTCCTCAGTTAAACATCATCTGTAAGCAGCTTAGTGATGGTTGACTGGCTTTTGTGATGTGGGATGTTTTATTTTTAATAAGTTTAATGTGACAGGAAACTGCAAGGAGGGACAGAAGCAGAGACCTATGAAACTGCTGGTTTCTTACTTATCAGTGGGATCCTTAATGTCAGAGCTGTTAATTGCTTTATTGCTAAAGCAGCAAACTCTCAAACTCAGGGACAAAGTTGAGATTGAACTTGACCATGTTTCACTTTCATTTTAGCCCTCTTAATCTGTCTGAGGCACAACAGCCTAAAATTTCGTGGAGCTGTTTTGCAGTGTTCTGAAATCTTTTAGTTTATCCACAGGTGAATGAAAAATTTTCTTTGGTGGAAAAAGTTATGATTTCGTGCTTTGTGGTGTGTTTTTCATATTTGTTGGATGAATGACTTTCAAGGTAACACTAAATAAAGTTTATTTCCTTTGCATTTTGTTTTTGTCTTCCAGTTGATGATTATTGGAGTTTTATTTGTATCATTGGTATAGCTGATGGTTAAACTTGATTTGATTTTCTATGATGTTTTATGTGTAAATTCAGTTATCAGCCTAAACATACACACCATTTCCTAACACACATACACATAAAATTTGCTGTAGTAGTTTTGTGAGAAGTGGCATCATTATAGTCAATTTTTTCCTCTTTGTTTCTGTCAAATTGTTTTTATGGATTGGAATGGCCAAGTTACTTTGTTTGCTTTTACAATGCATTGTTGTGATAAAAACTGATTCGGTGGCCAGGAATAAATCTGATATTTGATAGGATTAAATCTGATAATTAATCTGAACTAGATTGTCACTGGCAATGCTACTGTTGAGAAATAACCAATTAACCAATTGTTCAACTGTTTGGTTTTCCCCTAATGTTGTAAATATTTTATTTGTAAAGAGGTGGAGCAGGGGGAGCCTCTTTTCAGGCAAGGAAATTAGGAGTTAAAGCTTTACCTAAATGGTTAATCTGCTTTAGAGGATAAAAGGTAATATATACAAGCTTGAATGTTGACCATAATTGAGCACCCATAAGAGGTATTGACTTCTTATGTGAAGTTCATGTGAAGGATTGTGTGTGTACCTTGTGGTCACTCCTAATTGCCTGGTTCCTGGATAGTCCTCCTATCTAAAATTCAAAATTCCTTTTGTGGAGTTCACATTTCTTGCTGTCTGAACATGATACTTTTATTTTTGTGGTTTAATTAGCTGATTTTAAAGATAATGCCAAAGAGAGAGGATCTGAGGCTCTTTGAACTGTATCAGTGCTTCAATAGATCTGCTGAGCTGTAATGGTTTTGTTGAACACAGAATGCACAACTCATCTGCATTCTGAATGTGAGGAAATGGAGCTCCTTTTCAATCTAAGCTGCAAATGAAGTTTGAAGCTGTGCACGTGTGAGGTACAGCTGGGCCCTGCACACTGAGCAGGGCCTGCTCAAAAGAGTGAGCAGCTGGGGATCTAAAGAAAACTGATAGGAAGTGCTTATCTCTGTTTCACTTTGGATTGCTTCCATGGGAAGATGTGTGAGCGCTCTGGTTTCTGGATCTGAGCTGTGCTTCCTGCACCACCTTGCTGGGATCGAGGAGCAGTGAACCCTTCTCAGTGGATGTCACTGCACATTCCATTAGTGAGCTGTGTTCATGGCATGAGCTGAGTGTGTGCCCCCCATGCAGCTAAGGCAGGAGTTTCTGGTTATTGTGGGGAAAGGTAAAACAACTCTTGGGTTTCCTTTGGCAGACTTCCTGGTTAGATGTGGTAAGGGAGCTGCTGACAGAGCTCTGTGTGCTGGTTTGCTGGTGAGGTTTTGTGGGTCACAGATCATGTGTGTGGCATAACTGATTTCCAAAGTTCTGTGTCATCCCACTGAACTGAGAAAGTGGCAAGGAACATAACCAAGAGGGCAGATATTTTATATCCATAGCCCATTTAATAAGACTGAAATAATTAAAGCTGTGTCAGGAAGAAAAATAAGCAGCTGGGAGAGACAGCAGTCCTTAAACACACATCAGGTGTGTGAGTAATTCTGATCCAGTAGTAAACCAGAATCATGTTCTGTTCTTTGTTACACACTTCTGCTTCAAAGAGGGAAGAATGTAACAGAGCTTGGAAGACAACTGCAAGGTTAAGCTCTTAACGCTCTCAAATGCAGGAATGTTCCAGACTTGCATCCTTGTGGGGACCTCCCTCCTTGGGAGAGAGGAGTATGAAACTCGCTGATGCTGTTCCAAAGAGATGTGCTGGTGTCTCTGGGAGCAAGAGAGGCACAGTATGTGAGAAAGTGCCTTGACTTCACTTGGGAATATCTTCAGTTCCTTTGTTTTTTTTGTTTTGATTCCTCCTTCATTCACATGTTGTCAAACCATTTAAAGCCAACTCCTGTATGTAGTTATGTCCCTTATTTGCTGTAAAAAGTGAGCCTAGCCAGTGTCATTGCAAAAATCACAAGAGCCTTGCCCTGGGCTGGATTGAGGAAGATGTTGGTGAGCTTGCTGAAGGTTGTATTGTGGCCTGTTTGCCAGCCCTGAGAGCAAGGAATGAGGAGGGAGCAAATTAAGGTTGCACAGAAGATTCTAATTGCATCTTCTTTTCTGTTCTGGATGCTTGACTTGGCAGTATTAATGTTTTCCTAATGGAAGGGGGTTTTGGGAATAATTTTATGAAACAAGTACCATAAAGTGCACTTATATGCCTTCTCTTATTTGTGTAATGATTTTTAGCAGTCTCTCAGCATGGGTGAAGAGATGTTATGGGATGAGGAAAGGGAAAGGTGGCTGAGTACAGTACATGTGCAAGGAACAGAGTGTCCCTCTGAGGAGAGGCCTTTAATCTGTGAGTTACTTCCATTTCTGAATGTATTTCTGTCACTGCAGATAAAAATTCTGTGTATGATCAAGTGCTTCTCTAGGCAACTAGGAGAACCTGTTTGGAAGAATCAGAGTATGCATATGGAGTACACTTTGCCATGGACTGCTTGCCATTCTGCTTTGCTGGTCAAGTAGGGTTCATTGAAAATACAGGCAATAGTGTGTGACCATACTCTATTTCATTCTCACTAGTAGTCCTCCCATTTGAAGTTGGCCATGTATTAACCTGTGGAAATTGGTGGCTTTTTTCTGTGGTTCCTTCTTTAAATTGTACTGATCAGTTTTAGTATATTTTTTGTCCTCCTCAGATGACTTTATTGCACAGTAGTTTCACATATGTTCATCTGGAAGCTCTGCAGAAGCACAGGACAAGGATCAGGGTAGTGCTGGGCATCACTCAGGTCCTGCTCAGTACAGCCAGGTTGGAGGAGGGCTGTGTAGAATCTCTGCTCAACAGGGATAAGCATCAGGACTCATGGCCTGAGTTTTGACTGTGCAGCTGTGAGCACCTTGCCTCAGATTCCTAAGAGCTGTGGAAAATGTCTGGAATAAAGCCAGGCAGGATAAAAAAACTAGGATTGTTTTGTTGAGCCAGCAGTGCCAGGATTCAGGAGAAAAAGCACCTCCAAATAGATGTTCCTGACTGTAAATACAGAGCTGGAAGGTGGCAGCTCATGAGCCCTAAAAGGTCCATTTCAGGGAGATGCAGAGATTCCTTGCCAAACCCTGCTGGTGGAGATGCTCTGAGTGTTGTATGTGTGCAGTGCTTCAGAGCTCTCTAAGGTTTCACTGGTTTTGTGCATCTAAACCAATGTATGAGTTATCTTTTTCGAGTTGAATATGTCACAGAATCATAGTTTGGGCTGGGAGGGACATTTAAAGATCATCTTTAAAGTCCAGGTCCCTGCCATGAGCAGGGACATCATATCCTGCTTGTGGAGTCTATCTGCAGTTGACCCAAGTTGCCTGAATTAAACAGCTCAGAGGAAGAGTTGCAGAATTGTGGAGTGCAGGTGAACCAGGTCTTTTGGGGTGAAAGCCACAACTGAAGCAGAAAAGCAGAATAAAATCAGAACCTGAAAACAAAACACATAATGTTCAGGTTTGGTAACTGGGCATTCAAGGTACTCAGTATTCCACTGGGGCTGACTGCTTGCCAGGTGAGGAGAAAAAGGGAGGATTTCTCCCCATCCAGACATAAATATAGTGATGTAGGTCATTTGAAAGATATTCTGGTGTGGGAGCAGGAAGCTTTTGTCCCTGAAGATGCATTGAGGAAGGCTGAAAAGGCATTTGCAATCTGTCATGGGAGCAGTACATCTAAGGCAATGTTAAGGTTGCTGCAGTATGGGCCTTGAGGTGAGCTGCAACCAATTTTACTTAATCTATTACAGTTTGGAAAAGGAAAATTAGTCTCTGTAGGGTAAGAAAAAGTGGACTTGACAGTGGAGGTTGAATTATGGAAGAAACAGGAATGGAATCGAAGTGAAAGAACAGAAGAAAAGTAGTGTGGAGTGGAGTGTGCTGCAGAAAGCCTGTGTTCAGCATCTGTGAAGGAGTGCATGTGATGAAGGACATACAAAAGGCTGGACAATAAAACCTCCAGCTGTGCAGTTACTTGGCAGTGGAAAAAAGCTTCAGCAGCTTCAGGGCTGTAGTTAGAGGCAGAATTGTGGATTGGATCATTCAGCTTCCTTGAGGAGTCTCCTGGTCTTTGCAAAGAAAGTTGCAGGAAGAGCAAGGTGTGGTTGGATTTGTTGGTGCAGAGTTTAGTCCAGAGACCTCAGCCCATGGAACTGAAGGGGAGGCTGTTGGTGCAATCCAGATCACTTTGGTGTGGATGTCCCAAAATACATGGAAGAGACATTTCCTATCTCTCCCCAAGTTTCTTTGTTCCAGGACTTAGACCAATTCTCTTCTGCTGATCCCATGAAGGTAAACTGGGATAAATCTCAGGTTTTCAGCCAGAAGCAGCTGTCAGAGCAGGAGAGTGGGAACCCTGATCTCTGGTGGGGTTGTGGACACAGGCAGTAGAGGGCAGTGAAGCTGTGCTGCAGACTGTACTTCCCTGACACCACATGTGCCACCTGGAGGAGCTCAGAGTGGATATACAGGAGCCCCACAGTGAGCATTTTAAGTTTTAGGAATTAGGGAACAGAAACGGAAAATTAGAAGAGTTTTGCACTGATAATATTTGGATTGCAGCTAGATGTGCATGATTTAATATAAACTAATGAAATAGTAGAAAATTTAGTGTATTGAATATGGACTCAATCTTGAATGAGCAAAGAAAGGTAAATGGTAAATATTGGTTATTTGCAGACCACTTCTTTGAATAAAGTGAGGGGTGTATGATCTACAGTAACTTGAGTAAATGTAGAAACAGAATTTAAAGAAAGGGACTGTCCCTCCTGCTTGAGGAGGGGAAACTTCAGCCATTAAAAAAGTAATGGAAGATTCTGGGAAATCACTGTTTCCCAAGAAAGGTGTGTGCTGAGGGAGTGGTGAAGTACAAACACCATTTGGGGACATGTGGCCCAGTCCCCAAGGATTATACAGGACTACTTTGGGTGAAAAGGTACCACCAGCTGTGAGAAGAGCTTGTGGTGCTTTGTATCAGAAAGAAATAATAGGATTAAGAGTGGACCAAAATACAAAGACCAGTATTGGAAGAAGTGCTTTAATTGATTTAGATAAATTTTGAAAGAGTGAATTAAAAACACAGTAAGTCAATATCCATTGTTAAGTTATTTTACAGAATGATGCTACCAGCATTATTGGCTTGAAGAGAAATACCTCAGTATAGTGAGGATGATGTTGGTTTCAAGCAAGCATGTAGCTGTAGAGGGATTCCAGAAAAGGTGAATAAAACAGAAGGGGAAAAGTTTGAAACAAGAGAACATTAAATACTGAGCACTTCAGCAAGGAGTTTGGAGAATCGTGGAATTTAATGTGTATATGAAAGAAAAATTACTAATGAAATAGTTCAATCCAACTGGGCTAGAGGTGACGTGGAAGGAAGATTGTACAGGTGAGTGGTAGAGGAGGCTCACGTATGTGTGCTAATCAAAGCTCCCTCCCTCCTCTTCAGCGTGTATCTGTAATATCTTCAATGTTAACCATTATTTCAGTTGATTATGATTACTATTTATAAAACTGACTGTAAAAGGAATAGCTCTCTGACTGGAATAAAGGAAAAAATGGTAGAGGTATGTGTAGTCTAGTCACAATATCAGACATTTTAACCATGAAAGGCCTTTTTTCTCTACAGGGTCTAATGAGTTCAGAGCAAAGACTTCTGTGATGAGTATGTGCCAAGGAAACAGGATGATTCTTGGTAGTTATTGTTCTTTCCTGGCTATATTAGACCACTATTGTAACAATTATTTGTACTAAATACAAAGTTAGCTGCTTCTTGAAGGGGAAAAGTGGAACCAGTGGGTATTGAGCAAATAGAGAGCAGAAATAAGCAGATCATAGTATTATTTGAGCTTTACTGGCTAAAATATTGGCAAAAAAAAACCAGCAAGAACTTTGTGCCTGGATACAATTAATGCCTGACAAGGGTAGGAGGTTTGCTCAGTGAATAGCTTCATCAAATTAAGAAATAATACAAGTAGAGATACTGTAATTTTTCTTCGATGATAACTAAGTATTTCTCTGTCATTAGAAATGACAAGCAACAGTGATGACATATGAATTTATAAAGAATGCCACTGCCATGGAATATTAGCTGAAAACATGCCTTGATTACAAAAAAAAGCTTTGTGGAAGTAAAAAATTAAATGAGCCTTACAGTCCAGGATAGAAAACAAGCATAAATATAAGTGAGAGTTGCTCATGCAGAGCTTGAGCAAGTCATTACATGCAGTTCCTCTGATCTTTGGCACTGCAATTAATAACAGTTTTGATGACATATCTCACTTATCAATAAATTCTGGCCACTAACAGGAATAATTATATCAACGTATCAAAACCTTGATGGATTTCTGTGCTGTGTGTTGCCATCACAAAGTGCTGATGTTTGTGAGCCTGCACTGACTGCCAAATGCATTCACTCAGGTAAATAGAGGTGTGTGTGTCAAACAAATCTGTACCTGTGTTAGAAGATCACAGACCAAAGGAAACCTTTCTGTTACTACACAGCAAGCATTAAACATCCATGGAATCCAGTTTGTGCTGATGTATTAATAAATACTTATTAAAGCAGCAGTTCCAGGGGACCATTCCTTATGGAATGCCAGAGG
Organism: Erpornis zantholeuca; assembly: GCA_013400515.1. Lineage (NCBI taxonomy): Eukaryota > Metazoa > Chordata > Aves > Passeriformes > Timaliidae > Erpornis > Erpornis zantholeuca. The sequence goes on from VZTN01004268.1 coordinate 136,936, forward strand.
TAGCTTGCAAGTTCATCTCTGAAATAATTTGTAAAAGGTCTGTTTTGGGGCTTGTTTCCCTATTGTTTATGTTGTGGCAGGGTCCACAGGATCTTGGTGACTGTGATAACTTATACAGAGTCAGGATGGAATAAAGGTTGTGATAACCTTTGGCCAAGGAATGGTGCCTGCTGCTCCTGAGGGGCAGCAGGTACACTGATTATGTGCCACAGTGTGCTGTTTCTTGGATGTGTGTGTGGAGTGACTTAATCTTTCCCTTCTTTTTTAGAAGATGACTTGAGGAATTGTATGGAGTTCATCTGCTGAACAGTATTGTTTTTGTCAAATCAAGGTTGATTTTTATAAAATGCTTCAGGTTTTTTAATTTCTGCATGAGGGAAGTTTGTTGCATGTCCTTCCCCCCTCCCCTCCTGACTGTCTCCAGAGTGGTGCACACTGGTTCTTTGATCCCCTGACTGCCAGCTATTGCCAACAGTATCATCTTGGCAAGAAGAACAACAAAAAAGACTCCCCCCCTTCATGTTGTGTGTCCTTGTTCCCCTCTTTGCTCTCTCTTGATGCCATCTATGTTTTCTTTCTTGTTCCTTTGCTGTGGCAGCCATGGGACCCCAAGGAGATATTTTCTGTGTGTTTAACTGTGAAATGTTTACATGCATGTTCCACTTAACCCTTCAGCTCAGTCCTGTGTTATTTGAACAAAGTCCATGTGTAGCATTTCAGAAAAGGTTTAGACACTGTCAGTTACTTCATTACCTAATTCTGGGTTTAAATGTTTGTGCTCAAGGTAAGAACATGTTCATCTGATCACAGCAAATAAAAACTACATCTCAATTCTTTTAAAAATACCTCCCTATTTTGGGCATGAAATTAAGTTCTTAAGTTTTAGAAATCATGTCTTGATAAAGTAAAGCCTTGGAAATAAAAGGATCAAAGCCATTTGTTAAGCAAATATAATTTTCCAATAGTAAATGGATTCTGTCACCTGAATTGGGATATACTACCTGAAACTAGTTTCCTGATTACTTTTAATAGTTTATGAAGGGTTCTGACCAGTTATTTGGTTTTTTTTTTTTCCCTGCAGCTGTGAATTAGATGAAAAAATACTGCAGCTGAACATAACATTGTTTTGTCACTAGGAAATTCACTGCTGGCATTGAATTCAGCCTGGAAAAGTAAAGAGGTCGTGACACAACATCTGTTTTGTGGAGAGCATAGTTATTACCACCAGTAATACTGCAAACACTGGAGTGGAAAAAAATAACTCCAGAGCAAAGATGCTGCAAAGTTGCCTTTTGGACCACTGTTTTATGGACTGGGTTAGCTGGATTTCCCCTCACATGTGTGTTTGGAAGTTAAGTTTGAACAAACTGCTCATGCTGCTCAAACAAAAGGTGGAGCTGTTTCTTTGTCATAGAATTTCCACCTCATCTCCTCCACATCTTCCTTATTTTTTTCCCCTCCTTACCACATTTTCAGTGTTGCCAGTGGTTTCACAGGCAGTGTGCTGGAAGCATGTGACTGAGGTTTGTTAAACTCCTGTAGCGATTTACATTTGCTCTTAGGTTTTGTTTTTAGCTAACACAATCCATATGAGATGTTAGGAGATCTCACCCTGCACTTAGCTGTGGTTAATCCTCCTCACTCTGCTGCTAATCTGAACTGACTTGGATTCCCATAACGTGGTTGTAACTGGGGTAGCTTCTTTACCTCTTCCTTGGGGTGATGGCCTTTGCATGTCAATGACAAAAATAATTTAAAGCACAGCAATATTAAGTACTTTTTGTCCACTTCATGTTGTCATTTCTATATTTTACTAAGAATTTCAACCTGTAGTTTCTAATGAACGTTTTCTGAGGGCAGGAAGTGTTGTGACATCCTTGGAGGCAAGTTTCAGAGTTAAGAGTTCATGTTTTACAATGGCTGCATCAGCACCTGTGGCTCTCTGAGCTGCTGACCCTACTGAAAGTATCACAGTGTTGTATTTCTGTATTTTTGGAGGAATGATTGGAACTATGGATGCAGTGCTCCCAGGGGACAGTCAGAGACTGCAGTTGCAGGCAGCTCTCAGGAATCTGAGCAGCCTTCCCCTGTGCCTGTAAAACCTCTCTCATGCTTGGTTTGCTTTAACTTTGCAGTTGTTTTCTCCAGGTCCTGACTTGCAGAGCTTCAGACTCTTCCCCTTGCTAAAATCCAACTCCTCAATCCTTCCATCATCTGTCTCACTTGAAAGTCTCAGTTGTGGATTTCAAAGCTCCTCTGTGAACTGGATGTGTCTGTGATTTAACTGGGAGATAGCCAGCAGCTCCAAATGTGAAATTAACTTTTTGTATGTAGCAGATAGTGTTACACACCCCTGAGAAAAACCCATCACACACACACACAAAACAAACTGTGGCAACCCCTTGGGATAATAAAGTTTCCTTTATCCTCAGGTTTTGCAAGCACTCTAGGTATTGAGCAATCATCTTCTATCTGCTCTTAGAAGTAGCCCTCCCTAAGTTCACCTGCAGCCAGTGAGGCAAAACCCTTTTTATGAGGTCATTCTTCTCTCATTCAGTTCTGTAATGGAAAGGTTGACTCACCAACCCCAGCCCTGGAGAGGTAGATAGGATATGTACAGTGTCATTTCACTTCTTCTGCCCTGTTATGCCACATATTAGTCAGAGTTCATTTATTTCATTAGTTTACTTTGTAAAGCAATTACATAACTGTTACCACAATAGGACTAGAATGGTGTTTTACATTTACTAAAATAACTTGGCAATTAATTTCAAATGATCTCTGTGCAGTAATCTGCTACATATAATAGAATTATTCAAATGTCTATGAACATTTTACATGCAGTATTAGAGTGAGTTAGATCAATCAAAAATTAATTGCATCCAAGGCATCAGTATAGCCTTCTGGGATCAGCTGAATGCCAGTATGTCACAATAAAGTCATAATAATTGATGTAGCATTGAATTGTGCCTTTGCTTCTCCCTTATAATGGCAATTTTATTAGCTGAGCAGGCTAGGTGGAAAAATGAAAAGAAAAGAGAAATGAAAGTAAGTTAAATACCAGCTAGTGGCCATTAACTTTGATTTAATTCTGTGCTTATGTGGTTTATCATCCTGACACTTTCTGTATGCTTAAAAAAGCTTGTTTTGCACAATTGCACTTCCCCTGTGCTTCCTATTTATATATATGTAGAGAAGAATGGAATATATGACTGAGCATTCAATTCAAGTTGTCAACCCAAGATATTTCTTCTGAACTTTGATTTGATGACTTGGACATTTAACATGAACAGTATCTCTCCTGGTAGGTATTTGGTTTTTCTTAGGCTTCTTTCTTTCTCAAGGTGTGATTCTTGGATGATTTATGTTGCAGAAGTAGAGCACAGATATCAAAATATTTAATAATTCCTCTTCTCACTAGCAGATTCCTTCTGTTTGATTTTTTTTAAAATTCATAAACCAGGACTATTGCTGTATCAGATCTACTGAAGAGCTATTGAACCAACTTAATCTTTTGGCTTCTTTCTCTATGAGTAATAGGGAACAAAGAAATTCCTTAACTTCAAATTCAGCTACGAACTTTTCAATGTTTTCAGAGAATCTTTGAACTAGACAAGAGTTTGTTTTCTTCATTTGAAAAGCTGCTTTGACCGTCAACAGGTATAGAAAGATAGTGAAGGCAAGCAGGGGTGGTAAGGGGCAAAATTGAACAAGAACACCACAGTGTTGCCTTGGGTTAGGGGGAGGTGGGTGGTAGCTGTTCTTTTGTCTTGTTTTATGGCACAGGGACCTGAAAACAGGTGAAAATAGTTAAACACTCAACTTGGTAGAGCTATAGCTGGGTATTCAGGTGGGAAAAACATTCAAACACGAGCTGGAAATGTGCATCTACAAGATTCTGAGGTGTCAGGCTTCATGAGTAATGCAAGGAAGTGTTATAAGAGTCTGGAAGACACATTGGTGCCTGAGAGCTGGCAAAGGGAGCAATGGAGATTGATGTAGGACCAGAGGAAGTTTCTTGAGTCTACATAAAGTGACTTTTTCTTTGTGAGTTTGCCTGTATTAGCAATGCTTGTTCTCTTCAGTGCTTCATCTACCCAGTCTTCTTTCCTTACTTCATCTTGCTGCTACATTCTTAAAAGCAAGGGCAGAATCAAACCTGCAAAGCTGTGGTGCTTGTGGACAGGCAGGAAAACTGAGTGGACACAGCTTGTTAATGGTGGAAGGTCGAAGACAAATGTGAAAGTCTTTGGACTTCATTCACAAGAACTGCTCAGATCCTGATAGATCTATTTAAAAGCACCTGAATTTCAGCAGAGAAACTCTTATCAACTCATTCCTGGAGGGCAAAGCCAAGGCAGTAACTGAAGAGGTGATGTGACTCCAAGTGATTGAACTACTGCAGCATGTGTGTGACTGTGCAGATAAAGCAACCAGAACTTGACCTCTGATCAGGGTATTCCATCACTACAGAGTTGACACAATTACATTATCAGAAAAGTGGGTGAAGCATGGAAAGGAGCTGAGGAGGAAAAAAAGCCTTGAAAGTTTAAAAACCTGCATCCCTTTTGGGGCTGGAATTTTTCAGCCTGCATCTAAACAGCAGAGTTTGAGTTGTGAAAACAGCCAAACTAAAGGCAGTGTTGATGCCTTAAATGGCTACCTAGAAACAGAGAGCAGACAGGAATAAAGGAGGGATTGATTGGAAAGGCCTTCAGAGGTACACTCTGGGCTCCAGAGGCTCCTGCCTCAGTGCATCCCAACATGGACAAGGACAGCTCCCGAGTTCTTCCCACTTGGATCTCAGCATCAATTCCCCAAGCAGAAGCCAGGCAAGGATGGAATTTGCCCAAGCTTGCCCCCCTGTCCCCAAGATTGTGGTTTGCAGTTGTTGGGCCTAGGAGGGTCTGGGTGTCCTTGGAGAGCTGGAGAGGCTTTGTTGTGTGTGTGTGAGCATGAGAGAACAGCACTGAACGAGCTCCAGGGAACTGCAGAGTGACACTGGGCAGGGCAGGGTTGGGAACATAGAAAAGTTAAAACCTAAGGCATCAGTGTAGCTGGCCCAGCCCTGGTATCAGCTCAGCTGTCAGTGGGCTGCATTCATTCTGGTTTTTAGGCACCTGACCTGGTTGAGCTGGGCTGAGATCTGTGCACCTGCAACCAACTTAGCCTAATTTTGCACACTGGCTATGGAATGCCTGCCTTGGTTGTGTGTGCTTAGACTGCAGCATGCTTAGATTTGCCCTGCAGCTGGTGACACAGCTCCAGATGATTGTACAGGCAGATATTTGCTAAATATGTGCCAGAATGGGAAGGGATTGTGACTGTTTATGGGAATATGAAAGGCAGGAAAAAGGAGGAAGAGGTGAGATAGGTCAGCAGTGTATGGTAAAACCACAACAGTTGGTAGGAATTTTTCCTGAATTATAACTTTCTAATTTGCTCCTCATTTAAATTTATGTAGAACAGATATCTCAGTGGAAGTGACAGCAAAGCCCTCGTGTTTGAGAGGTAGTAAAATTAGCTGACATAAAGATGCAGAACATACTGCAGATTATGGAGCTGCAATTCTGTGATGGAAAAAATCTGTTCCCTTTTCCATTACTGATTATGGATCTTAACGTGCTGTAGGAATTATCCATTTTTTTTAATGCTTAAACCCAAATTAAAAGGGACAGGGATAATTCCCTGGCATAATAAGGATGTATTGTCTTGGCAGATGTTGCCAGTCAGACTTTCTGATTAAACCTGCCCCTCAGAGCCCCAAATTTGAAATGAAATGCAAAGTTAAGGCATGACAGAAATATTTCTCAGAATCAACAAATCAACTTTTTGATTCTGAGCAGAATTTCCTCTTGCTAACTTCCCTTTTAACCCAAGTAACTTGCAAAACATCTTTGTGAAGTACATGGCATCAACAAGTGGCACTGGATACTGAAGAGCCAGCTCAGACTTTTTAATAAAAATCAGTTTCCTAATAGTAAAAACTGCACAGTGCCTGTGTGTGTGTGTGTGATGTGTGTGCTTGGCCTTCCCTTGGACATCTGCATGCTTTGAAATTGTGTTGTTCTTCCCCTTACTGGAGGCATTTCACTTCTCCGATGGGGAATCTGAGAATAGCTCCTTGCCTTTTCGTGCATCTCTGGGTTATTTGTCACAAGTGCTGTGTTTCAGCACAGTTGAGGTGTTTTAATGGCTTTAACCTGATTACTCTGCAGACAGTTTATTATCTGCTGTTATTTTTCCCCACCTTCCCTTTCCCCTTCTGTACCTCTCCCCTCCTCTCTCCTTGGGTGCTTCCCTTTCAGTGGCTGCTCTTCTTAGCACTGAGCCATTGGATTCCCTCGTTCTCTGGAGGTTTCTCTGCCAGGTTCTGGGTCCTCTTTTACTCCTGTTGTACAAGATTTTTCTGGTTGTATGCTCCAACACAAAAAAGTGAAATTAATTTGTTAATTAATGCTTGACTTCTTATAGTAATGAAGAGTTTATTAGATTGCTTGTAATTATCTCATTTATTTCTCAGTGTGAAGAGACAATTTTTTTATTTGACTCAAAATTTAATCATATTTGAGTGATTTAACTAAGCTATTATTTGTGACCTTCATTTCTACAAGTATGCTTTGCTCTTTGCTGTTAATACCTGTGGGGCCCTACATTTTTTTTTTCTATTTATATGATCTGATATATAGTTGTGAAGTACAAAGTGTTTCTTTTTCCCTAAAGTGTGCTTGTATGAACAGTTTTCAGTCAATTAAGAATTTCTCTATAGAATTTTGATTTCTTTCCTAGAATTACAGGTAAAGCCTAGTGACGTTTTGGGCTCCCCACATTCACTCCCTGTCAAGAGTGTAAGCTGCAGTTGGGGGGAATTCAGTTCATTGATGTGGCTTCTGCTCCTCTCCTGAGTAGTTCTGTCCCAGGTTTTTGTGTTGCAATTTTAGGGCTACTTTGAGAGAATTAGGAGTTCTGAGAACACACCAAAAATTTACCTTGTTACTGGAGCATTCAATTTTTGTATTTCCATAAATGCATTTGTGAATAAGACTCTTAATGTTTGTGTCTTACAGTAACTGAAAAAAAAATAAAAAGTGTTTTCTAAATGAGGAATACTGGGAAATAGCTCCATGTTGAGCCCATTTATCTGCTTCCTGTAATCATGGGTTACATTACTGCACATAATGCCCATATGCCTGAGGCAATGCCATATTACAGCAGAAAAAATAATAGCAGTGTCATTTTAACAGTTATATGGAAGTATTTCCCATAACAGGGAAGTTATTCTTACCTTAGGTGTTTTTTTTGGTCTTCCTTGGTTCTCCAGGGTATAGCTTTTGTGATGTTCATAGAGCTGGATATTGTCTTCTTGTTTTAAACCTGTTCATAAACACGGATTCAAAATGCTGTCTTAATTGTTTACTTGTTCTGTTACCCTTCTATTTATTTCCTATAGCTAAAAAAAGCACCACTACATGTTTAATTGTAATAATTCCGTGGGTTTGACTGTTGTTTTGGTTTTTGTGGCTGTTGCTGAAGAACCTGGTAGGAAGGAAATCAGTGACTAATGAATGAGGCTGCTCTTCACCTGCAACAATATTTTCATGCTTCTCCAAGTATTTCTTAATTTGCATTTCTTTTCAAGGTGCTTTAAAAATGTTCTGACTTTCTTATTTTTGGTATGGATCTTTTTATTCAAATTAATTAAGCAGCAATAACTTTTGGCAACTTCAGTGAGAACAGAGACCTCTTGGGCTGGAGCCTGGAAACTTTCAGTCTCTACCAGTTCACTATTGCAGGAAATCTTTGCTGAGACTTGGTGCTTTCAAGCAGCAGCATCATTTTATGCACTATTTGGCGTCGAGTTTTACTTTCTGAATGAGAGATACTCATTGCTGAGCTTTCCCTTTGTGGGAAGAGTAATGCCAGGAGGCTTTTTGTACCTCCAGCACTTTGAGTTGCTAGCAGTTGGTGGAGTGGGAGAGGAAGAGGGAACCCAATTGCATTGCACTCCTTTGTTCTGCCAAAAGATGGAGTAAATGATCTACTGAACAGCCTGTGCTGCTGATTGATTTTCTAGACAACCAGGAACTTTTCCACAAGGAAGGAAGGTTTTCTGTTGGCTTAAAGTGTTAAAGCTTCATACTTCTCATAATCTGTGCTAAGTGTAATGAGGCAGTTCTTCTTACTGAATTGACCAAATTGGTTGGTAACAGGTGGGTTGATGACAAATGGGTTAATTAGTAGTCTTATCTAATCAGTTTTTATTTCAATTATTTCATCTATTTATGTGTGAAAGGGTTATTTTAAAACACTCCTTTCACCTCTTGCAGAGAAAAGAAGTGTCTGCGATATTGGTCAAAGCAGTCCCTTCTACAAATACAGGGATCCTCATAAAATCAAACTAAAAATAGTGATGGTGTGCCATAATTACAAGTGGAAAAGCTGGCATTTTCCATGCTGCAAGCTTATTTTAGACAGTTGCTATGGAACACTAAATTTCTTTGGCAAATAAACGCGTGTGCTGTAAGCGTAGCTGGGTATATATTGTCTTTCTCTGCAGATTTTCACTGTCCATGCTGAAATTACCTGTTGGATTCTAGTGACTGAGCTTCTGCCATCAATTACACTAGCATGAAAGCAACAGGCTTTATTTTGTCCCTGTATCTTTGTCTCTGTATTCACTTCACTCAGTGGCTGCCTTTGTGCCAAAGGACTCTGTCTAATTGTTTCTCTCAGGTACTCACTCACTCGACACTGTTACTAACCCCTCGAGTTAGGGGCTGCCAATCTGCACCATTAAATAAGAAGTGCTGGGAAGACTAATCAGGATAAGTTGAAGGAGGCTGAAATCACAGGAGACAGACTGGGCAATTTAGATTCATCAGGTAAATGAACTACAGACGTGTATTGTGGATAAAACTGGTCCCAGAGTGGCCTTTTTTGCGTGGTAACACCATGGTGACTTTCCAAAGGTGCAGCATGGTGAACTGCTGTTTTTACAGCAGCCTTTAGTACATGTGTTGCATCTAATGTCTTGTGTCTTCCATTCCTTAGACTTTATTTTCCCCCAGCAACCTCATTTATTTATAGAAATCTCACCTGTAGAAGTGGTCTCATTTGAGTGCATCCAGAAAATCCCTTTTTCAGTCCTGACTTTGTAGCTCTTCAGAGAATTGAAAGATGGAGGACTACTTTTAACTTTGAACATTTCCAGTAATGCAGATTTTCCCCTTTAAATGTCAGTAACTTGCAGCATTAGAACAGAAGTGAAATATCTGGTGGGTGGCATAAATGGGGCAGAGAGGTTAAATGACTTATTTGGATGTGCTTCGGAAGCCTGTGTCAGAGGGCAGTCCAGAGCAGGTTTTGGGTTTTGTATCTATTTCAGGTCACAGATGATTCTATTATCAACCTCTCAGTATGAAATTTTAGACATAACTCCTTGATTCCCTCATGTCCTACAAAAAGCCCCCACAAAATAAGCACTTAATAGATGATAATGTGAGATGCAGTGTGGGAAGGTGAAGGAATAACGTCACCAAATTGGAAGGTCATTTTGATGATTCAATCAATTTTGTACATTTTGGGCATTTTGTACACTGGCAGCTCTAATTGTGTCTTACAAGACTTTATTCAGCTTTCAAGTGCATTTATATAACTTTCACCCATTATTGTAAAAAAATGTAAGATATTCTCACTAGGTTACAGGTTCACATGAAGAATGCTCATACTGAGAGGATGAGGAGGAGAAAAGCTTTGATTTGACACATGGTGATGAGTTTTTACTGAAATGGAGTCCTTTGCAGTGCCATATTTGCATATTGCACTGTTCTCAAAATAAAAAGGACTCTTGGGCTTGCAGCAGTTCGTATTTGAAATACTCTGACTTTGTTGGCTATTCTATATAAGGCATAACTATCTGGAAGAACAAACTTAAATGTTAATGAATTCAACTGCTTTACCCATTCTATATGTATTCATTTTAGGAGAATTGGAAGGTGTGAGCTGAAGGGAAAGGGAGGTAAGGGAGGAAAAGAGATGCTTTTTGTAAAACAGTTGCTTCCAGAAGTAGATTTTTCTCTTCAGGTGTAAGTACTATTTCAGAGGCCATCAGTATGTGTAATGCACAGGTTTACTGCTCCATTGCTTAAAAAATATCACTAAATAATGTAAAATCTGCTACTGTTGATGTGGGGAAGATAAAGTATGTTTAAATTTACAGGACACAAAGCCAAACTTTTGTGAAGTGGAGCTCATTGTGAAGGATGGTTGCTGATCCTGTGGTGCTGTGGGGCTGGCCTGATGTTAACTCTAATTGCCATTGCCTTGTGTGTTTGGGATGTTGTGCTGCGTGGGAAAGGTCTTCCAATGTGAAGATGACCAATGCAGGTGAAGCTTCAAAGTCACAGTTACTGTAGGTGTTGAAAATGTGCTTTTTCCCTGACATCCCAAACGGCCTCTGGCTCCCATGGGCCACAGGAGTGGTGATACCCATTTAAACAGTGAGGAGCAGGTTTAATATACTGAGGTAGTCCAGAGTGTGGGAAACTCTCTCTGAAATCCCATTGTTTTATTTCTGCTCTGTGCTTGTTTAGCTGTGCCAGAAACTCTGTCCAAGCTCTGTACATCATTTTATCTATGGTGGGATGCAGGGATGCTGCTGAAATGGGTACTGAGCAAGAAGCAAGCACCTGTGGTGTCTGCTTGTGTGGGCACAAGGATGTGATTTAAAAGTTATCTGTGTCTGTCTTGGTGGTACAGGCAAAATAGGAGTGCTCTCATTTCAGTAGCTGTTGACAGCACACATGTAAAATGTTCATTTCTTCACACACACTGGCATGAGGCACTGGGCAATGGGAAGTCTGTTGGTATAAATACCTTTCTTTCAAAGCATTTAATACCCTTAAGTAAATTGACTCGAGGTACAGGATTAGTCTGCAGTCTGAGCACTCAGAAGTTAGTTATACACTCAAAGGCATTCTCTGACCTCTTTGAAATATTTTGGTTTTAGTTAGATTTCTGACTGTCCTTTTCTTTGAGCTGCTGAGAACAGGCAGAGTCATGCTGTAGCTTTGGTTCTAGAGTGTGTTAAAGGGAATTGCTTCATCTCTCACTGTAGCATAAATCTAAGCTGGAAAGAGGCACTAAGTGCTGTAGTCACACACACCTTGATTATATGCTGGTTTTATCTGATCTTGCTCCTATTGAAGACGCAAAACCGTCTTTAATTCAAAGTGGATTTGAACATTAAAATCCTGTGTGTATATATAAATGTATCTTAGAGATCAAAAAGTTATCCTGTTGGTGTGCTGCTTTTTAAAAACAGTACTGCAATGTTGACAGTGCAGTTAAAATTGAAGTATGTGTTTGTGGCAAGGTTGAGTGAGCTCCCACATCTGTCTTTTAAACCTAAAATATTGACAGTAATGTAATCAAAGTTCTGACTTTTTATAGAAGGTTTCCTGAGGCTGTCTGTCAGAAACCTATTAAATCTGAAAAAGAAACAAAACCATACTCTACTGACTTAAATGATCCAGGAAAATCCAGACCTCCACTGAATCTCTCTTTTATTCTTGACGAGACTAGAATGGACTTTGTGAGCATTTTCCTGTTTCTTTCCATGTGCTTATTTTTCAGCATTTGTAGAGCAGAATGTACTGGAAGACCCTAGAGCTGCTAATGGCTTTTTTTCCCTCCTCTTTCTTTCTCTGTGTTCTGTTTAAAACCATCCACTGGGGCTATTCCTGCCAGGGCCTTTACTATTTAAATCTTTAACATTCCTAATGTAAATACCCACTTTCCCTAATGAACTGACTTTTTAAACATGTGAATTGGTATGAAAAATTTCAAAAGGAGCAATCCGAAGTTTTTTTTCAAAGTATATTACCTTATTTCCTAGCTACAGTGTGTACTTAATGATGGGACTAGGGGCATCAATGCACATGTGTTCCAGTTAGCTGACCCACGACCCTTCACTGCTACTTTTATTCTAGCCTGGAACACATGTTAACCTCCAAAGTATCTGATAAGCTCACCACAGAAAATGGTGCTATTCTTTTATGTTTCTGTCAAGATTTTAGGGAGAAGGCTCCATTTGCAGGCATGTCTGTAAATAAATAATAAATGTTTGTAAATAGTCTTCTATTTGCTCAGTTGTGGCTTCTAATTTAAAAGATATTTCTAGCTGGAAGCCATCTACAGTTGGTTGTTCAAATTAATTGCAGAAAGTGTTTAAAAAAAAAAATACATCCAGTGGGATGGCTTCCTGCTTCATCTGACTTGCTGCTCATGACATCTCAAACACACTAAAAGGAGTGTCCATTCTACTCATGGGCCAAGTTCTCAGAGATGCCTTGTGGTAATGTCTCCTTAGGTATGTGAAGGTAGGACTGGATGCTGACCTTTCCCAATTAATTAGAACTCTCCACTGTGTTCTTTATGTTCAAATAAGAAGTTAGTTGACTGGCCATGAGTTCATCAACTCTGCTCCATCTTCTTACCTGTCCTGCAAATGCCTCAAGCTTGGGGCTTGCTATTCTTCTTTTCTTCTGTACTGTGATCTGTCTTGAGAGCATCCCATATCCCCCTGCAGAAAAGGGAAGCTGAATTGGTAGTGAATTACTGGTTTTCTTCCCAGTTATTTAGCCCAGGTGTTTCAGGGAGGGGAGAGAATTCAAGGAGTGTTCAGTGACCTTCACACTTGCCCTGCCACATGGTTTAGTGTTGGCAGAACAGTTTGTGCTTCCAGTGGGAGCTGCCTGCTAACACCCCAGTGGTGACACAACCATCCCAATTTCCCCTGTGTGGAATTTTTGGACAGTCTTTCTCCAGCAGGTGGAATGTTTTATCTGTGTCAGGAACATTCCACATGTGTAACTGAGGAGGATTTTTTTGTTTACCTTTGCACCCTGGCCCATTACCTTATTTCCCTCCCTCTGCACACATGAAGGGATCCTCTCATGTCCTTTTTGTCCTGGGGCCAAAGGTCTTTCACAGCAACAGAGACCTGGCTGTGGGAAGTGGTGGTGCTGCAGAGTGTGAAAACACAATCCTTGACCCAGCAGAGCTTACAGCCCACTGAGGGGCACCATGTAGAGCCAGAGAATGGGACATGGTGTTCAGCTGGGAGAGGGGAAATTAATGCTCAAGGCAAACAGCAAGGCAGTGGTGGAAGCAGAAATACATCACAAGTTGTCTGGATCACAGGTTTTATTGCTCTGTGCTCTTGCCATTAGTATAGGTAATCCAACTTGACCAGCTCAAAGCATCAAATCCAGAAGAAAGGAGCCTTTTCCCTTGGTTGGGAAGCAATGTGGCTGCTATGCAGAGAGTAATGTTTGCTATTAAATACAGAAATAAAGTTAAATTACTCATTCTGCCACTCTAGTTAGGAGTCAGTAAACAAACACTTGTTCTCTTGCCTTAGTTTCCCCAAATATCAAGTAGTGACATTGGACCACCTGGTTCTGGACACTTTTGTTTTGTAGGCAAATTGTTACTTTGTGTTGATTTGATTTCACTGGGGTATAATGTAAATGAAATAAAAATGGCATGAACAAGATGTTAGGAGTTTATAACAATATCTCCTACAGACTCCTGTGGTGTCAAAGCTGCTGGTAGTATTTCTGGCTCCAGGGCTGCAGTAAAGCTGAGAATATGTTTCATTCTTAATCCTGGAAAAGTAGTCATCTAATAATTCAAAAGCAGCATTTTTCTATATATTAAAAAACAATAAATACAAGTAAAACAAGGGATATTCTTAGTATTTGGTAAGAGGAAAAATCTGATGTGGAAAATCATAAACCCTGGAGTTGATGGGCTATTTTCTCCTAGGTTTAGATCTCTAATATTTCTGGACTGAGATAAAAGTTCTTGTTCTTACCTTTATTGTTCCGTTTTCATTATAGTCAATATCTTAATCTGCTTTCCTAAAATGAGAGGAAACCATTACAGCTTCTATGTGCACATTGGTTCTCTGGGAGTTTGTGTGATTTAGAGTTGGGCAGGGTGTGCCGAGTAATTTTCTTTGTACTGCTCCTGTGGTGCAAAGGGTGAAAACAACATTCTGTTATCAAGAATGTTGAAAACTGTGTCGTCTAGGCTTGTTTTCTGATTTCCTGTAAATTGCTCAGAGTATCCTGTAGTGCTTCATGTGAGTTAAATCCCTTGCAGAATGCAATTCCCACGTGTAGTGAAGTGGGATGTAGTGTGCTTGTTTGGCCCAGAATAGCCTATTTCAGACTGTTTTCCAAACCTGCACCCTCTTTGTAGAAATGCTTGGGCAGGTGCCTAGAAAAATGCTTAAGAGCAGGAGAAGCACATAATAACACTTCCCTCACTATTGCAGTGATCCACTTCATTTCTGAACCTTTGTAAATTTTTATATCCTAAGGGAATGAGTTCTACAATGTAATTACATATTGCAATTTCATTTGACATCCTATAGCTCTTGTATTATGAGAGTTATTGAACACTTTTTTCCTATCTAACTTTTCCCTGTCTTCCAGTATCTTAAAAATCTTTATCATACTCTTATCTGCCTCTTTTCCAGATGTAGTACTGATATATTTAGTTTAGAGCATGCTCATTCCTTTATTAATAATTCCTACTGTTTGATTTGATTTTTTAAACTGCTAATGAAGTCTGAGTCAGGGTGTTTACAGAAGTGTAGATTGTGGCTTCAAAAATCTCATTCCCAGGTAATAGTTTCCAAGTCAATCACTCTGTGTATAAAGTTAGGATCATCTTTCTCTGCATGCACTACCTTGAATTTGTAAGTGTAGCTTTATCTGCTCTTCTATCAGTCACTCAGCACTGTCAGAACCTTCCCCAACTCTCTGCAGACAAGTTATCTATTTTATTATTCATTATTATTTTATTTTGTTATTATTATAGATGCTTTCTCAGCATAAGCAGATTTCTCATCTTGGTATTCACCCCTTTTGCAGATGATTTATGAATATGCTGAACAGTTTAGCCTTTAGCAGAAATCTATGCTGTGTATGATCTCTACACGATTGCTCCTTGAGCAGTAGGGCCACAAGGGAGGCTTCCTGGGTTGGATGGTGAATTTATTTTTGTATTAGGTGGATTTATTTTTGTATCATTCATTTGTGAACATTTAACCAATTTAACTTGCATACTTATGTCCCTCACAGATTATTTAATGAGAAATTTCACTGATAGGTGTGATCAGAAGCCTTATGGAAAGCCAACAATGCTATATCAGGCAGATATATCTTGTCCATATGTCTGTGACTCTTTCCAAGAACTCTCGTAGCTCACGAGTTGTGATTTTCTTTTAGAAACATTGTGTTGCCTCTTCCTCCATATGTTCTGTTTATGCATGTGTCCTTAAATTTTCCTTCACTTCTGGCAGTTCTCCTGCAGCATAAGCCTGAGGTTCTGGTCTGTATTTCTTTAAATTCTTTAAATCTGAGTGCTTTTAAAAATTGACACTGCAGTTTGTTACCTTCAGTTTCTCTGGCATCAAGAGCAGCTCACATCCAAGCTATTCCATATATTTCCTTTAGTACTCAGGTGTTTGATTTCTGACACTACACTTCTTTTGCTTGCTTCTACACAAACAAAAGGAAGAGAAAATAATTCAGGTTCTGTATTATTTTAAAGTGATATGGATCAATACCATAAGGCAAGTGGTCCTGGGCTGTTGTGACAGCACTGGGATAGAAACAATTAATACATGCAACTAGTTGGGGCAAAAAGGGAGAAGCCCCTTATTATTACTGGCAAACTATCCTTTCCCACAGAAGGCATCTTAAAATTCAATAATCTGTATTGTCTCTGTGCTTTAACAAGGATTTTAATGAGCTGAGTGGATCCAGTGTCTCAGCACAGGCAGTGGATTATTGGGCAGGTAGGAGCTCTGTTCTCTGATTGTAATTAGATGTCATTAAGAGGGAGAAAGAAGGAATTGTTTTAACTGGCTTGTATGGGCTCAGATGGAGAGAGGCCAACTTCCCAGCTCTTTCTAGGACATCGATAGATGGGGTAGATTTGTAGAGAACTTAATCCAGCTGCTTGATACCTGACTTCACCCTTGTGCTGCAGGTGTGTTGTTGGGGTGTGTGGCAGGACATTTTAGTTGTGTGGAGCAGCTGGGGACTGTGCTGACTCCCTCAGTGTCATGTTTGTCACATGTTATTCCTGATGAAAATTCTTACCTGTCTGTGTCAATGCTCCTGTAACAGCACCCATTTTTCTCAACCAGCAGATATGCAGAGTGAAGTTAATTGTTTGCTGTGTCTGCAGCTACCTATGCCTATAGAGAATTGGATTTGATAGAAAACAAATAAATGCTTTCCAAAGCAAATTCATAATAATTTTGGCCTCATTTTCCTTTCCATTGGTAACT
The DNA here is from genome assembly GCA_013400515.1 of Erpornis zantholeuca. NCBI lineage: Eukaryota > Metazoa > Chordata > Aves > Passeriformes > Timaliidae > Erpornis > Erpornis zantholeuca. The sequence goes on from VZTN01004268.1 coordinate 153,308, forward strand.
ACTGTAGTTTTTCTCCTGTTCGCAACAGTGGTGATGAGCAAAAATTAGGCCTTCCCATATATCTGTTTTCATTAAAAAATTGCATCCATTACTCTTTTAATTTATTCTGTTTGTGCTGCAGACAGAATAAATACTTGTGTTAAACTATCAGAGGTCTAGATTCAAGTCACAAAGATGGAAAGAGAGTGTTGTGCAACATGAGATACGGGCAATTGCTTCATATAATTTGGTGTATGAGTGGCTATTTTAGAGACAGATTGTGTATGTTTCTATTCGAGCTCTCTCTCAAAATACATAGTATATATGCACTTTACAGCAACAGAGTATTCTGGTAATACTTTGTCTACATTATACACCAGGGAGTCAAAAAAATACCTGTATTTGTTCGAAAAGAAGTTGGATATTTTTGAACACAGTTTAATTTGATTTTTTTTAAGCTTGGTGAAGTTTTGAGTTCTTTTTAGACCTGTTTCTTTTTGCCCTGTTTGCTCTTATCAGGACTTTGTTCACCCAACAGCTGAAATGTAATGCTAACACCTTCATAGACGATGGATCCCCTTTACAAACCCCTTTCCAGTTACAGAAAAGGACAGAATCATCAGGGAAAGATTTGCATGCATTTAAAAAACATACCACAGGAAAAAACCCACCCTGTGCCCTTAATTAATTCTTTCTCAGCCTTCTAATATATTATAATTTGTAAGTCTGATACTTGCATTGTGCCAGAGAATGGTTTAGGGTCTGCTTGCCCTATCTACATGCAGCTGTCTCTATTTCCTTTCATGTACCTGATAGCATTTATATTTCATGCAGTTAAAATGACAATTTACAGTTTGCTCAAGGCAAAATTGTACTTCAGGTTTTGAATATATTCAAGGACAGAGTCTCCACAGGGGGTGTGTAGGTGTACAAATGTATGTGGGGTTCACAGGAGCACTTTCACAGCACTGTTGCTCAGTTACAGTAGGGATGTGCCAGTGTGATTATGATCTGAACTAATTAGCATGATGTCATTGTGTGTCCCCAAGTTTGAAGCTGCTGTTTTGAGTGTTGCCAGATCTCTTTTCTAGTCTGAGTCCATCTGCTATGGCTGGAATACATTTTAGGATGGCAATTCTCTATAATACCTGGAAAATATATTTGTTTCTAGATAATGGGGTCATGTTGGTGCATGTTACTTATTATATGGTGTTCTTATTGCAGCCCCCAGCAACAAGTCTTGTTGCCTTTCCCTGGTCTTAAAATTAAATCCAAAACACAGTTGATGGGGAAAAGGGGATTTTACCTCCATATTTATTTCAGGATCCTTGGGTACAGCACTTGGTCCAGGTGGAATGCCCCAAAAATGCTTGCACACTGTCACACTGAAATACACACACTTATAGGCCTTGCAAAATTAGTATACTGATCAAAGATCCCCCAATGAGAGGCTCAAGTGAACCCCCCATTCTGAGGAACCTTCCCCCTGGATGGGCCTATTTGAGTGTACAAAAGCTGTTCTGGGAGGACCTTGGTGTCTGGGGCTTCCAGACTATTTGGTCTCCTGGTTTAATGGTGCTGTGGGTCTGAGCTGAGTTATCAGGCTTGGAAAACTACAAGTATGTAGGCTAAAAGCACTAAGAACACATAAAACTATAAAAGAGTATGTAAGAGGGGTATAAAAGTAAAAGTAAAACTCATTCTGGCATCAGTCTCCTGCTTGCTTTGTGCCATAGCTCTCTCTTCTCATCCAATTCACTGTAACATTTTGGCCATCCACTAACACAGGGTTGTTTATGTTCCAGTCTGGGTAAATTTCAAGATACACATTTTCTGTGTAAAAAGCTTAATTTTGTGTGATCAGTCTAGTAGGAAGCAATCTATAGATATACTTGCTACTTTCTTTTGAACATAGATCTCTTCACATGGCACACGTGAAGAAACTTGATACTGCATGAGAGTATAGGCAGTGAGACATCCATGCTTATTAGGATTGCATGTTTCACAGAGGCATTTGCATAGTCAATATGAAAAATTCAATCTTAGCTAATTGTGCTGTCACATGTGCTTTTACCATTACATTGATTTTTAAAAAGCTGCTGGTTATGTTTTCTGTTACACAACCCATTTTATCTAGTTTCTGTGTTTAATGAATTTGAGATACACAAGCGTTTAGAATTGTTATATTTAGTTTGCAATTGGTTGCCTGACAACACAGCATCAATCTTGTCCTTCCCCACCAGAGATATGATAATGTTCTTGCTAGTCTTCGGAATACTTATGCATTTACTCTGAGAAAAAGGATCTGTCAGCAGCATATTGCAGGTTTCCATCACCTTGTTAAGGTGTACTTATTACTTTATTAATAAAAATGAGGGTTTCAAAGTGGAGCATTCAAATGTTGGGGAACAGCAGGTTTACAGCTGTGTGGTGCTTGTGATGTACAGAATGAGGAGGGAGCCTCGTAGAAAATAAGTCTGCAGTTGTGCAAGTGAGGGCTATTAAAGCTTGGGAATGTATAAAGAGAGAGAACTGACCCTATTCAGTGAGGCTCTGGCCTGGTGTTCCTTAACTTGAAAGCTTAATTTAACGTGATTTTGATATTAATTCACTCTCTCAGCAACTTACTGCTCTCCATTCTCTCACACATGCACACACACAAAAAGGGGGAAAAAGGCTGTCTTCTCTGAAGTATTGCTGAAGTCCTGCCCAGGGACATTCAGCTCTTGTGCTTTGGACATGCAGTGGAGGTTTTGGCCAGGCTGCTGGAGCTGGTGGCTATTGCCTGGAGGGAGTGGTCTGTCAGTGCCAGGGGCCAGGGAAGAGCCTCACCCCGGGGCACTTCCAGCTCCCAGTGGTGCCATGGATGCAGATGTTGGTGCTTGGGCAGTTCCAGGCCCAGCACTGCAGTGTTTGTAACACTGGCTCTTATTTCAGCTCTCACAGAGTTTATGGGGTGAACAAAAGCCAGTTCTCCTGCTCGAAGGTCTGGTCTTTCCTGCCTTGCAAAGGCTTCCTGTAAATAATGGCTTTCCATTCATCAGGAAAGGTTGTTCAGTAAGTGGTAATAATGCTCAGTTTTCTTGGGAAAAAAAAAAAAGCCTTTGTAAAGTTTGTAGGGAACCACAGCTTCTGTTGGATTGGTGAAGTGATGAGCAAGGTAGTGTTTTACACTTGATACATGAAAGAATTAATAATTAATAAAAATGGAACTTCTTTTTATAAACACTACTCTGGTTGAATTTCTCTTTCCTTAATTTAAAATTTCTATGCCTTTCCTCACCCCTTTAAGTGCATGAGGGCAGGAAAGGTTTTAATACCCCTCCGAAGAAAACAGAACTAGAACTGAACTTTCAATTACCTCCATGTAATGTTTTTCTGCCATTGAGAAAATATGGCAAACCATTTTGTTAACAAAAATAAAAAGGTTGTTTTTCATTAAACCAAATTCCTCAGTGGTAACATCTGTGTTGAGAAGTTTGCCAGCTTTATTAAGAATTCTAGTTATACTGTGTTGTTGACTTCTCACTCTAATCTATTTAATGTGAGGTATCTTCCCTTACAGACCTCACCACTCTGCTGCTTATTCATATCCAGAGGCCATCCTGACACTTCCAGGACTTGTGCCACCAAGGATCTCCTGTTTCTCAGTAATTCACAGTTTGAAAACTGAGAGTGGATAATGGTTTATTTTATAAGCACATCTAAAGCTTTAGAAATACCGTTAAATCTGTCTCATTTTGATAATTACTTTTTAAAATTGTAACACTGACAGAGCTGTAAATATTTCTGGTTTTGGTAGAGATTCTTTGCCCTGGGACTAATTTATTAGAGCAGTTGAAGGATAAGTACATTAGGAGAGTTTTCAATGAGTAGCTTATTCTGGAAATTGATACTTTCCTTGGGATTTGAACTCTCTGTTGGTAGAAGTTTGAATCCCAGGCCTTTAAAATGCCTTCCAAAGTCATTAACATTTGAGTGTGATGTGAAAAAAGTTTATAATCACAAACCTGGGGTAGCATCAACTTTTTCTTCAGGACTTCCATGGAGATTGAGTTACAGACTCAAGAGGATTTCCTCGAACACAGAGATCATCTGGCCTCTGTGTGGCTGGAGAGACACTAATGACATTGGCCTGTTGTGCAGAATGTTCTCTCTTTAATACTTAAATGCTTTTTCCCCAGTGCTAAGTATTATTGAAACTACTGAAAAGGTGTTTAGTTCTGAGTAGTAGCAACAGAAGTAACTTGTAGATCTGATGATAATATCCATTCTTTGTTAGTATACCAGAGGAAATTTGTGTGTGGGGACTTATCAGGTAATTAATCTTTCCAGAAGTGTGAGGTAAGTATTTGTGTGATGGAAATAATGTTTCTCTTGAAACTATTATTGTTCATATGCTGCTTGAAAACTTAGTTTGCCGTAGATTTGGTTGGCAACAAGTTCTGAATTGTTAAAACAAAGAACATCATGGAGGCCAGTTTGTTCTCTGCAGTTTTAGGCTTCAGCTTCATGGGGGTGTAATGTTCAATACTGAACTGATTTTATCAAAAGCCATGCAAGTCCTTCTTACTTAGCCAGTGATTGTATGGTAAAGTGGATAAAAAGGTACCTGAGTGAATGTCAGTAAATGCAGAAATGAACTGTAGTTATACATCTGATATTCCAGGTAATACTTCAGACCTGTAAGGCTGACTAGAAACAGGCAAAATTATATTTTTCAGGAGACTTGATTCTTCCCTTTCAGATGCACACTGAATACCCTGGAGGAATAGCTCTTCTTTAATGTGAAAAATGCTAACCCTGAAAAGGGAAGTGATAAATCTAATTGCATTTTTGATCATGATTAAAGCTGGGTGAGCAGCAGACTTGGCCCAAACTCACAGTTTCTGTGTATGGAGTGTTTTGTAGAAGATTGTGCCTATATGCACATGTACAATATACAAGTCATAGTTGCAGATAGTTGTATCTATGGAAACATACATGAGTTACTCCATAGGTGTGAGCTGTGGATATTTTATGTGAGGACTCAGTTAAGAATCTGAATATCATTGCAGGACCTGGCACTCCAGACATAAACAATAACACCTCTAGCTTTGTGCTAATCTAGTCTGATGAAAATGATTCTTTCAAGATTCTTAACAAGAGAAACTTGTTTAGCTTGTCTTGTAAAAACCACTGATGGACCTTTCTTGTCTGCTTTAAATAAGTCCTCTGGAAAAGATTAAATTTGAAATCTAAAAGCAAGTATTCTTTCAGTAATAAAGCACAGTCTGTAAAATATACTCATTTATTGTTAGATGTAGTACTAAAACCTGGTCTATTTAATACACTGGTCTATTTTTAGGAAAAGAGGATTGATAATAAACCCTTGATGTCAGTAGTTTCTGTAAAACCCAGGAGAAGACTTTGTTTATTCTGCCCCTTTCCCTGGCAGCTCCTGCAGGGAATGCTATTGTCTCCATTTTATCACTGGAAAGTGCTCTGAGCTCGTGGACAGTTCTCCTCCTATCTCCTCTTACGAGGAGGATTTGACAGAGGAAATAGTAATTTCAAAAGAGCATAGAACATTTACACATTTGACATCCTCCTTTGGATCTTCAGTGATTTGACAGATCCTAGGAAATAATTTGATCCCCCTGTGGATTTACAGAATGATTAAAAAGCATAATAAAACCAAGACCCTTCTCCACACAATACTGAGCATGTTTATGTGTGCAAGAAACATGTTTGGAGGGGCATGTGTCAAGTTTGCCCTTGCTGCTGTGCCCGAATCTGAAAATAGGGAGCCTTAAGAGGGAGTGGATCCCTGTGTAGCTGAGTCTGCTCACCCTGCCTCAGTTGTGAGCTGGGAAGAGCTTGGTGCTGCTCTCAGTGCCACTGAGAACATTTTCATGCTCAAAGATTGGTGTGAAAGGTGTAAGGAAAATAACGAAATCTTGGAGATATGGGAAGAACTTATTGATATATTTCACTTCAATAACTTCAGGTTTCAGCTGACAATAATGTTCTTTATTCAAGGCCTGAGTGAGCCCTAACCTAGAAACAGTCACAGACAGAAGGTTGAAATGAAGACAAGAGAAGGACTAGAAGAGGCAAAGCTTGGGCATGGGTGGAGTAGTATTATAGGGCATTGCTAAAATGGAGTTTAATCTGCTTATATGACTCCAGAGAGCAGCCATTTCTGTTGTGTGTGTGTCTGCACGAGCTAATTGGAGAGAGGTGGCCTTACAAGAGAGAGCTTTGAGTTGTCTGTTGAGGGCCAGCAGCAGCGAAGAACAGTTTCAGATAAGGAAGGCAATTAATTTGACATCTCTGCTCATGACCTTATTTTCTTCTTTAGCATGCAGTGTTCAAAAAATGGAAGGTTTGCTAGAATTGCTTGAGGAGGGCTGTTCATAGGCTTCTCAAGTTTGCAGCCAAAAATAATTTTTAAATCTATCAGTGAGATGACATTCTGTACAGTGCAGCTGCCCCAAACAGCAACATTTTTAACCTATCTTTTCTAAAAAAATGCAGCTGCCCAAGCACATCTCTCAGGTAGCTAATGCCACATTTGCTCAGGAATCTGGTGAGCAAAGGCTGCAAGAAATACTGAGTGGATGAATATTGTGCTGTGCAGCCTTTGGAGCTCCAGACAAAGTTTTTCTTTGTAAAATGTAAAGTATGAGTAAGAATTCTGCAAGATTTTCAGTATGAAGATCTTCAGAAGTTCACAGTTGCTGTCCAATACATTATTTAGGCAAAAGAATACCTTGCTCTTTAAACTTTCAAATAATGCCCTTCACAGAAAGTAATAGATGTAATAATGAAGTCACTTTGTTGTAACACGAGAAAGAGTTAACTGATTTTGTGGTGTTCACAAAAAAAACTTGTCATAAGTGTCTCACATAAGCTTTAAAATTTGGTCTTGATGAGGAAATCTGGTTTGCAGCAGCTAAGCTAGTTCATACTTTAGGACTATAGACATGGGTGCCGGTTTAGGGCAGAGTTTCAAATTCATGGATATCTACTTTTTCTTTAAGACAGCTTTGCATGGTCCCAGGAACCAGTATCTGGTTATAATACATTTAGTCAAAATATCTTTTTCTGAATAAAAAAAGCCACATGCTTTGTAGGTGCAGGTTTTGATTGTGGGTGTGTTGTTTTCGGTTTGGGGTTTTTTTTCTTTCAGTTACACAGAATTTAGAGGCTGCTTCTATAAGAATCTAAGAGACTTGGTTTTGTTTTAAATAAAAATTCATAATGCTGTTAATGATGGCTACAAGCTTGTGCACAGCTGGGGTGCACTCTAGACCGAGGCTCCAATGACAAAAGAAAATCCTCACCTCTTCTTTCTTAGCCATTCTTTGGGTTTTTTCCTTTTGTGTGGGCTGGACAGATGCTCTCCAGTGGAAATGAAGGGGTGACTTTGCTTGTGGCCAGTCTGGGTCAGACTTGGACTGACAAGCCCTGGGCTGCAGAGCTGCTGAATGCCCCAGTGAGCCAGGCAGCCCTCAGGGTGCTGCTCAGAAGTTCTGATGCTCTCTAATTTCCTGCCATTTGCTATTTCACTGCACAATCATTGATATATTTGAGAATTTTTTTTTTTAATGTTGGATTAATGCTTTCAGATAAACTGTAAGTCTGGGGGTGCCTAGTAAGTTGTTGAGAGCTTGTTAAATGGTTTATTATGATTGTGGGTTTACTCTTAGTTAGTTGCTTATGTCAAGATAGTTTAGGATCATTTTGAAAATGCTATGCCTTGACATTAATATGCTAAACACATAAAGGATTTTTTTAATCAGCAGTAGAAATGTTAAAGATGGCATGCCAATATTGGTTGCTATTTAAAGGACTGTCTGTATATTAAATGAAGCACTAGGCTTTCTGATTGGAAATGGTAATGAAGAAAAAATCATACAATATTTTGAGTTGGAGGGGACCCACAAGGATCATCAAAGTCCAGTTCCTGACCCTGCACAGGACCACCTCTGGAATCCCACCGTGTCCCTGAGAGTGTTGTCCAAACCCTTCCTGAGCTGTGTGAGGCTGGTGCTGTGACCATTGCTCTGGAGAGCCTGTTCTGGTGCCCAACCACCCTCTGGCAAAAAACCTCTTTCTGATACCCAAGCCAAACTTCTGTGACAAAACCAAAGCTATTTCTGCAGCAGCTGAATGTTTGTGTGTCTGCTGTTCCTCTTGACCACCTTGCAGCACACTGCAGTCGTGGATCACAGCTCTCATGAAAGCTTTGGGTCATTTTGCTGCTCTCAACATGGCCAGGAGCTGATCAGCTGGGGGAGCCTTGAGGTCACAGGTGGCACTAAGAGACTTGCTGTGAGAGGAGGGGAGAGTGTCCCATGTGTGACAAGTGTCACTGCTGCTGGAAAAGTGAGCTCCATCTGCCAGTATGGGAGTGGGAGAATGAGATTGGATGGAGTGGAGTGAGCTTGTGTGGTGCTTGGCTGCTTGGCTTTTGAGGTGGATTAGGTTTCTAGAAGTAAGAGGCCAAAAAATACAAAATTTCTCTTGGTGAAATAAGCAGCTACAGCAGTTGCCCTGTTTATAGTCCAAGTGACCAGGCTCCCATCATGATGAGGAAGGTGGGTTCTGACTTCAGTTCTGTGTAAATTAATGTCGAGGTTGATGGTGTGATTGCTCATATACTCAAAGCTGACCTATTGCCTGAAGAAAACAAGCCAGGCTGGTCTCCTCTGACCTCATGGGAGCCAGTGACAAATGACATTGAACTTCATTTCCCACTTTGCTTGGGTGAAATAGTCCTCATAAAAGTATCCTCTAAAGTTCTTTCAACTTTGAATGAACTCACTGATGCTGGGGTAGCAATAGACTTGAACTGATAGATGTAATAAATGTTACTGCCTGTAGAAAATGTATCTTTTGCCTCCAATGCTGTTGCATGTCATTTGATTTCTCAGCCCTTGTCTTCATCATTTGTGCCTGTTCACCAGATTAATTTGCTTGTTCTTTATAGGCAGTTTTGATTGGCAGTTTATATGCCAGTGTAATTTAAGAACTCAATAAAAGTGCTTTTTACACAAATAATATTCTATAAAAGAGGCACATTTCTTCAGGGTAATTCCTCAGATTCTTAATGAGCCACGTAGATCCTGTATTAGATCATGGCTCCTTGTAAAGGGTTTATAACTATGCTCAGATGCTTTGTTTGGTGTGTAATCAGCTTTAATAACGGCTGTGTAACCATTCAGGGATGACAAGAAATCCTATGGAAGGAACTAGAAGGGACTATAGAAACTTAATTAGAGTATATAAACATTTTTCTAAATACCTATAAACGCATAAAAATCTGAATTGCTTTATAACTCTTTCCAGTCCTAGCTGAGACTGTGGAAGATTCTATTTAACCTGAAGGCTTTTCCCACAAGCAGCTCTGCAGGACTCTGAGCTGCTGACCTGTGTGTGGCTGAGGATTTGTGCCTCTGTGGCCCATGGCTAGTTCTGTGTCTCTGTGGGCAGGGGATGCCAGGGATGAATCAAGACCCCCCTGTGGCAGCCCTGCTGTCCTCAAGGGACATGAGTGTCTGTAAGGGTGCTTGGAACAGGACTCAGATCACTCCCAGAAAATGTTCTTGAAATAATATACTTCTTTTAATTTATTTTTTTTCAAGTATTGGGTTGGGGTTGTTTTTTCTTTTCCGCTTTTCAATGATTTTTGTATTTCAGTGTGAAATGTCTTAATGTTCCCTATGGTACTATATTAATTCTGTAAGGTTATGCCCTCAACATACACAATATAAGCAGGAGTGTGTTCAGTTGAGGTTTTTTAAAGTTTTCTACTGAAAAATTCATCTTGAAGTGCTTATAGCTTTGCCAATTTAATAACTTAGGATGAAGGTACATGTGTGCCTCGTGTGTTTGGTTTGGGGTTTTTTGTTTGTTTGTTTGTTTGTCTTCTTAATATAGGATAGATTTGGAGAGTAGAAAAAGGAAAAAAAAAACATCTAAAGTGGTTGAAATTTCTGGCCCTGAAAAGAGGCAAGAATATATTGGATTTTTCCCTACTTTAAAACTTCCTTGAAGTTTAATTCAAGGTGCTGAAGTATGTTTCTAATCTGAAGTGGGGACATGAAATCTGTAAAAGAGGAACTTTGCTCTCTGCAGACTTGTGTTTTTTGTGTAAATTTGTAAATCCAGCCACAGGTGACCAAAATGTAAACCTCCAGTTTCACAGACAGATTACTGCCAGGGTGTGATGATAAATGCTCTGAAGCTGCTCTCAAAGTGATCCCTTCCATCTGCAGCTCGTGCCTGCTGAGCAGGCTGGGGAAGTGCTGGATGTGGTCCATTCTGAGGGATTTTTGCACCAGCTTGTGCTGCATTCAGTGCCTGGGACAGCATGTGGTGACTGAAAGGAGCCCTTGCAAACTACTCGGGGAATTAGAGAAATTAAAGGCTGTTCTGAAAAGCTGGATTTTATCCTTTCTGATCCCACAGAATTCCTGTGTGACTCTGGACATGGCACAAAGCAGGGGCTTTGCAGGTGGCTGTGGTTTGCCTGGCTGTGCCTTGCAGGACTGCTCGGTTCTGGCTGTGACTTAAAAAATGAAAGTGAAAATCCAGATGACAAATTGAATGCCAAGACCACTGACAGTCTCTCACTCCTGTCGTGACATGGGGTCTGCCAAAACAGGTGTCAGTGCTGTCTGGTTTGGTTTCCATGTGTGTAAAATAATATCAGTCCTGTTCATCTCAATTGTAAAAGGGAATGAAGTCTATAGTGACCAAAGTCTGTAGGGAAACTGACTTTTCTATCCACACCATGGGTGACCATGCAGGACAAGCACCAAGTGCTAATGTTGTCTGTGCAGTGTTTCGCAGTACTTGCATGTTTAATTTTGTGCTTCATTTTCTGATAGCTGTTATTTTTTTGGATTACTTTGAGGTAGCCTGTGAATACATGGCAGAGAAAAATTCTACCTGTCCTGAGGAGCAGGGTATTGAGACCTTTCCTTGGTCTTAAAATTAAAACCAGAACATGGTTTATGGGGAAAAGGGGTTTTTACCTCAGTATTTATTTCAGGATCCTTCGGTGCAGCACTTGATCCAGGTGGAATGCCCCAAAAATGCATGCACACCTCACACTGAAATACACACAATTATAGGCCTTGCAAAATTAGTATATTGATCAAAGATTCTCCAATGAGAGGCTCGAGTGAACCCCCCATTCTAAGGACCTTCCCCATGGATGGGCTTATCTTGGTTTACANCTTACAAAAATATGTTCTGGGAGGACCTTGGTGTCTGGGGCTTCCAGACTGTTTGCTCTCCTGGTTTAATGGTGCCGTGGGTCTGAGCTGAGTTATCAGGCTTGGAAAACTACAAGTATGTAGGCTAAAAGCACTAAGAACACATAAAACTATAAAAGAGTATGTAAGAGGGGTATAAAAGAAAAAGCAAAAAATCATTCTGGTATCAGTATGAGTTGACATCAGGGGTTGAGGGAGCTGTGCTTGCTCAGTGAAGAGAAGCTCCTCTTGGGTTCCTCTCTGGCAAAGATAATAAAGTGTGACCCAGAGGCAGCTTTGCAGCTGCTCTTCAAGGAATAACCAGGGATGGAAGATTCCACTCAGTACTGGTACAAGGACCAGCACCCACAAGCTCAGTTTTGGGAGGGTCAGACTGTGCCATAGGAAAAAGTCCTCACGTGGACAGTGCCACCCTGGGCAGGACAGTGTCCCCCAGAAAGGACTCTCCAGTCTTAAATATCTTTCCTCTCTGGTGATGGGAACTGAGGGTACTGACAATGAATCTCTTTCAGTAGCAGCTCTTTAGTCCCCAGTTCTCAGGGCTTCTTTTACTTTCTAGACAAGAAAGGTTAAGAAAGAAAATGAGGCAAGAGTTTACAGAAATGGGTATGATAATTGGGGGAGGAGGGGAGTGCTGGAGTTTGTCATAATTTATGAATGCAGCAGGTTTAACTTCTATTAGTGTCAGGTTTTATTAACAGCCCTTTCACTCTCCTTGCATTCCTTCTATTTTCCAGGAACAAGAACATGCTGTGTCTTCTCTGTGGCTCTTTTTTCACTAAAGAGCCTTCCTGCTTCCAAGGCAGAAATGTCATGAAGAGGTAGGTACAAGTGAAGAGATTATTCCTCACTGTTTCATTTGCTGACAAATGTAGAACAGAACACAGTTCTGTTCACAGCTACCAAGGACAGAAGACTGAATTGCCTGTAGGCATTCACTTCATTGTGAATTTATGGTGTGACTGTAATATTTGCATTAATCCCATCAGCACAAGGCATACATAAATGCATTCAGAATTATTTTGTCTTGCTCCTACAATTTACATTGAGATCCATATGCAGAATTGTATTTTCAGAGCAAGTTTTACACATAATATTAAAATTTTTTCTTCTTTTTTCCCATCAATATGTTGCATATTTTTAAGTCTAGCTGGGCTCAGTGCCAGCAAGGAACTACAAGGATCTATGGTAACTGCCACATTTGCACTTTTCATTTACAAATCAGTAACTAAACTCTCATTAAATATTCTTAACCAGCCTGTTCAGCATATGTTTGCTTGGGTATTAGTACTTATAAGTTGAAACAAATTAGATCAGTAGCTAAATTTGCTTCCCAATAGCCAAGGATATTTCAGAAAGAATAGCTTTTGGAATGTAGAAGTGGCAATGCCTCCTTTCTGCTTCATTCTTTTAAAAAGGAGACATTCAGCTCTGCTCAGCAAAGTAAAAAGATGGAAAGGTGAACTCCCTCTCCACATCTTGCTTCTGTGGGGAGGCTGGCATAGAAGGAGCTTTCAAATGAGGCCACTAAACATCCACTAACTGGTGGGGTTTACAAATTAGGTTTTGTTTTCAGATACATTTTCTGCCTTTCAGACGTCCATTAAATACATTTTCTTTACATTAAATACTAAGAGTCCTGCTTGTGGAGAAGCATTTTCATCTTTGACTTCTAGGAGCGCTGACACTAATTGCAGGAAGAACCACTTAACCAAAGAAAGTGCAAAATCGTGCATGTTAGATCATCTTATACCCTGAGAAAGGTTATTGCCTCTACTTAAATAGTTATTTCATGCACTTGCAAAGATTGTCAATGATGAGCTTTTAGTTTCAGTTTCTAGCACAGTACAAGCCATACTGTAGTGTTTTCAGGTTTGTGCTACTTCATTTAAAGTCAACAGCAGCTCATCCAAAATGGATCAGAGACCCCTCTGTGTGGTGGGAGCTGTTCTTCCACAGGCATCCAGTGGTGCTCCTGATGCCTTAAATGGCTACCCAGAAACAGAGAGCAGACAGCAAGAAAGGAATCAAGGAGGGATTGATTGGAAAGGCCTTCAGAGGTACACTCTGGCCTCCAGAGGCTCCTGCCTCAGTGCATCCCAACATGGACAATGACAGCTCCCAAGTTCTTCCCACTTGGATCTCAGCATCAATTCCCCAAGCAGAAGCCAGGCAAGGATGGAATTTGCCCAAGCTTGCCCCCCTGTCCCCAAGATTGTGGTTTGCAGTTCTTGTTGGGCCTAGGAGGGTCTGGGTGTCCTTGGAGAGCTGGAGAGGCTTTGTTGTGTGTGTGTGAGCATGAGAGAACAGCACTGAACGAGCTCCAGGGAACTGCAGAGTGACACTGGGCAGGGCAGGATTTGGAAAATATAGAAGTTAAAGCATAAAGCATCCACTACTCCACCTGACTGGGTACTGGGGTTCTGCTCATGGCCTCTCTCTGGCTGCAATTCTGAACTCTCATTGTCTTTGCCTTTCATTAGAAATCTCTAAAATGGGATTCATATTTGTATCTTTTAACAATATTCCACACAGTTTTATTTTCTGCTTGTAAAAACCTGTATTTCCCTAAGTGGAGGTTGTTAGCAAGTTACAGCTTGGGCTTTTTGAGGAGTTTTTGGTTTTCAGTTGTACCTTTGTCCCACTAAGAAAGGTTAAAGTATGACAAAGCCTCTTCATATTTCTGGAGCAAAATCTTTCAGGAAAAGAGCCCTTTTTGCCAGATAGCCCAGGACCCTGACAAGTCTTTCATTTTTTCAGTAGCCTTGCCTCACCCCTGATCTTGCTTTTGATTTTCTAAGATAAGACAACCTTTTTCCCTGGAGAGACCCGGACACACAACTTCCTTAATTCAAAGCTGGAAGAATCAGTTGGGAAACATGTGTTGGTAACAGATCCTACTGCAGGGAAATAGCTCTTTGTGTTAACAGGATGACAGTTGGGAAGCATAACTGAAAATATAACATACAACAGCCTCTGATACCTAAAATGAAGGAGCAGCTAAATCCCTCCTTTTAAGAAAAGAACCCAGGCGTGCTTGCTAAGTGTGAATCGAAGATGCTGACATGCAAGTGTGCGTGAACCAGTGGGAGGCATTTGGCCCTTAGAAAGAGACTTCTCCAAGTCACTGGAATTTAGAAAATCATTTTGATGCTTTTATTTTTGCTCAGGGCACAGACTGAACTGCAGGGAAGAGCAAATGCTTTCTTTTTGCCTTGTGTTTGGAAGCAGGTTTTTCTGTCTGCTGCCCTGACCCAGGCTTGCCTGGCCTGTTCAGTGTGTGACCTGCGTGCTGGGGCTGCACAAAACTGGGGCAGGTGGGGAAGGACAAAGCACCACACAGGAGCATGTTGAAAGCATGTTTGAGACCCCTGTGACTGCAGGAGGGGTTTGTTTGTTTTATTAGCACATTGGTGGCAAGAGGAAAGGAGAAAGCAGAAAGCAAAGCTCCAGAGCAGCAGTGCAGGCTTTAACTGCCCTTCTTCAAGGAGTTTACTTGCAGTGTCTTCAGGTGAAAGGATGATTTTGAGATTTATTTTCCTTCTGTAGGCAAGATATAATCGATTATCAACTGAAATAGATGAAGAATTAATTCTTTTAGAATGGAGAATTTTGGTTGTTTAAGAATTATGTTTAAAAAAATAAAAATCTTCTCCTTTACAGCCCTGTGGGGCCAAAGGAAATTTTGTCAAGTCCACTTCATTGTTTTAAGAGTGCATTGAAAGCCTTGGGAAAGTGTCTCTTCAGGCTCTGTCTGCAGTACTTCAGTGACACTAAGCTGTTTTTCTCACCAAGACTAACAGAGCAGAAGTGGCTTTTATTCTGATGACAGTTTGCATATTTAGTTTCTGCATTTTTCAGTACTGGTTAAAGTTTGTAAATAAATCTGTGATGCAGTGCAAAAAAAAGTTCAAGGCCAACATGTTTTGGAGGAAATAACAACTTGGGTTTTTTTGGTTTTTGGTTTTTTTCAAGAATCGTAGAATTTTCTTAATAAATGTGTTCAAATGTCAGTTGTTGACAAGCTCCAATACATGCTGGATGTTATTTATCTGAAAATCAGAATAACAAAATGCAGCAGTTGGCCTAAACCATTTCCATTATTTCCAGCTGGCATAAATATTCTGTGATCTTCATCTAAGGTTCTTGCCTTGTTGATTTTACAGGTATTTATTACACAGCATTTATATGCACAGCTGCAGACAACTCACAGAATTGGCAATACTGTGTTTTAGGCAGTGATTCTGGATGATCAAACTTGTTTGAGATATGAAGAACCATGCTGAATGATTCATCTAAACTGCTTTTCTGTATGCATTTGGGCTGGAAATCTTGGGGATTTTACTTTAAAGAACCTTCAGGCTTTCCCTATTTCTGACCAGGTCAGAAATATTTCTAAAAATGTTTTGTTTTGTGATTAATGAAGGTTTAACACAATGTTTCGTAAGCACAGGTGAGTCTCGAGTACCTCCAGGTCACTTATTTCCATTGTAAATCTCCTTGCTTTTCCTGACTCTTTACAACTATTTTTATCATAGTGAAAAATGTGCCTTTTCGATGGGAGGGATGAGCAGCAAAACAGAGCTGTTAAAGCACATATTTCTAGTTATCTCTCATCATCAGCCATAGTTAGAGGAGAATTATTAGTTTGGGCCCTGGTTGGGAACCAGGTGACCTCTCATGTTAGTGCAACATTAATTACAAAGTCAAGTATTTTAAGATTTTTGCACTATTTCTGCACAGTTGAATTATTCTATTAAAACCTTGCATGACTTTAGGAGGTTAAAAAAAAAGGCAAGAAGTCTTTAGTGAATCTGCACCTCTCTTGTAGCAGTAGGTTTGATAAACCTCTGCAGGCTGTTGCTGCCATTCCCACTGAGCTGCATGCAGAGAACTCCCTGGAAGCACCAGCACTGAGCTCCTCTATAGAACACCTCAGAAAAGCAGGCAGTTCATAGCTGCACTTGTATGTGCCTGCTAATGCTTCAGCATGACTGTGGAAAAATCCCAAATGGAAAGTACTGAGGATTTCTGATGATAAAATCATTTTCCTTTGTGGCTGTTTGGCTTTGGTTTGTACTTCCCTGTAGACTGGAATAATAGTGGAGCATATGAGTTTATTTAAACCTTGACAAAAGCCCCACTGCCATCAAGGAATGAAGTTTCCTCTCTCGTGTGTTTCTCAGTGTTGCAGTGACACTGAGAAACTGTTCATTCACAACACCAAACTGGGAATGGAAAGCTTCCAGGGAAGAGTCACCCAGGAGCTGCACATATATAAATGCACCAGGAAATAATAGGGAGCTGTGGCAGCAGCTCTTGTGCATGTGCAGCCCCACTATAAACAATAATTGTTACTTATGGAAATCGTTGTGCTCCTTTCCTTACTTGCTCTCTAGAACAAACCTTTCAAATTCATTTGGTTCAGATTCACATTACAGATGTTTATTCAGTGCTGAAGGAGATGAGGCAAACCAGTAACTTTAATGTAAGTGCACCTAAAGTAGCTATAAAATCAAGAGGTTTGTATAGTTATGTGTTATGTAGATAAAATACCCAGCCCCACTCTGTGTTCTTAAAGTCTGAGACTGTGGTCTGCAGCTATTTAGAAAGAGATTCTATGATCTAAATTTATTAATTTCTCACCTCTACCTCCATAAACTGACTGAGGGCTGTGACATGTGTTGGAATGTGCTGGTTTAACTTTATTCCTTGAGCCTTCCTTCTCCCTTCCTGTGAGTCGCATGCTGATGTCTGACTCTGAGTTCATCTTGGAACCTCTCTAACCTGCCTGCTTGGATAAAGTGTGACTTGAGCCTTTTGTTTTATTTTCTGGACAGTCTTGAACATGGCCCTGCTCCCAAAAAGGGATGCTTAACAAAAGTTCTTGGGGTGTATTCCATGAGCCATTCTGCTCCACAGCACTTGTGGATCCTCCTTCTCTTCTGTCACGGGGCATAGAAGCACTTTACCTCAAATAGTTACCAAACACCCAGGAAAATATGCTCAAATTTAAACTGACTGTGAGAGATGCTGGATATTACATTTGAAATTGCCTACTTTCAGTGAGGTAGAAAAGCTCAAAGTGGGATTCAGCCAAGAAAAAACACAATGGGAATTCTTGTGTGTGTGTATGTATACATCAGATACATAAACCCAACACCATTCTTTTTTATTTATACGAGGTGAAAAGAAAGGCTAAAGTTGTACCTGCATAAAAAATCAACCATTGGACAGCAGCCTTGTTGTCCAATGTCTAACCATTGGATAGAGGAGCTGCTCAGCATTCTGTCAAGCATCAGAGATAATAGAAGGATGATAAAGCTGAATGATCAAAGATTTACTGGAAATCTAGGAAAAAAAGATCCTTCTTGCCTGATTTGCAACTTTGATACTGGCAGTGTCCTGATCAGTGTTACCACTCTTTAGGGGAAGGGATGTATTTGGGCTGTATTTGTTCTTATGAATAGGCAGAAAAGGAAAGTTGGCATCCATTCTTTCTGTTTGCAATCCCAAGTTTAGTAATAACTTGGAAAAGTGAGAGAATATAATTTTTAACAATTTAGCTTCTGCTAGAACTGATGAATTCGTTCAGTAGAACTAATTCTGTTTGGTGTGAAAGCCCAGGGTGCTGCAAAGAATTAAGGAATAAGCAAGCTGCATGTTTCTCCTTGAATGAAAATAGGATAGCGTTTCTGACTAATCTAAGCTGAATATTGAACTCAATAAAAAAGTGTACATGACCCCAAAAATTCCAGAGAGAATCACAGGACAATTTGATTTTGGCTCTATTCTCTGAAGGCCCAACTCACTGTGAACCAACCTCAGAGCCAGCAAAAGCTGCAGAGGAGACTAATCCTAACTGGTATTCTGAATTCTTTTTTAGGCAGCTGTCCTGTGGGTGTTGGAGTCATTGTGGAGTTTTTATTTCATTTCTAATGACATGTAAGAGGGATTCCAGACAATTGCAGCAGCATGGAATGTGCCTCCTTGCTGCCTTTGGACTTATGGGTGAATTTTATTTTATTTTACCCTGTTCTTGCTGTAACCTCAAAAATCATCCATGCAGCTGGTGGAGCAGTGCATATTTTGGTGTATCTGCTCTGGTTGGTTTGGGCAATTAAAATCTTTCTGACAAAGCCCAAGAGAACAGAGTGCAGTGCACTCTCCTTTTGGCAGCCTCAAGGCTGGCAACATAGAAAGACAAATAGAGGTTTTCATACTTTATCTTAGTAATTACATGCTCCAGAGGCCACAGGACCATATTTAATGGCTTTAAGTACACTGTGGAAATAAGGAAGAGGAACATGGTGTTGGAAGAATTCCTAAACTGAAAAAGCTTTAGCCCACCTTTTAGCCCACATATCTTTAATCTGACATTACCCTGAGCTGCAAGAAGAAAGAACTTGTCCAAACTTTGATGTTTTT
Source organism: Erpornis zantholeuca (assembly GCA_013400515.1). Classification (NCBI taxonomy): domain Eukaryota; kingdom Metazoa; phylum Chordata; class Aves; order Passeriformes; family Timaliidae; genus Erpornis; species Erpornis zantholeuca. The sequence goes on from VZTN01004268.1 coordinate 171,985, forward strand.
CATCTTCTCACAAAATTGTTCCTGCAGTTCTGAGATCATCCTTCTGTTTACATATCAAAATTGAGTTTGTCTATGGTGGCAAAAGTAGTAAAATATAAGGCTCAACTAATAATGTGTATAATGGCAACCCACATATGTTCAGCTGCCACCGTGGATGAGTGTTTCCTCATTCTCCAGTCCATCACACACTTGGGGCAACAGATGTTTTCTGTGCTTGATAATTTCTTCAAAGTGAAATCTTTGGCCACTTTATTTCAGGACCATGTGAGATGATGTGTGCAGTCTTATGTGTGAGAGAATTGTGTTAAATAGGTAAAGTGATTTCAAAATTGTGTTACTCAAATTAATTCCACATCTTAGTGCAGACAAAGCTGCTTAGTTTACAAGATCTTCTGTGGTTTTGCTTAGCTGATTTCAGGTATGTTGTTTAAAGAGCAGTCATGCAGAAGGGATTTTAACTGTACAGGGTTCTAAACAGACTGAATTCAGTTGCTTTCATGTGCGTTGCAGATTTGACACTTTTTGTTACTAGAAAGCATTTCCTGACTTATGAAAGAAACAATTAACTCCTTTTAACTAGGAGGGGAGATAAGTAGCTGGCAATTTCTTTATTGAAAACTGCAGTCTGTACCTGAGAAAAATGCATAAGGATATGATGGTATATCTTGTGCTGGGTTTAATCTCCTTTTAACTCAGTCACTCAGAATTAAAACCTGGAAGGCATAAGGTACTGTTAGAACGAGATGTGATTATAATCTCTAATGCTGAACTGACTGATTTAGTGACAGCTTGAGGTACTCTTTTTGCCCTAAAACCTGGATATAAGAGCTTCTTTTGTAATGAAACCTGGAACTAGAAAATGCTTGTGTGTTTTGTGCTTCATTAACCTCTATAGCCTGTGGTAATTTTGGAAAATATCTCAAAACACTTTTCCAGTTTGGATGAATTTCATTAAAGCTCATTCTTGTTGGTTTACTAATGGGGATATATAGTTTTCTCTAATGATCAGCATCAGGGTTGTGTAGATTCATAACCTGGGATTTCATCTAGAACTCCTTATAGTAAGTAATTTACATAGTAAAATAGTCACAATTTTGTTCTGCTGTCAGTCATTTCCTGCAAGTGGCACAGTTTTTAATGTGGGCCTTGTTACCTTCTTGACAACTGTATTATCCTTTAAGAAAGGTCTGAAACCTTTTAAGCCCTTTGTAAGTGAATTTGCTTGGGAGATGAGGGTTGTGTTGCTTTGCTGTTCTGTGAGAGATAAAGCAGCACGGGACGTTCATGTAGATAAGCACTTCACTTTGACAGACCTGATGTGGCAATGAATTAGCATCTCCCTGCAAGCTTGTTTATATTTACTGGAATAGACCACCAAATGTTAGTAGTGCTAAAAATACAAGATTTGCCAAATTACAGTCTGACTGGAGTTTGGCTGCTTCCCACATTTCTCTGTCCTCCCTCACAACTGTAATTACAACTGCCCCCTCTTTTGTTGGCATTCTCCTCACTCCTGTTCACCTCTTCTCACTTCGTTAGTTGCCTGCTGTATTTTCTTGTTGCTGAGCTGCTGGCCTATGACTGCATTCCCTTTTCTTTAGCTTACTCCTAACCATTGCCATGGATACAAACTTAGTTGAATTAAATACTGACAACATGTTCACAAAGAATAATGACCCAGTGATGTACGAGACAAAGCATATTAGAAGTCAAAGTGATTGCCCTAATAGGTTTTATTGAATACTAAGCAGGGTGTTGGAAGGTTCTTGGAGGGATGCCTTTCTAGTACATCAGCAGAGTTGTGTTGCCATGCCCAAGTTTCTCTTACAAACTGCTGTGCTCAGCACCTTCATCTGACCTTGTCAAACTCTGTTTTGTTCTTAGTTTAGTGTCAAATACAAACCTAAATTACACATATGAAGACTACTTAGCATTTTCAAAAAGCTGCCTTTTGTTGCCGTGCCTTAGAGATATTAGTTCATATATCTAATAAGAAAGTAGTTTGGCCATGAAAAAGTGTACAGGCCCCATGATTAAATGTTGCTTTCTTGGGAAATAATGTTAAGACCAGTTCAGTAAAAACAAAGCCATGTTTCAGAGCTGTCTGGTGCATTCAGTGTAGTGTTTTGGCTTGGTTAGCTCAGGGTGGCAGGGGGTGAGGAGCTCTGGTGAGCAGCGCTGCCTTTGCAGAGCTGCCTTCTCTAGAAGGTGGCACAGTCCCACCTACCTTGCCGAGAGCTGAGGCAGCTCCTGAGTGAGTGAACACATCCAGCTTCTCACCTTGTGAGTTCTCCTAACCCTTGCATTAATAGTGAGAAGATGACAGGACTATAGGTGATTTATGCAAATCCATGTGGGGCACAGAGTAAACTACAGCTGTGCAAACTGTGTGTCCTCGTTCTTCTTTTCTGACCTTTGTAGTTGGAAGAAACATCAAACAGTCCTGTGTGCCCTTGGAAAACATCTTCTGTCCCCCCAACTTGGCTGAGTTGCCTTTGGTATCCCACTAAAGGCTGCCAGCCCTGTGCTGAGAGGTGCTTTTCTCTTGCTGTGCCCAGGATCTCCCCAACAGGCTCATGCTCCTGGAAGTAAGTGGCACATCCTCTGTCTCCCCAGGGATCTGTGAGGTTTACTGGGTCTTAGAGGGGCATAACCTATGGTTAAATGACAAACACCTGAGATACTCCACTGTCTGCCACCCTCAAATCACAGGGTGATTGAAGGAAGATCTTCATGTTGTGATGAAACTTGTGGTTTCTAAGAGCCCAGGACTGTCAGGACAGCCTTGTTCCTCCTTGATAATATAGTTTGTAATTACATCAAAGATTCTGCATTCAGGAATGACCATGGAGGATTAGAAAGAGCTGGTTGTGCTGATACTCAGAATCACAGCTGTCCCCTCTCCCTGGTGCTGCAGTTGCTCTGTGTGCTGGGTCCTGGTACATCACCCTGGTTGAACCACATGATTGTGTGTTTGGAGCCTGATACAGCTCACTGATGATGTTTACTCTTTTAAGCCTTTCTAGCATCAAAACCCTGAGAACTGTGGATTAGATAAAGAAATGGAGTGCAGAGATAATTTAAGGAAAAGAATATTAACTGCTCATATCAGCTTTAGCTCTTTACCAAAAATGCTGTTTCGAGACTAATTTATCTATTTCCAACTTCACTGTGGTAAGTTAGGATGTAACATCTAATTTCAATCAACTTTTCTTCTCTCTCACCCCATTAAATAAAACTCCTTACCTGCTGGCACAATTTCCCACAGTACAGGAGAATGAGGAACTTTTTGTGGGGGCCTGTTAGGCAGCCTATGAAATTCTCCAAGGATGTTGCTGTAAAATGTCATCAAATAGGAACGTTATTTGGAAACTTTGTGACACGTTGGGAAGTACCTGAATTAAAGTTCTCAGTTCTTGAGAATGGATCCAAGGTTTGCTGTTTTCTAAGAGGAATCTCTAAGACATGCTGTGTTGTTTTACATCCAATAATTTCCTTACTTACCAATAAAGGCAATTGTCTGAAAATGAAGGAGGAGAGATGAACAGACTTTGAGAATTTGTAGGTACCCAGGGAGTAGGATGTGCCTTTAATTACTTACCCAGAACCACTCTCAGCACTGTGTTACTGTGGTGCTTTGGTAACACAGAGCCCTGCAGAGCTGCCTACCACTAAACTAGGAGCTGGTTTAAGGAAATTTAACTTGTAAATTTTGAGTGTGATTTATTCACGTGCAAATATTCCCTCAATGTTCTGTAGTGATTTTTACTGCTGTGATCTCTTCAAGGTAAAAAAGTGCTTTCAAGCTTTGTGATTGAAAAAAACTGCATTTGACCCTGCTTATTTTGAGTAATGTGTGAGTGTTGGGTGCTGCAATGGGTCCTTATTCCCCTTGAGCCACTCAGAAGCCTGGTTAAGAACACACATCCATTAATCTTTCAGTCTGTATGGGACTGATCTGTTGATTGCCTGGCTATGTAAACATTTCCATTTTGAGAATATTGAGTGCTCTTTATCAGTAACAAATCACATATTGACATCAACTAGAGATGTAGCAGTGTTGTCATCCAAGCAGACCACCCACTGCTTTGGCTTTTATGATTTCTTTGTCAGATATTTGCATAGTAGAAGACATTATAATGAGAATCTACTTTGAAGGGAAGGAATTTCCCTATTTGTGCAAATCTCTGGAGCCTTGGTATACCCTTTATTGGATGTGGAGTTTAAAACATCTGTGTTTAAACTGATCAACAGGCATTACTCCTGGGGGAATAAAGATATTTTCTTATTCCTGATTTTAACCTTTCATGAGCCAGTTGAATGTACTGCTTGGAAATGGAACATGTGTGCCTTTCTCAACCCTTCTGTTCCAGACAGCCCAATTAAAGTGAAATGTGAGGGGTGACTGCTCCAGATGATGTGCTGATCCAATATTAAACAGCTAAAAATACTTGAGTAGCTTCATTATAGCAGGGTCCCATATGCTTCTTACAGCTAATAAGGGTTGGTTTAAACAACAAAATTCAGGAAATAATGAACTTGGTAAATGTTTTGAGGCACCCAGTGTGAGATTTCTCATGTCCCAGTAAGGCTGTTGTGTGAGATGTGCCATGGCAGATCTTCACAGACCCCCATGCAAACCCCAGCAGAGAGAAACAGACTGACTTCCAAAACACAGCAACTGCCTTCCCCAAGCAAAGGAACTATGTGGAAGTTCTTTATTCTTTGACCTCGGCAGGATTTGGAGGAGTCATTGGAAGTTTTCCTGTTCCCCAGGACTTCTGTGTCTGTAGTTTTACTCGGAGCAGTGCTGTGGATGCTGGTTCAGGCCATGCTGCTTCCCTGCTGGCTCCTGCTGGCCTGGGGCTGCTGCTGCTGCCATTCTGCACTGGGAACACAGCACAGGATTGAGGGTGATGTGTCAAGAGTCTTGGATTACCTCTGCAATGAGAAAATCTCAATCAATTTAAGTGTCTGTTCCGATGGCATTTATATTGTAAAGGGAGACAAGGCTCTCTTACCTTGGAACTGTGAGCCAGCACGGGAAGGTTTCCTGCTGTGTGAAGGACTAATCAGGTAAGTACAGTCTGTGTGATAAATCTCTCTTCTCTGAACACTCCAGACTTACTTTTTCCATGGATGGTTGTCTCCTTTTAAAACTAGATTTATTTGTTTGTAGTTGCAGACTGCTTGAGTTACAAAGCAAATGGAGGCTTAGGTTATGATGTGTCTGGCATTTCCCATCTCTGGGACTGACCTACTTCCTTGGCTACTCATGTCATTATTCCACCCACTTCCAATTCACAGATACATATGACAAATGAATAAATATAGGCCTTCAAAGAGAGCAGGAAATGCTGATTTTTGGTATTTTTCTCACAGTCCCCAGTATTCAGCTCATGGAATAATGTTGAAATCTGGGAGTTATATTTTGTCCTGTTGGTACAGAAGAAGGTGGTTGGAATGGAGTGTAGCATAGCCATGAAAAGGTGCAAGCAACCTTAATTTCAATTTAAGTTATTCCTGAGTTTGGGCCAAAAATTTCAAGTGTTTATTGAAAATTTTCGATGTGGCCTTTAGAGCCATGTACTGTTAATGAGTTGTCTTCCTTTTCAAACAAAGATCTTTTTACTTACAGTCTAAACTTTGTCCTCAGAAACACTGAGCTCACATTGGTGGCAGCAGCTCTGCTCAGCTGGACGTGACCTACTTGAAATTAATACTTGTGGTTAAGTACGAGCCTGAATTTAGTATCACAGTGCATCACTCCAGATGTGTTTACCAGAATGTGTTTATGAGACTACAGCCTAGGGCAGGAGAGGATGCAGCTGCACCTCGAGCTGGAGAGAGCCCTGTGAGCAACTCATGCAAAAGTTTCCTGTATTAACAACTCTCCTAAAATGCACCTAAAGCAGGGTATAACAGTAATTTCAGGTAATGTTTTTAAAGATGCTCAGCTGTGAAACAGCTGCAGTTCTTGAGGTATTTGCTGATTACTTATTGATGCTCTGTCCTGATGTATAGAAACAGCTCCACTGTTCTTTGAAGCACTCAAAGGAAAAGAAACACAAGGCTTTCCAATTCGGCTCTATCAGGCCTATCAGGCAGCAGGTTTTAAGGAAGAATAGGCACCAAAAAGAGGCATTTACAAGGACTTAAGGAGTGTTAAGTGGGCTACCAGCTTTATTAATTGTAAAGACGAAAGGGCAGTTAAAGATTGGGCCAGCTGATTCAGTCCGTGGAGTGAGAGATATGGGGAATAGGCAGTGAGAAGGAACACAGCACTTTTTTTCCTTTCAGATGCCTTCTAATAGCTCCTCAGAGATGTGGCAGCATCCCAAGCCTTGTTTCAGCCACAAGAGCTATTTATACAAAGTTAAACTTTTCATAGTGGTCTCCAGAAAAGCCAGAGATTGTTGCTACTGTGTGTTCCTTACCTGTGTTTCCAGGGAGATTGTGTGCTGTGTCCTGGGATAGCACTCTGCTTTTCCCCTTTGCCTGGTGTTTAAAACCTCTCTGTCCCAAAAGAATTGCAAGGCCCAAAGGTCAATGGGAATGAGATATGAAAGATCTTAGGAATGCTCTTTGTGCCTTGGCCAGGTTCATTTCCACATGCTGTTTGTTTTCAGGAGTTTGTGTGAAGTGTGAGCTTGTCTTGTGCCTTTATTCCAGCCATGGCACTCTTGCCTGGGAAGGAAGGGCAGTTGCTTCAATTGCCTCAGTGTGTCCATTTCCATGCACAGTTTTATTTTTGCATCCCTGTCTGCCCATTGTAAAAACAATATAAAAGGCAACATTTAATTTCCCTGTTCTCAAAATCCCTGCAAGTCTGGAAGACTCAGAGTTCCATCAAAGAGTTTTTTTCACTCAGACTTTTCTATTATCGGAGTAATTTATGGGTGAGACAAACTTCTTGGGAGCTGTGTCTGCTACCACAGTAACTGTACCCCAGGAAATAAGAGCAGCTCTCAGTTATTCTGCATATTCTTTTATGTTTCTTATGATGGAGTCTGTTGAATGATTCTTACAGCTCACTCTTATTAGCTTTGGCCTGCTGTGCAGTGAAAGTCAGAAGCTGTAACCTTGACGTGGGAGAGCTATTACTCTGCATCTTGCACTCTGGCCTCTTATCAGTTGATTCAATCTGCAAGCTGTTATTTTTGATGGATGGAACTGTTGAGGGTGAAGGCTGACCTTGGGATGTGTCCACCAAGACCAAAGATGCCACGATGGAAGGTTTGTGCCTTAGCTGCAATTATCAAATTTGTGCAGCTGCCACTCTGCTCTTTGCTGCAGACCAACCTGCCTGCACTAATGCTACAGAGGACAGGGAAATTTTCTGGAAAATTGATATAACAAGTAACCTTTCTGACCTAAAATGCTCAGGGTTGTTTTTTTATTATCCAAGACTGGTGTAGAAACAATTTTAAATGAAGGTGATGATCTGCATAACTTTCATATTCCAACAAAAGGGAAGAGAGAAGAGAAACCAAAAGAGAAATACAAGTAGGCTGTAAAGCAGCACCTCTACTGCCCAGGGATGAGCACTGTGGAGAGCACATGCTCCTTGCTGCACAATGGATAATGGTGCCTTCTTAGCAGCAGTGAATTCCCTTGCCCACTGTGTCAAGAAATTCCTCATTCAAGAAAAAAATTAAATAAAATATCTTAATAGTGGGGATTTAGTCTCTGGATTGTATCTCATAATATTTTTGACAGTACTCAACAATTCAGAGTCGTGTCTCAAGGGGCTTTTTTCTGTTAATAAACGTAGGTTGCATTCCAGCTTCTACAGAGCTGAGGGATCATTTATACAGATAAGAAATGGCTTTTTCATTTTTAATGTGTATGGCTTGTGTGTATCTTTGCTTCAAAATCAGGTCTCACATGGGAAGTAGCTCACAACCAGCAAGGGCTGTGACTGGTTTGGTGGTGTGTTCTGTGGTTGGTGGCTGCACTACCTTCTGTCTGATAGGAATGGAACTAAAAAAAGGCAAACCCTTTTTTTTCACTTGTGTTCCCTTAAAGCATGTATTAGAATACTTTGCTCTAGTGTTCATCCAAGAAACAGCAGAACTTTGTGTGGAAAAATGAGAAAATATCACAGTAAAGGCACTCATGTTGGGCTGTGTGGGCTGATATGCTACTGCTGTTTCTTTAATTTTTAAAATATTTGCAGTAGCTCTTATTTTCTTACTTTAGGAAAGGTAAAAAGGAGAAATTGGGAGTTACTTAGAAGTTGTTATTGATATTTTTTTTCCATTTGCAACTGGTGAGACACTGTAATAGAGAAAGAATTACTCTGGCTTGTTTTCATATAAACCCTAACACAGAAGGGCAGGGGAAAATTTATCTGGGTTAAGGGGTCATAAACTCAGTTATGCTGGCTGGGTGGAAGTGGCTTTCTGTTAAAAACAAACACATAATGGGTAACTTACTAGGAAACTCATAGTAAATGTTTGGTAAGTCTCCAAGAGGAAGCAATGGAGTTGTTCATTGTTTAAAACGTGGCTGAGGAAGTTTCCTGTCTAGCCCTCATTTAATAACTAAGGGTGAAAGGCTGTGTATGCCTTGCTGTGGTGTTTGATTTGTCAGACAGGTTTGTCTCAAACCAGGGCACAGGTACATTGAAATCCAAGAGAAAGGTGTGCTGGAATCCCTGCTCTTCTCCCTAAAGGCAGGATGTGAAAGTTTGCTTCCCTGAGATGAAGAAATAATCAGTAGACATTCTCTCTGCTCCTCTGGTCAATTAAATGCTTAAGATGATGTATGTTCCTCATATTTTATGTTTCAGAAAAACCAATTTAACAGCTTACTGCTGATGTTCTCGCCATGTGAGACTGTAGATCTCTTTTTAAACTCCAGAAGATGCTGTGGAAACAGGTGACTGAGGAAGTTCTCTGCCCTAATTTCTGTGTGCTCCTGTGTTACAGAGAAAAGGAAACTGGTGAGGAGCAAGTTCTTTCTTGCTTCTCATTTTACCTTTTATTCTCTAATACTGTGTTTTTCAGACTCTGGAGCACTGGCTGAACATTTTAAGCACCAGCAATGCTATGTATCCCAGTTATGCTGCAAGCAGGAATTAATCCCCAAAAGCACTGCTAACTGGATCTGTAGGCTGAAAGTTGTTCAATCCCTTCTTAAGACATGTTTACAGAAACCCAAAGAACTCCTCATGATGACTTTAGAATCAGAGGAGGAATCAGATTAATCCTCAATTTTTTCAGTGCTAGTCAGGTTGAACTAAGAGAAATCTACAATTTCTTTCTTGAATAGAAAGAAATTATATTCATCTGAAGTCAACACAATTTCAAGAGCTTTCTGAGGAAACTTTTGTAATTGAAAATTATTGGCTTGCAGAGAATAAAACTCTGGCAGAAGTACATACTCTTCCTTTCAGTGTAGCTTGGATTTCTGGTCACACCACCTTTGCATTTGATTTATGGCAGTGTGAAACCTGCTACATTAAGAACAGGGTTCTTTTTTTTGTATGTTGTATATCTTGACCAAAGGAGATCCTAGAGTAACAAGGCAAACAGGGGAGTAATGCTGACTGAGTTTTGCTGATTTGGACCACATCTCTCAGTAAAACTCATCCATGTACATATTTAGGTCCATAGTTATTCAAGTTTCATATTTGTTATATTTGCATTAAAAAAACCCAAAATATCTTGCAGGGGCTCTTTTGCAACACTTTTACATTTTTCTTTAAGCAGCAATGCTGCAGTTGACAGTTATAAGAACAGGAAAGAAGTTGCAGGGAAAACCAGTTTCAGGTTCAGCATTATTTTTGCTAAACTTGTGCCATTTTCTTCCTCCTTTTAACCTGGACTTTGTATTAAATTATATATAGGTTTTAAAGAGCGACTGTCTTTCAGAGCATGCCAGCTAAAGGATTTGAAGGTGAAAGGCAAGCTTTACTTTATACATTAGTATTTGTATCACTTTCTATAAGCCTTAAGATACCATTCAGTACTTTGGTTACTTTCTGTGCTCTTTTCATTCCACTGATACCACAGAACTCCAGCGAGAAAAGAGAAATAATGAAGGGTTTAAAGCTTTGTGTGAAGGAGTATATGGAAATATGTTTCATTTATTAAAAGATTACAGTTCAGAGACCCATACAAAGCTGGGATGTTTGAACTGAATCATTACCTTTGTTCTTTCTGGCAATTAAATCTTTCATCTTCCACGAAGACTCTGTTTTATATTACTGAGTTCTGAAAAGGATCCCTTTAACTTAGCAACACCCTCAAACTTGAAAAATATTAGAACCTAGAAGGGGCCCTTTGGGTTGGAGAGTCTGTCCCTTGGCACACAGTGGCTAAAGTGTAGAGCATTTAAAAATGCTGACAGGGTAAGTTACAGGGGAAGAATCTGGGGAGTCTTCAAGTGTTTACAGCTTGATGCACCTTGCCAAGGTTCCTTTTGCTGGGCTTTTTAACCTGGCAAACCTGACAGATTGATCACCACCTAAATTAACTCTTCTAAAAGTCCATGCATGTGTATCCCTCTGGAGCTTCAGTCCCCCTGGGATGTGGGGATAAGGCACAGCTCGGGAATTGTCATGCCACAATCCAGGAGTTACAGATAAAACTGCTGGGTCATGGTAGCAATTCCCAGCCCTGTCAGAAAGGCTGGGAAAAGGGAAATTGCAAATGTTTAGTGAAAAAGGAGAGGTGGGAGTAGGAGAAATCCTCAGTAATAAGACTTTTTTCTTTTCTTTTATTAGCTCAATTTGCTGAAGTCAGAACCAGTCTCTGACCTGTGTGATGTAAGTTTTATGGATAAAGATGTGCTGACCACATACATGTTATTCCCAGTTTATTACAAATCTGGTAATTTGGTAATTTTTTTTTTTCTGGAAAAGCAAGCACAGTAAAACCTACTATGTTTAAATGAAAGATTTCAGAATAAGGTTGATCTGTTAATTTTGTAGATTGCTGCAAGGATAAAGCAGTCTTCAAAAGGTCTTTGAATCCAAAAGTTGAATCAGGATCCTGATCTAACTTTTTTTGCCTCTGCCTATTCTGCTGGCTGAGACAAATTACCAGTAGTTTTCTTTTGAAGGGGAATGTGAAAGAAAGAAAAAAAGCCAAGGAAATGGACTAACATACGACTCAGAATCTCAGAGTTTTATTTTACAATTTTGGCTCATTGTGATGCTCTTTATATCATCTCCTTATCTTGAGTTATGCATAAAATAGTCTGATCTTCTGTACTTGGAAACAGAAACCTTGACTTTTCTTTTGGGTTGTCTGGGCTAATTCCATATGAAACTCTTTCTAAAGAAAATAATCAATTGAAATGACCAACAATTTTCACATAGAAGAGCCTGACATGTGGCAATATTTTCCATCTCACTCATTTCCCCTGCCTTATAATTTTATCTTATGTTGTTTGCAGTCTCTGATGTGGGTTTTTATATTAAAAACTGTTGCCTGGAAACTTGGAGCCTAATATAAATTTTTTCCCCCAAATTCAGTTTGACAGCAAACTGGGGCTTGGAACAGTTTGTAATATGGCTTCATTATAAAATCCTAAAAATGTCCTATCTTATTTTCTGTCACTGCTGAAGAAATCTTTTGCCATTCCTTGGCATATAACACCATAAGCACAATTTGTAATTCAGGATTTTGAGGGAGGTTTCTCTTAGTTCATGAACAGTAAGAAAAGAGTTCAGCTATCCAGAAAATATAGTTACACTCTGCTTTTTCCATGCATATTGTTGTGCAAGTACAATTATGTTAGGTAGTAATTTAGTGTCTAATTTCTAAAAGCCATTAGAAGCTCTTTGGAAATTTGTGGAATTTTCACTGCTGTAAAGGAAAGCTCCTGAAAACTCCACTTGGTGATTTCCATTAGATAACAACTTCACTTCTTTTAGCACGTGGTCGATGTGGTTAATGAGTGGTGTTTCAGAGCGTGAATGAATTTGACTGATCACTGCAAGAATAAGCAGCTTGCCTAAATTAATGTGTTTCAATCAGCTTTGCTGCAGAGGTGTGGGTGCCACATTGCCCTTCACGCTCCCTTCTCCTTTTTAATTGTTCTCCCAATGCCTCATGCAGTGGGACAGACTTTGTAAATAGCATTTAGGATTTAAATTATCATCTGCAGTTCAATGTAGGTGGGGATGTTAAGTGCAAGGGTGAAGCTGAACAGAGTGAAGTGATGCATAGGAATGAAAAGATGGCATTAGCCAAATTTCTAACTAACCATTTTTCCTGTGGCAGAACAGAGTGCCAGCATTTCTTGTTTCTCTGAAGGGATTGACTGTGATCCTGTGCCATCCTTTGAGGACTTGGGAGCTCCCAGGACATTGCTAGGACTGTGATTTAGAAATGCTTAACCCTGAGGACAGATGCCCCCTTGCCTACAAGCAGAAGTTCTCTGTGGAGCATAAAAAGAAAACAACCCTCTGTGCTTTCCTCTTTCTTTTTTTAAGCTACTGATCTTTTCCTAAAAAATATTTCAACTTAAACATCAGTTTTGGACTGATACAATTGAAAGGATTGTATCTGAATGAGGGATAAAACAGGTTTGAAACCAAGCACTGGGATTGGTTTAGGGGCTTTTGTACTCCATGCTTTTCCCCAATTCCTGGACTTCTGAGGATATCTTTTTGTTTCCAGTGCAGATATGGAGATTCTGTCCAGGCTGAAACCAGTAAGGGCTGAAATTCTGAGGAATGATTCACAGATGCTGGTAAGACAATATAGTATATATAATTATTAGTTTTCTTGAGAGAACAATATCTCCTGATATGCCCTTCCCTATTTTCTTCTGGTTTTTATCAGTGACACTGATATTTTTTGTTAGTTCTGTACGCTTAAGAATAGGAATCTGCGTGGTTTGGGTGGTTTTTTTTTCCCCTTCCCCCCCTTCCCCCCCAACTACATAGCATCAATATTTTGGAGCATTGTACAAAAAACCTGCAAGGTTAACCAAGCCAGTGGAATTAGATGGGACACTTCTTTGGAAAAGACTTTTGCAAAAGTTGTTGAGTTTGACAGTTCTTCCTACAATAGGAAACACCAGATTAGTGACTCAGCTTTCACATTAACTCCTTTATTTAGCTTTTCAGCCTCTTGTAACGTGAACCATTAACTCTAAGCAGTTCTGTGATTGCTGTTAAGATTTAATCAGATTTCCTGATCTGGAGATATTCTGTTTGTAACCCTGCAAGTCTCTCATTTTTAGGAAGTCTGGTAGAAGTTAAGTGCACTAGAATTTTGTGATTTCCACTATCAATATCACTCATCTTCGAGGCTTTCCTGCCAGCCAGGTTAAATGTCATTCCACCATGGTTACTCTTAATTTGTATCCTTAATATTGAAAGGTTTATGCAGTCTTGAAATACCTTCTTTTACTTTATATAAATTGTGTCTTAGGTCTGTCTCTGTGGTGGTCATGTTCTTTGTATCTTTTGGCTTGCTTTTTAAAGATCTGAGTGAATATATGACACAGTGAAAAAAGGCAATAGAAACACAAGAAAGCAAAATAAAATCATTATTAACTATGATTCAGTCTTTAAAATTTTCTTCTTATCTGCTCTTCCTGATCTCCACTTTTCCATGCAGAAATGAAGTAGAGCAGCAGTGCCATGCTCAGGGTATCACATTTCCTACCAGTGGTGTCACTCCACTGATCCTGTTTGTTTGTACCACTTTAAATCTTAAATGTAGTTACTCACACGAGGTCCTGGGCTTCAAGGTAAAACAGCAGCACCAAAGTTATTTGAGGTTAGAAAGGGCTTGGCCAGACTGTTCAGCAATCCTCACCATTTTCCAGGAACAAATGAACAGGGAAAAGCAAGCCCAGCCTGTGGTGGGCTGTGTGCAGACACAGGAGACTGTCCCCTCTCTGCCCAGGAGTTAAATCACCACTAGCTTTATAAATAATTATCATTTTAATTAGTTTTTCACCTGTTTGATGTTGTTCCTTTGTGTGAGGCACTGACTGAGGGGATCCTGCCCATCAAGTGTTTCTTAAAGAATTGAAAACTCAAAACAGCTGTGAAGCATGACCAGGAGTAAATTAAAAAAATTATCCTATAAATTTACAATGATTTTCACTCTGGGTAATCCACTGTGTGAAACATTGCCATTGAGTTTTAGTTTGCAGCCTTAGAGAAGTATTTGACATTTACTCAGATATATGATGGAGTATAAATTAATTAAAAAAAATAATTCCCAGCAGTTTTGGAAAGGAGACAAGTCCTTTTAGACTCCTTTCACTCCTTTCTGAAAGAGAATGTTCATATTAGCTGATTTTTCACTGTCAATTAAATGTAGCCTCTGACATGTGTTTAATTCTTTGTTAACCAGAAGTTGGTTACAATAAATCTTACCACAATATTCTGCTTTTTCTGACTTTCACCAGCATTCTGTGGGGGTGTGTGTGAGGCTGAAGGGAGGGTAAATAGTTTGCAACAGCATTGGGCAGGAATTGCAAAATAAGTCCCTGCTTAAAGTCTCTCTCCCCTGTTCGCTTCCAAATTTAATAATGATGGAATTTGGGAAAGTACTAAGAGTTGCTATCTGCTGTGTATGTGCAAGAGATAAAGTGCACATGCAATAATAAAACACTCTTCAGAATCTGATCTTTGGTCTGTTAACATGCTGAACAGGCCTTTTTTTTTTTACAGCAGTGATTTATAGTCCAGCATAACCATGCAGAATCACTTCATTATATTTGAATAATGAAAAGAGTGCCATCAAGATGGCATGTCTCAGGGGAGCTTTCTGAGGCAATACTTTAAACAAATGACTTTTTAGATAAATTTATTATGAAGTGTGATGAAAGCCATTTTTCTTGGCAGTCACATCTTGCGAAATCAATGAGGTTTGTTGTGCTCTAGTGTTGGTGTGGGCTTGTTTTTTTTTAATCTCTTACATAAGTAAAGGCTTGGTCCATAGGAACAATGGTTGGTGTTTTGCTGGCCCCATAGAAAGGAGAGAAAATGCTGTAAGGGGCAGCTCTAATCCTGTCTGGTCATGTCTACCAAATATTTGTGGGCCAAACTTACAGCCTACCACCACAATCAGTGGGAAGTTTACTAGTAGCTTTAAAAAATAATTTTTACAGCTATCCATGAGCACTTATTCTGTTCTGTTGTGCAAAAATATGGTTTTATGCAATGTGAAAAAACCCACAACTGCATTTGACTAAGACCTGTTCTATCAAAGGAGTACTCAAACTTTGTACTGGCAATTTGTAAAATTGTGTTTACACAATTTAAAATTTACAAAACCACCCAGAAATCACCAATATTAGTATTTGTATTTAATATTAGAAATACCATTTTGGTTCCTCTGGCATGTTTAGCATCCTTCAACCTCTTGTTTCAATAGTTAACATTTGATTACTAGCAAGAAATAAAGTGTTCTTTCTCAAATCTATACATTAGTTTTGTAATCAAAGTTGTTCTAGAAGCAAATCTCTGCAGGACAAGTATCTATTGAATGAAGGTATCTCAAGCTTTTCCTTGGAAATCTCCATTTTGAGCTGTGTTTTCACTTTCATAAAATTATTTGCATATGTTTTTCTGTCTTGAGGTCACCCCTCTTTGGCCCTTTTATAATATCAGTTCAAGAGTAGAATATTCTTTAAAAGAGGCTGATATTTTTAAGAGGCAGAAATATGTCCATATCAGACACTGAAAATTCACTGGCCTTTATCTCTTTTATAACTGCAGAAGTTTTTGTGCTCCAATCATTGCCTGAAATGCATTAACAAAAATGACATCTTGATTGCAAATCAGTACACCTGGATTATTTATCTGAAACAACACTGAGTGTCCTTTAATTACTTCTTTTCTGTACTTTGAAAATAAGGTATTTTCCACTTCTTGAGAAGAACATTGAGATCTCAAACTCAAAAGTGCCATATAATTGTTATGTATTACTAATGTTCTCCAGAAAATAAAAAGGGGACATACTGAAGATGCTGGGAGAATGAATTTACTTCTAGAGCTCTTCTCTCAGTGATGACAATTTGCACCTCAGGATTTGGTGGTTGTCAGCCGTGGTGCCCAGTGAGAGCAGTAGGGTGGCAGAGCTGCTGCTGGAGCTGCCAGAGAGCTCCTGCAGGTAGGAGAGAGGAGGAAACATGTGCCTGCCCTGTTAAATGCTCCTTCATCCTCCTCACCCAGACAGATTTCACCTCATCCCTGAATGGAGCCTGCAAGCAAATCCTTGCATGATCAGAGAGAAGAAGCTTCTTGTCTTCTTTTCTGGCAAGATTATTTACAATTGCAGGTTAAAAAAAAATTGAAACTGATTTTATCTATAAAAAGCAGTAAAAATTTTCTCCCTCTTTAAGAAATAAGTCTGATATAAAATTTAAACTCAGTAACAACTTCTGTTGGGAAGTTCAATAGGAAGTTGTAATGAGGTCTGACTCACTGAACCTTAGGTAAATGGATATTCTATTAGTCCCTGCATTTGAACGTTCTGTATCATGTTGCATTAACTTAAAAGATATTCAGTCATGAGGAAAAAGTAACTGGAAGTCAGTTTTCCTTTTTTGAATTCCAGTTTTTCCTACAGTAAATGTAGGAAAGCTGGCCATGCTTAATTCCTCCTAATGGGTTAATTGATTCTGCAGTTGGCGAGTGTGTGACCTGACTTCTGGTTCACCGAGTCACTAAGTGTGGGATCGAGATGATGCTTTTATTTCTGTTTCATTTGCTGAGTGCATTTGGATCAGAGCTGTGAAAGATGTGAACTGGTGGTGTTAGGAGGGACACCTGCCCTTCACCTCGGGCAGGTCCAGCACCAGCGTGTGCAGGGCTGTGCACACCCCGCGTGTCCTGGGTAAGCACGTGTGCTCTGCAGGAGGAATCTGCCCTTCACTTGTGTGTTGGACTTTCTATTGAACTAATATATCATTTGATTTTTGACATCTCAGTAATTACTGCTAGCAAAAACTAGTCATTTTAATGGTAGCAATATACTGCAAAGCACATTTAACTTTGACAGAAATTTCGAGTGACTTTGCCGCAGCCACTTGCTTGTTCTTTGTGGGCACTTTTACAATCGACTGAGGACTTGTACAGAAGCCTTTGGCAACAGCTGTTTGCTCCCAGTGACTTCATTGGCTCCATCAGGCCAGGGTGTGATTTCAAGATGTTGTTAATCCCTTCTGGAGCTGCCCTTTTCCAGGCCAAACACACCCAAAGCATCATGCACAGTCTGATTTCTGTTGGACCTGATTTTCACCAAATCCTGATGATCCTTCAGAAGCTTCTGTGATGATCTGAAATGACCCCAAATTGAGACCTTTTCTCCCCAGGAAAACCAAAACGTTTAGCAGCAGCTTTTCTCCCATCCCCACGAGCGTTGCTGTTGCCCAAGGGTCTCCCCCTGTGTTTTGCTACTGACAGGGTCACACAGCACAGGTGGAGCTCCTTGCCTCTGACCTTCACTGTTGTTACCTCTCTGAAACCTCAGCTCCCAGTTCTGATGAGATCTTTGTTAGGCACAAGGCAGAACTCAGAGGAGCACTTTCCTTAGTGCTGCCTGTAGCACTCAAAAGCTTTTGCTTTGTCATTTTGGTGACAATTTGGAGTTTTTCAGTGCTTTAGTAGCCAACAATGAAAAATTTCTCCTCCATGACAGATTTTTTTTCTGGACTAGCCAAGTGCTTCTGAGGAGGTTTGGAGCTGCTGTCCCTGGCCCTGCAGCTCTCACTGACAAGGGACTACACACATGTGGTAACTCAGGTTAGTGAGAAGCTCCAGACTTTAGTCAGTTCAGGATCAGACAGGAAATGTTTCCATGTCACCAAGAGAATTAAGCAGAGGAAATCTCACAGTAGCTACTGAGATTAGTTCAGAGGGACTGACACCTGTGAGAGTTAATTTTCAAGGTATCCAAGAGCAATCAGCATCAAATTGTTAATAATGTCTTTTGGAGTGTTTGAGGCCAAGTTCTAAGGATTTTGTGGCTACCTGGGGTTATTTAGGAATATCTGATATGAGGAATGTGATGGCTGCACGTTGGATGGAAATGCAGGATGGAATGTGGAGGACTAATTTGGGCCTTTTTATTTTATTTAAATATTAAAACATTTTGTCTATATTTCTGTGGCCTCCAGCATAGGTTAAAGGAACAATTTTGTGTGTTTTGTTTGATGCAAGTGCTGACTTTTAACACTTAAAAGAACACTTATCTTTTCCATAAGTTTTTGGACAGGAGATCTACCATTTTCCCTTGTGCTTATTCACCTAGGAATTGAAAGGAGTTGAGGATTTTGTCATGTCAAACATGTATTTCTTGTGTTTTATATGGTATATGTTTATGTTGTATATTTTAGGCTGGTTGATTTTCTCTTTTGGTTGTTGTTTTTGTTTGGGTTTTGTTTGGTTTCATTGTTATTGTGGGGCTTTGTCAGTTTTGGTTTTGGGTTTTTTTGTCAGGTTCAATTGTGATTTTGGAAAAGAATTGCTAAATAGTTCTTTAGAATGAGACAGGTGGCTTGCTCTGTGTTCCTTCAGTAGGTTAGTGTTGCTCATTACATTGCAGCATTGGTAAATCCTTTTATAGTGCTTGTCATTCTGTAAAAGATTAATTTAAAGACATGACTACAAACTCAGATCCAGCAATATATGCAGTTCAGATTTCTGCAGAATGTTTCTTATGCATTCAGGATGTATTTCAGCCACAATATGCCCAATGTGAGGCTGACAACAGATTAACCTCGGTGGTTTAGATTGTGTAAGGCAGGGATTACAGCTCCATATGTTTGCTGCTCAGGTAGCTGATAGAAAGAGGTTGATGTTCTGAAGCCACAGGATTATGTCTGGTTAATGTTTGATTCTATAGGAAAATGCCTACCCAGACCCCCCACTCTTTGTGGCTTAAAAATGTCGATATTATTTTGATGCTGTTAAAGAGCATAAAGCAAAGGTAATGGCAAGAATTCTGCCTGTGGGGGCTTTCAGCCAAGGCACTGTTTAGCAGTTGCTCAGGTACAAATCTATGTGGTGAGGGTGGGGAGAGCACTGGGAGGTTCTCCTGGCTCTGCCTCGCTCTGTGGCTTTGTTCTTTTGTGGAGAAAAGGTGAAATAAAGGGGAGAGAGAAATACAGGACACTGTGGATATAGTAGAAAATACAACTGCTATGGAGTAGATGTGTGCCAGAGAGAGTAATGTAAGCTGGGATTTTTTGATTTCAGCAGCAGGGCTCTGCTCTGTAGGTGCTCAGGAAGGAGCACAGGGTTGGCTCTCCTGTTTCCCTGAGGGCACTTCTGAGCTCTCTGTAAATAATTTGCTGGTTCCAGCCACTGGTGATTTGGAGCAGCTCCTGGTTAACAGTGACTGGGAGCTTTAGGAGACACCTTCCCTATGATGGGATCAGGGGGAAGGTGGGTCAAGGGGAGGAGCAGCTTTGCTTAGCCAGGAAAACAGAGGACAGAGGATCTGTACCAAAACCAGGTATCTGAGAAGCCACCACCAGGTCACGAGGAGTTCCTGAACAATGCCAGCCTGGTTTGGTTTTAACCCTCAGGGAACTGATAACCAGCCTGGGTGTCTGTCAGCCATCTCTCTGTCTGTGGATACACAATTTTGTACTTAGCCAACAGAGGTAGTTTTGTTCCCTTGTTCCTAAAGATTTGCAGCTAAGCAAAAAAGCCAAGCAAGAGAACCCAAACCCTCACACCTGTGAAGATAAGCAGGGGTTCTGATATCTGCCAAGTAACACCAACATATGGATTTCAGGTGGGAGGTTCTGTCAAAGACTGATTTTTTTTAAAAAGCAGAGCTCCTAGCCAACATTTAATCTGGCCTTGTCATTGCTATGACCTGTGCCAAGAAGGTTACCTGAGATGGTTTGGAAAATGTAATCTGTTTTTTACTATCAAATAAATAGAATGTGCTCTGAATTATAAGAAGCTACCTGAGACTCTCTGAATGAGTCCTAGGCAGGCCTAGGGATTCACTAGGTCATGGGGATGCACAGAGCTTTGCTTCAGGAGCTTCTGAATGAGATTTCTTTTTTAACCGGACCCATGTCTTGTAGGGAGATCTTGAGTTTCTATTTTTGTTTTCAGGAAGCAAAGCTGAAACTTTTGTGAAATGAAAGAGAAGAAATTTAAAGTGAGGTTCAGGAATATATTAATTGAACAAAAGCTGTAGCTCATGGAGTCCTAATGTTTGTAAAGCTATGTGAGGCACAGACTAAGATAATTTGCTCTCTTGTGTTTTCCTGTTGAATGGGTGTAACTTTAAATCCTGGTGTGCCTGTAACTCCATGAGATTGTTTGTTGCTGTGAATTACTAAATGTATAAGGATGCTTGAACAGCATCTGTATGTGGGAGTGAAAATGGGCTATTAAAAACATTGAAAATATGAATGTCTGAAATTAGAATTAGTCACACTCTTTTTGGTTAGATTTGCAAGTCTCCCACTCAGAGAACTGTTAAATACTTTTAATTCTTTAGTCATCCTTTAAATTATGTCTGTTTCGATGTAATTTTTCTAAGCCTTCATTATTCATTAATAATTTTCTTGGGGATTAACATATCTTAGGTATTGGAGTGTCAGAATGGATCTAATACTTGTTTCCTTTACAGCTGTTGGTTCAGGTGATTGGCAGCTCTGCAGGTTTGTTTGTTTTGGCTTCTCAGCTCAGCAGATTCAGTGATGTGAAGATTGTGTGTACTCAGCAATTTGAGGATGAGTTTCACTTTTAGTGTCCTCATTTGGGTGGCCAGGAATCCCAGTAACTTTATAAGTGTAGGCTCAAATGTCTTAGGGTGGTATTTGCCTTATTTAAATTTAAGGGGATTAACACTATGCAAGCATGTCAGAAGCTTATTCTAGGAAGCCCAAGGGAGTCTGGTGTGTTAATATAGGCATATTATGAGGTTTTTACCTATTTTTTTCTTTATACCTTATAAGAGTGGGAGCGGAAAAAGCTTAAAACCCCAATAGTGACCCCTTTGCAGCAGATGCAATTGAATGGGATTCTGCAGGGAGGTGCCATGGTAACTGAAGTCACTGAGACAGTTGGTGAGGAGCTGTTCAGTGGAGAGTGCTATATTTAGGCTTTGGTTTACCCCAGTATGAGCAGCAAATGGAAAGTTTGTTTGGTGGTCTCATTTCCTACCCTTTAGGCCCCAGAAATGTGAGGGGACACAGAACAAGAGGCTGCACTGCCTTTGCTACTCTACACATGGAGAATTGGCCACTGGGAACCAGGGAAGTCCTTTGGAGCACTTTTCCCCTCTTGCCAGATCCTGTGGCATCCCTGCAGCAGCTGCACTGTCTGTGCTGTCTTCTTAAGGATACCCTGCCTGTCTGCAGGAAGTTTGGCACCTGGCACAAGTGGAGGAGCCTGTGCTTTGTGACCTTCCAGCTGGGAAAACACCAGGAAGGTCTTTTCCATGGGAAACCCCATGACTGGAATCAGTAAGAAAAGTGAAAGTGGAGTGTAATGGGAAGACATCCAATCTTTTCTCAGAAATGGTAAACAGAGCCATCGTGCAGGCTGGGAAGTCTCTCCAGGGCAATAGATCCTGTCAGCAGTGATTTTCACAAAACTGGTTGGCTTTTCTGTCTGCCCCTGCAAGAACTTTCTAAATGCCAGAATAGGCAGTGGAGTCTCATTACCAAGGCTTTGTTTTGTGTGCTTTAATGCAGCTCATTTATGTGTACACTGATGTATGACCATAAATTAAAATGCAGTCCTTGCCCAACTGTGCAGAGGGACATTGCAAGGTAGAACTTGTTCCTTTGCTCGTTTAAAATTCAGCCACTACTGGTCAGACTTCATTGTTAGGACAAGATAGTGCTGCTTTCAGAAGGAAATAATCACTCTTGGAGCATGGTTTGAAACACTTTATGAATTAGATGAGCAAACCATGGCCCATGAGAACACTTTTAAACTACTGGGAAGCTTGTGAAGTCACTAAACCAGCATAACTTGGGCAGGAAGAACTCAGGTGTGAGCTCAGCTCAGAACAGGCCACTGCCATGCTCTCCTGCAGTTAGAGAGACATAAGGCAGCACAGTGAGGAGAACCAGATAAATTGGAAGGAAAGATTACATCAATAACAGGGGGAAAACTTTAGCAAAGTGATTATCTAGATAAAAAGCAGGTCTAAAAGCCCCGAGGCTTGACACATGAAAAATTAATGGGAGAAAGCAGTAGCAAATAGTTTTCTAGGAGTGATATTGTATTGGAGGCAGGATGGATAAGATATTTACCAAGCATTTAATTAGGTTATGTCCAACAGCATTATGAAGTAGGTGAATGTATAGATTGATTAATCTGGTAAATAAAGAACAAATTCAGCTGAAACAAAACAGAGTGATTAGGTAGAAAGATTTCATAACCTGTAAGAAAATATTCGGGATCAGATTATTGATAATAAATCTCATTATTAATGCCTATTTTCTACACTGATATTTATACTTTCCAGGCAAAATAAAAAAAAATTCTTAAGTTTGCAGTGCAATACCTTGTCAAAAGAACCCAAAGTCTAATCTTGGAGAAATAGGAAGCTGTATGTAATAGCTGCTTTATTTTCTTCTATTTGTTTTTTTTTGTGCAAGTTAACATAAACCAGAATTGTTTATCTGATTGTATCTATGGCCTTGAATTTGTTTCTGTGGTGTATTATATATCCCTGCTTTACAGGTTCAGTTGAACTTTCAGTGTTTTACAGCCTTTTGTCAGTTCTCCATTCTTCAGAGGACGATGAAAACTTTGTGATAATGGTTTCACATTGAGCTTGCAGACCTTAATAATAAATATTTTGGGTTAATATTGCTTGAAACTACCAGTTAGATCATACCAGCAGTCAGCTGGTTTCTGTGCAGTGGAACTGTATGATTAAAGCTCACTGAATTTAAAGCTGCAAGGAGCTGGTGAGTGTTTGTACCACTGCAACCTCTAGTTTTCACTGCAGAGCAAGTGTGTTAATTGTTTTACATAGTGTAAGGAGTAAAATGTTTCTCAGATGCACCTCAGCTGCCCAAGAAGTCATAAAAAGGAACAGTTAATGTTCATACTTTTAGTGAAACAAAGCAGCTCCATCCCTGCTGGGATGGATAGGCTGCTTTACACAGTGTCACCTGCTCCGTCAGGAATTGAGGCTGTGGGAGTGAATTAAGCAATAAACAAGTCTGTGCATGTGACATTTCATTTTTGGATTGCTTTGGAAAATAATGTAGGAGCTTCTCACAAGTGCATTGATTCTGCTTGCTGGCTTGTGGAGCAACCTATTTCATAGCAGCACTGGTATATAAAGTTTCTGGAACTCATTCATAGCACATGAACCAAAGCAGATCCCTTTTTTCTCTTAAACTACTCCAGAAGAAAGTAGATCCCTTTAGCTGATATGCAGTAACTGCTGGGTTAAATCTCAATTGTTTTAGTTAATATGTGCAGGTCATTGAACTTGTCTGTAATATCTGAATATACAGAACAAACACATTCTCCTTCGCTCTTGCAGTAATTGGAGACATTTGCAGCCTTGTGTCTCTTTCTGCTATCTTCCAAGGTGCTTGATATCTTGAATTCAGTTGCTGGTTATTAATATTTTTTGCTGCCTCTGTGCCTGCCCCCCTTAGTCACATGTGAAGGGTAACATCTATCCTAGAGGCAAAATTCCAGCCAGAGTTGAAGCACAAAGCAGAAGTGGAGAAGAGTCTTGAGTCACAGGAGTAAGTTCACTTCAGTAAACAGCTGAGCAAGCAACGTGAAACCATTTTCTCACACAAGGGCACATGCCTGCATTTTGGCTGGGCCAAAAATCACTGCTGGGTTTGGGTCCTAATTCCTTGCTGGGATACTGAGTTTTGGAGGTTTGTGGACTTTGCAAGTGTGCAGTTAACAACTCCATGAGAACCTCAGGATCAGTGGCTTCAGGGGGCTGCAGGACCCTGCCTCTGCTTTCATCAGCACCTCTTGTTGTGAGCTGTGGCTGTGCTGGGTCGTTGCTCTGTTTCTGAGTTTGAGAGATCCCTGTTTCTATGGTTCAAGGCTACAGAATGAAGTGTGCAGAGTTTTTGTGCTTTGAAATGCTGCTGGAATTTTGGAGCCCGGATGAAAGCTTTTAATATCTCCCAAGATACAAAGCTCCTGTTCATGCTATTGAAAAATCTTCTGTTAACAGCAGCTGTTAGTAATGGGCATCACTTCTCTGCAGTACCTCAAAGCATGTTAGCAAGTAATTAGAAAACTTGTTGCAGTATTCAAGAGAAAAAAAGGCTACTGGTACAGTAGTTGGAGATGTGTCACAATAGGAATTCTCTTTGTCCACCTGCTCAAGCATGACGAGCAAATATGTTTTAAATAATATGTTCTGTGGCAGCACTGGATGTTTAAAAGCACATTAATCATCTCTTGAATGTGACTTATTTAGCAGGAATTAATAATAATATAAAACTTGGATTTCACTATTTTTAGACATCATATAAGGAGGTTGAATCAAGCAAGAAAACTCCTTAGGAGATAAGAAGCTAAGTTTTCTTTCACTTTTGAATGAGCTTTTTCCTTTGTTCTCCAGTTTAGCTTTTGTTATCCATTATTGCTGCCTTCCTGAACATGTGGGGAGCAGTGAAATCTATCAGGAATATCAGAAGGGAGGCACAATGCAGCTGTCACCAGCCACCACATCCATCACCATTTGTCTTCAGTGTTGTGACTGAACAAAACTTGTTCTGTCTCTCTCCAGTACTGCTAAAAATTTTAATGCAATTTTACCTTGTAGCTAACTGATCAGTGTCCCATATCTCATTGAATAATGTAAGCATTCTGGACCATTAAACTGCAGTGGTATTCTGTACTATGTGGAAAATCCTTATGAATATTCTTTGGTATTTATGACATTAGTCATGGGTTGATTTGATCCTAGAAAAAATTTAGCATGTGATGCTCAGCTGTGGCAGAAGCCACATCTGTATGTGTTAAAATGTGATGTGTATTGCTACAAAAAGCATTTTGTTTCAGGAGGTTCACACACAGAAATGCTGAGTTCTAGCTGCAGTAGACAATGTAAGTTAACTTCTTGTGACCCACAGCCCTTTTAAAGGGGGAGATCTGGCAGTGAAATATTTACCAGGTTTCAGCAGCAGTGGGTCAGATTATTCACACGGAATAAATCAGAGAATTAATTGTGTTAATCTAAGCTGTTCTTACACCTCAGCTCCCTGTGGATGTTGGTACCGCAGGAGCTTCTATTGCTGCCTGTCCTTGGCAGAGAGAGCACATCCACTTGGGAAAAAGTCTGCTGTAATTTCATTTTAGTCTCTTTACCTTGCCTTGGGCATTATTGCCATCTCTCTTCACTAGATGGATCAGTTGAGTGTATCCCTGGGTGCTGCTGCTTGGTTTATGTTTCCTTTACAGATGTTTGTGTGGACAATCACAGCTGGATGTGGGTTGGAGTTTTAAACCTGTTCCACACCTTTGCAGTTCCCTGCAAGGTTACCTGTGTGAGTGAATTCACTCTGACCTGGCAGATGGCAATATCTGTCATATACTCAATTACAGAAATAGGTTTGGGGGAAAATAATAGGATGCTGGTATAAATTTCCAGGAGACTAATTCTGCATTCTGGGAGCAGATACACAGCACTTACTGCATTGGGAAAAAAACCCAAAACTCTAAAGCTTGATATTTATAAACTTATTTATCTAAGTCTATATTTTGCTAGGAAATAGTTCTAGGAAATAAAACCATCCAAATCATGTTAGACTGAAGGGCAACATTCCTGTGAGTAAGCTTTCTCTGGAGCAGAAGTTTGCTGGTGTTTGTGGCTTTGGGTTGGGCAAGAAGCACCAGTGGAGGAGATCCCCTCCTCAGTAGTCAAGGTCATGAGGGGAGTTATAAAACTACAGCATGTGAGAGAATGGTGTCCTGGGAACTCAGAGGAAGATTGAAGATGGATTTGAGGTGGAAATTCAAGGCATCCCATCCTGGTTAATGGCAGCCAGCGTACCCACCCTGCCCCGTGGGCAACCTGCCTGCCCTTCGTGGGTGGATCTGGTAAAGTGCATCTCATTCCCTGAGGAGTCAGCGTTGGAGGAGGGAATGCACTGCTGGCCATGGGCCAAGCTCTGGCTCCAAGTGTTTATGCATCTTCTCAGCTTTCATTGTTTCTCTGGTGATTGCTTCCGCATATACAAAATCTGACAAATAATTGCAGTTTGAAGGGCGTGCTTAATGGAGGGCCATAAAAGTGATTCACAGGCAACTGTAAACTGAACTATTACACTAAAGGATAAAAAGCTTCCTTAATGAGCTGTACAAGACAGTTATCGATGTATTTATGAAAACATTTCCAAGTACATGTAACCAGGGGAATTAAAAGATAAATATTTAAAGATCAGCTGACAGTTTTCACATGTAGCAAAACTCCAGTTACTCTATTAGGCAGTGAATTTATAAAAAGTATATATTTACATGATTTGTAACAAAAAAGAAACAAAACTTGCATTAAACCCTGATGTTTTTCTCTGTAATTGTGTTTTTCTATGCAGATGAAGAGATGAAGCATGAAGAAAATGGGTGGCTGAGATTCAGAATATTAATAAGGTAAACCAACTTTTTTTCCATCCAAATAATTTATTAGCATCATGTCATAGAACTGTATTTAAGAGGATGAAACCTAACAACAGTTCAGAGTTTGATTAAGTTTCTTTTCATCCTATCATTGCTGTACACAATTAGGTTATTCAAGTGTGATCCTTAAATGTTCACAATATGATTCATAGCCTTGTTCTTCACACCCCAGAGAGAGAAAAATTGGTCTGTGGGTATGAATCTGATTAATATATGGATCAATGCATGCCCTTTTAATGTTTATTATACACATGCACTTTTAGTCTGGATAAATGATTATCTCATTGTGTTACTTGCTCTTTTTAGATGTGCTGTGTTACTGTCTGAGCAAAACTGTGGAAGCATTTTAAGTATTCAGGGCTGGCACTTGATTTGGCATTGCCTTGTCAGCTGAGATTGCTTTTATTCTTGAATGGATTAATAATCGATAGGTGTTAAACAATATGACTTTCCTTAGGGCTACAGCTGCTGTGTCCTCCTGATATAAAGAATGAAGATCTGCCTGTAAGTCAGCTTTAAAGTTTTTTTAGATGTACCAATTTCTTTGGTTTATTACACCACAGGATTTATAGATGGAGGCCATCCTAGTAGCTGTGACTCCTTGAAAAGAAGGGGTGAATGAGGAAAACAGGTGGCAAGGTTGCCAGTCTTTGCAGGACATTGACACCAGCCTTGATCCTGCTCATGGGGAAAGTGAGCAGTGCTGCTCATGGGCAGTGCTGAAGTGCTGAAGTGCAGTAATAGAAGTTTTGCAGTCGTAAGCATCTCTTCTACAGCATCAAGAAAGTTGTGGTGAAGCTGAATTTAACCCCAGGTGATGATGCTCACCACATTATCAATTATAAAAACATCGAGTTGATAATTTGGATGAATGCATTAATGAACTTCACAGATGTCAAGGAATCATTTAATAGCCTCCACTAGGACTTGTGAATCTTTAAAAGTGTAGTACATGTAATTGATTTTAAACTTTTTCTAACTTTCTGATGGGACACTAGGATTTGTTTTCTTCTTTTTTCCCTTGACATCATTTGATTCCTTTAAATTTTGCTTTTGTAAGTGACTCTTCTGTTCCACTTGCTCTATTAGGATGCAGTCATTCCAGTCCCTGAGAGTCACTGGCCTTAGAATGAAAGGTGATTCGTGTCTTAGGGATTCTGTGGAAAACTAGTAATGATTGGTTTGTTTCTACATGAGCATATGAAGGAAAGAGAGTAGAATCAGAATTCTACCCAATGTGATAGTGCTGGAAGCACAGGAACACACTCAAGCCTTGGGAGGATTTTCAGTCTGGCTCTGCCCACCACGTGTCTGACTCTTTGGATGGAACAGCCTGTGTTAATTATGTCTTTAATCTCTCTTGCACCAAATTGTCAGTGGTTGAGAGAAAGAAACCCATTGATCAAAGGCAGAGTTTTCAAGCATAATAATAATTTGTAAACCCAGTGTTTCTACACCAACAGTTGCATCAGCTCCATTGCAAGCAGATTGTTGTGCATTTCAGAGCACAAGTAAGGCTTCATTTCAGTGGCTACTGTACAACCACTTATGCATTTGATTCCTTGGTACATATGCACAGTTAGAACTTGAAGATTTTGATTTAAATAGAGTTTATGGATTATGCACTTCAACCTAGGCAGGCTCCCCTCGTGCCCCTGTTTTGATGACATCTCTGCTCTGCCCTAGGAAACTCCTGCTGCAGCTCTTTGCTCAGCTGAGGTACCTGTTGAGATCAGCTGGTGGAGGTGCCCTTGCTTCCATCTGGAGAACTGAGGCATTTTACATGCAGGAAGGCTCACAGCAGCAAGTCTGCAGGTAAGAAGGGAAGAATTCCTGAATGATTCCCAGAGGTTGCCAAACTGTGTTACATCCCTGGCACTCACTGCTTTGCCTGGTGCCTCTGGCACACTGTTCCTGTCAGTGCACGGAGGACCCTGTGCTTCAAATACCTGGATAATCTTAGGCCCTCTTCTGTATTGATTTCAGAAAATACAGTGTGTGCATTTTTTAGCTGTTTCAGGCACATCTTAACTCAAAATTTGCCCCGTGGAGAGCAGTTTAGGTTGTCCTACCACTACTCAAAATGCTGTAGACAACTGTATCTGCCTACCAAGGTAGCCCTTGTTTCCTTCCTGCAGGCTGAAGCAATGTGCTGCTCACAGGGGTAGAGCTTACACAATGCTGGAACTCCAGTTTCTCAAACCTGCAGCTTTCCCTGAGAAGCCCTCAGCCAGGTAAGCCTTAGCTGAGGATACAAACCTACAGAGATGCACTCAGATTTCTGTGGTGCCCAAATTACCCAGGGCAGCTGTTCTGCTTGCCGAGAGCGCACACAAACTGTTGGCAGATTCCACTTCCCTCTGGCAGAGTAGTTACCGTGGCAACTATCATATGGCATGAGAATTTCATTGCTAGGAACTAACACAGGAGCTAAATGTGACATGTGGTACGTCACACTCTGTGAATTCCTTAGGTGGAGGCACGTGGTGGCAGAACTGACACCATTTGCAGTGTGGTTCACTCAACCAGTTGCAGGGTGAGTTCACACCGACAGCAGTGCTGTGCTCAGAGTTTAGGTTCATTAGTGTTGTCTAAAACTGCTCTGAGTGGTATTAAATCCATAACCAGCATTTTTCCTGGGGGAGTTCAATGAGGGCGAACATAACTAAAACCCTTTTGCCCACACCCCTTTAGTCAAAGATGCCTTATTGAACTTTATTAGTGGAATAATAAGGCTTTACAGTTCCTAGAGAATCCTTTTAAAACTTGAATGGTGGGGGTTGGATTTGCTCAAGCTGCTGACTCTTTTTAAGACCTCACATAAATAGAAGAGCATGTGCACATTGTGAGTTTTCAAAACACTAAATAGTGTGCAGTAAAACCTTGCACGTTTTCCCCTCTCCTTCTCCTCTCCAGTCTGGGGCACCTCTAACTCCCAGGAGCATGAATGGTGGTTTGAAGTAAGGAAGGACTTGATTAGTGCTGACAAATGCCACAACCACAGCTCTTGGGACCTGACCTGCTCTGCAAGTGCTTTGTTGGGTGTACCTGCTCCTTACCACTGCCTCTCATGCTCCATGGTGTAACAAATCCTCCTTCCTGAAGATCTCAGCGTTCACAATTCTGTTCTTTGGGTGGGGATTTTACAGAACATCAGTAGGGCTTTTAACAGGGGTGATCAGTGAGAGCTGGGTAGGAGAATCATTAAAAAGATCCATTCTGCAATGAATCTGAAGGGCTTTTTTCTGGTGTAGGTATTTTTTTAAGCAGCAGAAAGCTCAAAGAATGAATATTTACCAGTATCAGTGTTGCTAAGTCATTCCTCAAGTGCAAGGGTTTGGATGCAGGTGCTCCCATGAATTCCAGGTGTTCCATGGTCCTTAGAGCTATTAACAATTTTAACTACCTGATACAGATTTCAGAGACCCATGGACATGGCAAAGCTTTTTCTTTCTTTATATCTTTCATCCTTTTAATATTCTAATCACCTAATTCATCTTCCTAGCACCTGAATTAATGTCATCCTTATTATTCTGCCTGGATTTCTAGCACATTTGACATTTGTTATCAGTAGTATTGGTAGTTCCATTGTTTTCAGCTGCTCCTGGAGCAGATGGAGAGCTCACCTAGAAAAGGCTGCAGAGGGAAGTCAGTATCTAACAGAGCCAAATTCAGACTGAGGTTGATACCAGTAAGATCAGGAGAGCTGGGCAGTGATGGAGTTTCACCAAGAAATTTGGAAGGTTGAGGCTAAAATCAGAGATGCTCAAAATAGAAAAAACTTTACATCTTCCATGGGAAGGTAGAACTAAGAGAGGGATTCTTGGATGACTTTTTTTGCTGAAGATCTCAGGAGCAGGTTTGCCTATATAAGGAATGCTGGTGAGAATAGGACAAGGGATGCTGATGTTGGGTGCTTCTTAATTGTTTTCTTTTCACAAAAGTTTGAAAAAGTTTCCATAGGGAAAAAGAAGGTTTTAAAGGTATTTATTTTGCTTTGTAGTTATTTTTTATTTAATATATTTATCTTGGAGGGGAGTCTAATTCAGCAAAAGAAAACCCAAATGATCTTGCATTTTTCATTTAATGAGCACATCTTCTCATGTGCTTTTAAAGTATTGTTGGTTTTGTTCTCATTAGGAATCACATCTACATGTGGTCATTATCTGGCCACAACAGTAAGAAGTGGTCACCTGCTGATGTGAAGTTTTCAAATTGTTTGTCTTGTCCTGGCACAAGCTGCCTTATCCCAGCTTGGTTAATCCCTGATGAAGAACTCTCATGCTGCTGCTAGAATGGGAGGAGGAAGCTGTTAGGTTGGGTGGATGTTTCTGAAGCTGTGACATCACTGCCTAGCCAATATGCTGATTTCATTACAAGGCACTGATGATAAGGTCAGAAAGTACCTTTTGCATTGCTGCCTGTGCTTTTATGGCTCAAGGAAACACTGAGACAAGTCTACAGGCAAATGAAAGGCAGTGAGGAAATGCTTCTTGTTGTGTAAATTCATTGTTATTAAACAAGGGAAACATGTCAGATGCTTTGCAGAGCATCCCTGGATGTGGATGGGGTCTCTCAAATGCAGCACATGATCAGGACTGTTGCTTCCAGCTGTAAGGAGCAGAATGAAAACTTCAAAAGGAGATTTCTGGCCGTGCTGTACTGTGTGTGCTCACAAGGCCTGTCAGTCTGTCGTTCCCATTTGATTTAGAATGATGAAAGCAGAAGCAAAATCAAACTCAGTGAAGTGAGTGTGGTTTGATGGGATTACAGCTCCCAGTGCTCTGGGGAAGGAGTGATGGTGCCCACGGCAAGTGTGATACACCAGAGTCAGATCTCACATGGCAATGGGCAGGGCCTCAGCACTGCCTGTAAACATGGGCAAGAACACTGCAACTGCAGCCTGACTTGGACATTCTGCCTTTGGAGCTGTGCAGTTCTTGGATTTTTGGTTTGCTCCACCACAGAGTTAATGTTGAACACCTACACTGCTGCTTTCCCAAAGGTTAGGATATCTCATCTCTGTCTTTAGCACTATATGGCTTTTCTCACAGGTTCAGCTCAGCCTTTGGGTAAGCAGGTTGTTTCTATGTGTGTTTGTAAGTTTTGTGGAGTTTGAGACTCTCCAGCCTCACACCATGAAACAAGTGTTGAAAAAAGAAGCAATCACATTTTCCTGTCTTCCAATATCAGAATATTACAACTTTACAGTAATTTACTCTGTTCTGCCCAGGTCTGTGAGGAACTGCATGAAGTTGCTAGCATGAACATGTTACAATGAAATGTATGTTACTTTTTAAAAACCTAATCCTTTATTCCTAGTAAAATACAGACTGCATCTCAGAAACATCATTCAGTTTTTCAGCTGTTGGTGGAAAAACCTTTGCACCACAAGGGCTTTTTTCCAGCTATATTTGTTTTATTAGACATGTTCCCTCCTCTGAACACCTCTCTTTATTCCTAAAATGCCAGGCTGCAAGTTCTTCTGCTCCATCAGGTTGCACACAGGCACCTGAGTCTGTTTGTGCTGGCATACTGGAGAGAGCAATATCCTGTGCTGTGACTGTGAATGCTGTGAATGCATTGTGGTGGATAACACACAGAGCATCTTCCACAATTCCCACAAAGAGAACAGCAGAACTGACAACCAGAAACACAGGCTCTCAGAAAATAGCACAAGGCTTTTGCTCAGTAGAGTGGGATTTTAGTCCTGAGCACTGAAGAACAATGACAAACAACATGCTTGCTGCTGTATTAATAGCTTTCATTTCACTACAACTCTTACATTTTCCAGCTTGTCATCCTTTTCCTGTACTAATCCCTGCTGTAAGACTTTGCTCACATCTTCCCCATGCTCTGTCCTCTCTGATAAATCTCCCAGGAAATGAAACAGGATAGAAATGCTGGAATGGCACTAACAAGACAATACAGATTCTTTCAGTGAGGAGAAATGTTGTGATTCTTGTCCTATTTGATGTCTAGATGTGGAAATCCTACCAACCACCATGTAAAAAGTGTGTAAAATTTGAAGCTCTTGCATGAAATTTATTAAGGTGTTTTCTGTTTCTTTAGTCTGAATTTTTATGGTGTTTGTATGTTATATGCTTCTGTGATCTTTATTTTTAACAAATAGTTCATACTTAACCAGCATTGGAAAACTAACCAGACTTAGCTCTCCAGATGAGTGTGAACCCTACTACACTGGCACAATCTTTCTTCCTTTAATTTAACTTCATTTTCCCTGTTCTTCAAACTGTTAACTCTGCTCTCAGTCTCTTTACATGGACAGTGCTGAAAATGTGTGACAGAGTCTGGTTTTCTCTGCAAGGCTGAATGAAGTTAAGTCATTTTAACCTACATCATTTGATCATCTAAGATTGTTATTACTGATGGGAGACTGAGCAAAGTTTCTTAACTATGTAGCCCTCTCCTGCATGCCTTGTTTTCTCCACTCAAATCAGAATATGTCACAAACTTCCCCTACAGGCAGATCTCCAGCAGCACATACACTGTTGATGCTGCAGTGCCTGGCTGCTTTAATTTCTACACACAAACAGAAATCTGGCAAGTGAAACTGCATTTGTTAGATCATCTGATATTCAGATGGAGGATGATTGAAGCAAAACATTGCGAAAACGTAGCTCAGGAAAACTTTTGTTTCTCCCAGAGTAATGATTTTTGTCTTTGCATTAGATTATAAAACAGCTGGGTTTTAGGATAGCTCGCTTTCTAAATAATGGCACAGGTATCAGGAATATATTTTCATTTTTAAAAGCTGCAATTATTTACTTATTCTTTATCTGTAGTAAACATTTTGGTGGCTATCTTAGCCTGTTCTGTATTGTAGGTATTTAGTCATAGCTCAATTTTGTGCAAATAAAAAAGATTCCTCTGCCATAAAAATACAGTATTACCTCAGACAACTGGGCTAATTTTCACTTTGGCACAAGCATAATTCCTGAACAGGCACTTAATAAATTCAAAAATACCTGAACATGAAGGCTTAATATTTGGTTTTCAAACAGGTGCTTGAATGCTGAAGCATTCAAATAAAAAGCGAACACAGAACTTTAGTAATAGTGCCTGGGCAATTCAGGTCATTAATGTGGGGTTTTTTTTCACTTTACCATAGTTATAACTGGCAGTGATTTCCAATTTCACACTTTTGCTTTAAGAATGACTTTTAAAACAGCAAGTGTCTGTTCCATGGGGACCTTTTCCCTCTGTTTATACTTGTCCTTTAAATGTAAAAAGTGGTCTGATGTAAATGACAGCTTTTGGACTTTGCCCCAAATAACCAGCAGGATAAGCTATTTTAGCTTTCTTCCTGCAGTCACCAGATGAGTTATAAGTCCTTATTTTCTTCACACTAGATTCCTTGGGTTTCACTTTTTGGTGAAGCAGTATTTCTGTGTGTCTGTGGAAGAACAGATTGTTTTGTTCAAATCATAATTAGCTTTTTGTCTAAGAAGGGAAAAAATTATAAAAGCCTAATTTTAATGAATTGCAGCCAAAGATCTATAAATGACTTGGGAAAATGGCATGTTAAGGAGTTACTGTAATTAACTGAGGCCCCGGTCCTGTAGGAATTATAGAAGTACCACTTATATCAATTAAACTCTTCTGGTTGTGTGAATTGAAGCACACAGACTTTTGGAAACTCCAAATCAACATTTTTTAGGTACTGCATTTATCTAAGTTAATCCATTAAACACATCAGTGTTAGGGGAAAGGATTTTATATCCACGTCCTTAATCCTGGGCTGGCTGTGCTGTAAGGGTGTACACATGCTGTTGCTAGAGGACATGAAATGGTCACACACAGCACGTGGCTTAGGCAAGAAAAAGCCCAGTTTTATTCTTCACACTGATTTTTATAGATTCTCTAAAACGACCATGGATTGGAGGGTGAGGTCTCCTCCTCTCCAATCACACTGGTCAAACTAAAAGTCTATCAAACTCTCTTCTAACAAGAAAAAAATGCAAAACAAGAAAAAAACAGTTATAAAAACATTGCTTTGTTTATATGAAATGCGTGAAAAAGGCTGACTCTAAAAATGAAAACACCATGAAGCCAAAACTGAAAGCGCCGCGCGTGTCATCCCCGCGGGAATTTGGGATGCGCAGGAGCCGCGATCCCGGTCAGGGTGTGAGGGCTCCGCATCCCTCGTCTCGCAGAGGGTGGGGATTCCTGACCAATGTTCGAACGCTCATCTGCTCTACTCGACTCGACTCGACTGAGATAACATCAGTGATGTGAAATTCGGCTCTGTCTACAACAAAATGGATCGCGCACTCGTAGGATCCGCAGGTCCCGAGCCGCAGGAGCTGCTGGTGATGCACGACCCGGCTGCTCCAGGGCTGCTCTCAAGCGCAGGGCCCGGGGATGGCTCAGAACAGCACTTGTTCCGCACTGGTGCCCAGAGGCGATTGCTGTTTACATGATGACAGTGTCAATTATCACCTACAACGCTCCTGCAAGCGGTAAAACGGCACTGACAAAGATGCAATTATTTGGTCATTTGCTTCCCGCTCCTCCGATAATGCCGGTGTCCGACTGCTTCTCCGGTGATGTTTTGAAGGCTGTGATGTCTTGCAACTGCAATGTGTTGAAAGCTACAGCTTCTCCCACTGCCTGTGGGTGTATCGGCACGGGGAAATGTGCTGGGTAAAGAGCAGCTCCCACCACTCTCTCACCTTTAACTTCAAGCCTTTAACGCCAAGCCTTCAAACTTCACTTTAACTTGCGATTCTGCTGGGTGGGGTAAATAGATCACAGCAATGCAGCGGCCAAATCAGGGTCTGAGGGAAAGGGTGAGCGCACAGGGGAGGGAGTCTGAGCGCCCGTAGTTAGCTCACTTTTGCAGGGTTATATTTCGATAACAGGCTGTGGCTGCCAGTTTGGACACGGCTGCAGGGGCTGCAGGTGGCGCCGGCTCCGTGGCTCTAGGCCAGCAGTAGCCCAGTGCCCTGTGGGAGGGGAGGCAGAAGTGTTGGGGTCACTCGGTGTGGTGTCCCTGGGCTCTTTACCCTCCAGGGAGCGCTGGAGACCAGAAGTGACAATCCCGAGTTCAGTCCCTGGGTCTCTGGTTTTGCCTTTCTCTGGTCTTAAA
>VZTN01004269.1:2025-24185 GCA_013400515.1 Erpornis zantholeuca
AAAGAACCCAGAATAGTAAAAGTCTTTTACATTTCCTGATTGCTTCTTTTACATTTCCTGATTCTTCGTTCCTTTTTGAATTTGTGATTCAATCTTCCTTTTTTTTTTTTCAAAACAGGGGGTAATAATATTAATTTTCTCAAATTTTCACCATTTTCTAATTCTGCTCAGATGTAACTGATCTAATCTTTTTAGCCTGATGTATTTTTAATTAAATTGCATTTGGCTCAAAGAAGCATATGAACAACCCAAATGAGTCACACCAAAGGTTATCCTGTCTTTATGAACTTCAGAGACATAAATCTAGGTTTCATTTCAGGCAAGCAGTTAAGGAATAAATCCCCAAGGCAGTGCAAGGAAAGACAGTAGGATATTTCACACAAGCAATCTCACATAAAAATATGTTTTAATGTGACAATTTAAATTCCAGTAATAAAACATTTGATTTACCTGTATATAAATAAGAGCTTCAAGAAAACCGATTATTGCAATTTTTCTATTGTAAGATGTTTTGAGCCATAATCATCCTAATTTCTATCATGAATGGTTCCCAGATTTCTGTTATCTCATCTTTGAACTTCTTCTCAGTAATAGCTCTAATAATCTGAAAAAAACCTTGGAGGTATAATATTGAAACTTCTCTTGGAAAACAACATTTTTTCTATGAAGTTGATAAAATGGAAAGTTTCTTTTGAAAAAAAATAAAAAACAGTGTGAATTAAGAATGCTTAACTTTGTCATACCTTAGATGATGAAGATAACTAACAGATTTTCCTATTTTGTATATGATATACTTTATTTTATGCCTTCAAGCTCATTTGTTCCAAAGGTCTGGAAAGTCCTTATGCAGGTAGTAGGTGGAATAACTGTCTCAAAAGAAGAAATAAAATGCTTCTGTTATTACACATTGCATTTAGATTTCTTGTATTATATTTTACTATATTAAAATGCATTTTAGTCTCAAGATGCATTACTTTAAATGTTTGCAATCATGAAACTATCTGGAGATTCTAGTTAGATGCAGGACCCCATCAGGTGAGATGGTAACAATCATAATAGGTGTTATCTTAAGGAATAGTCATCATCCTGTCAGTGAGATCTTGAGAAATTCTGAGTGTTAAATCTGAGAGCATTAAGTTATATTTAGGTAAAACCTGATGTTTAATGCTAGAGGTAATTTAAGGTTAGTAAAAAAGGCATTGCTTCTGTACCCATAGTGATTTTTTACTATTTGTTAGCTGTTTACCTTCAAATAGGATATTGATTTGGTCTTATGTCCCATAACTATCTTTTAGGTAAAGGCATTACTCTGTATGTTTGTACTGCTTTTATGTGGTACTGTATACACCAGGAAGTTTTGCTTACACAGGATTACCTGACAAGTTAACTGAGTGCATCTATGCAGCAGATGAAGTTCAAGCAGCTGGGATTATTTGCCTCTTTCATTCAATATTAGTAATGATAAAAACCAACAGCAACAAAGAAAAGGCACTGTGTATTTATTTATTGCTAGTTCTACAAGTACTAGCACTGTTAAAAATTATATAGAAAATAAACTAAAATACTACTAAATCCATATAAATTACATTAA
The DNA here is from genome assembly GCA_013400515.1 of Erpornis zantholeuca. Classification (NCBI taxonomy): domain Eukaryota; kingdom Metazoa; phylum Chordata; class Aves; order Passeriformes; family Timaliidae; genus Erpornis; species Erpornis zantholeuca. Next base: position 3,617 of record VZTN01004269.1, read on the forward strand.
ATAAATGCAAAACTCTCATGTATGCTTCTAAATAGGTGCATGCAATTAACATGCACCTTGGCATTTCATAAGTTAAAAATTACGAAACCATCCAACTTACAAGAAAACTTCGGAGAGATATATATTCCATCGAGGATATTTCTCTCAGATTTTTTGATGTCTTTAAGTAAATTTTCACTAATGATTTGATTTGTGTAAGATTTGCTATTTCTATACTTTTCAGCAGACACTGGTTTTGTAAATTGTAAGTCAACATGGAATTTTATCACTGTAAACCAAAGTAATTCTACTTCAAATTCCAGCACTTCAACTGAAAGCTGTAGCCACCTGAAATCAATACAGCCCACAGCAACATTTCTGTGTTCAGCAGTCCTGACAGATTAAGGCCCTTTACGAAATTATATGACCCACAATAAATGAAGATTTTCTTAAACCAGAACTTCAAAAGAGAAATTCAGTGTATTTGCATATATCTGAATATCACACACAGTATCTATAGGAGTAATGTATGATGATATTTTTTAATTGTAACACACAAGATTTTCTGTGTGAAGATCAAATTATTTTAGGCTTTTTTTTTTTTAGAGGGAGTGAAACAAATAATCTAGGAACTATCCAAACAAAATTTGTTCTCCAGCAATATTTTTTGATAAAGGATAAATTTAGAGTAAGTTAAGTGAAAATATTTTTTTAACATCCTAAATAGTTAATCAAAGGAGGTTCTGTAAGGTTTCTTCTTGTATTTCTTTCAATAAAGAAAATCCATAAAATACTTACTATGGAAAAAAACTGTGCCACAACCAAAGTAATTCAATATTTATTCACGTCCTAACCAAAAATAATTATGAGTGGAATTCACCCCCTCAATTAATTTTCACATATAATATATTGACATTGTTTATTTATTTATTTATTTGCTTACTTACTTATTTATTTTCCTGAGATGGATTAGAAGTTACTTCCATTTTTTTCCTGTAATCTTCATCCACATAAACATCAACCAGATAAAATCCCCATTCCAAAAAGAATCACCAACCGAAAAAAACTCTAAAAAGCAACATAGTGGTTTGAACGTCTTTTACATTTCTGATCTAAAATAAATTACTCTTTTTGTAATATGGATTATATCACATTGCCTCTTTTCTAGCAGAAAGTACTCTACACCATTCCATTCTGCTGATCTACTTAGTGAAGTAAATTTCAAAGGCATATTAATCACACTGCTGTAAAAACTTTATTATTGTCCTACATATAGTTGTATTTTGGATTAAGTCCTTAGTTCTAATAATTCTGTATTCAAATGTGTATAATGTGTACCAGCAAGGCCTGATATAGGTGACCACCTCATGGTCTGACCACTAGGTTGGAATTTAATCCCTCTCCCCCTCCTATGCTCTTGATATCTGTGACTATTAAAATGTTTTCTATAAAGTGGATTAGTTTCAACATAAGGCATGTGAGAGGAATTCTACTTCTGAATAGTCAATGGCCTTATACATCTTAGGGTACTCACAAGAGGTAAGAGATGATTTTTCCAATTTCTGCTTATAAATCCTACAGACATGGAATTTAAAGTTGTCTCTGCTACCTCTCCTGTGAATGCTTTAAACACAAAGCTGCATTGTGTGTTGAGCTGAAGATCTGTAGAATAGCTCTGTCAAGAGAGATTAGACCTTTTCTACAATATAATAAATAAAATCATAAAGCATGATGACAATTATGAATAATTAGGCTGATGTTAAAGATTCAGTGTTCCAGTCCTCACACTATTTAACACATATTTCTGTATTTTGGTAAGTGATGGAATGCCCACAATCATATTCTACATGATCCCATAGGATATGAATTGTGTATTCATCATTGCAGACAGAGGATACAGACATTTTCCATCTTTATGAAAATACAGCTTTTGCCTTACAGACTTCATAAATTCAAATTTAAATTCACAAATAAATTTCCAATTAACACATCTAACAGTAATGACAGCGTTTTTTCTTTTTTTCTTTGTATTTTCCCCCTTTCCCTTTCTATTTCCTTTTTCATTGTGAGTCAAATAATTAGTTTTGCTAATCATCCTAATGATTGCCTCATCTTTCCTTTAGTTGTGAAAATTTGTTGGGTTCCTACTCTATTTCCCAGTACTTTTGTCACACAGTATATATTCCAGTAGGATAAGACCATTACTGCTTTTTGGAGGAGAAAGAAGGACCAGTGAAGAGTTCTTTCAGCAAATCAGAAGAAGAGATGAGAAAAAGGGAGAAGACATGAATGCTCTCTCCACAGAACACTTGCAACAACTTTTAAAAGACACAAACAAGTCTAAACACTGAGCAGAGTTTGATAATAATGAATTAAAAATGAGTTACTGTAACTTTTCCTATTACAGGTACAGAATAAATTTTCATTCAGATAATTGCTTTTCTTTTGCTAGCAGTATTTCTTGTTCATTTGTTTCTTTTCCTGGATTTTTTTTCTTTCCATCTATTTTTTTTGGTTTATAGAAGCTGAGCCCACATTGTTCTGTAGTATATATAACTCAGGTAGGAAGAGATCTAAATCCTGGCAGGAATGTCTCCAGACAGATGTCTTTGATACAGGAGATGTTTAACAACTAACCTAAGGAAAGATACTGGATATTTCAGTTATACAGAAATGTCAGAGCAAACACAGAAAATATGGGATTGGCAAACATACAGCCCAAACAGTTTCACCCATATTTATATCAACACACATGTTATGTTATAAAATCAGTATCACAGAAGAGATGATATTGGCAGGCACCTCTGAAGAAAAATTAGTCTGAATCCCTTCTCAAAGCACAGAGATGCCTAGAGCAGTCTTTCCAGGATTATGTTAATTTACATTGTTAACATCTCCAAGAAGGAAGATTTCACAGCTTCTCTGGGGAAACTGTGCCAGTGCTCAGCCACCCACAGAGTAAAGTAGTGCTTCCTGATCTTCAGAGGGAACCACAAGGGTATGTGCTGGCCCATAATCAACTTGCTGCCCTCCAGGATCCTCAGGTCATTTTTCTGCCAAGCTGCTTTCCAGCTGGGTAGCCCCCAGCCTCTGCTGGCGTCAGCTTGTTCCTTCCCAGGTGCGGGACTTTTCACATTTCCTCACTGAGCTGCATGAGATTCCTGACGGCCCATTTCTCCAAGGTCTGGATGGTAATATGACCTTTGGGTGTATAAGCTACTCCCAATTTTATATCATCTGCAAAATCCTTGAATGTGCACTCTATGCTATCATCCAGATCATTAATGAAAATGTTAACAGTATTGCCCCCAGGTACTGATCACTAGGGTACATGCCTAGTGAGCTACCTCCTGGTGGATTTTTTCCTGCTGATGACAGCTGCCTGAGACAGGCAGTTCAGCCAGTTTTTATTTCAACTTGCTGCCATTGATCTAGACTGCACTTCACCACTTTGCTACTGAGAATATGATGTGCAATACCGTAAAAAAATGTAGCACAGGTTACTTATTGTGTTAGTTGTTCTTACACCTCTGTCTTCCTATCTCCAGCATTTTCCAGTTTTCAAGGGTGCAATTTCTCCACATTTTATTGATAGATGAAGAAGAATATAAATAAAATAAATAAGAAGTTAGATATTTTCAGGGGAATCACAGAAATAAGATTCTGTGTTAGTTTAAAACAGACAAATTTTCTTTAGTGGGCAGAGGAAGCCACAGGAGCAGCTTCTGAAAGATGAAACTACTCAAAGCTTCTACTATGCCTGGCACAGAGCCAATCACTGAAGGCTCTGATGATGGGCAGGTTGCTCCCCAATTAGACAAGTTGGTAATGCTTCTGTGATGACATATTTAAGAAGAGAAAAAACCATGAGCACTCTCTTTCTTCTTCTGAGGGGTGGGGGGGCTGCATGGTCGGGGCTCTCCCAAGGCCAGGACCACATGGCCAGGGATGTCTGTGTGATACTAGCGGGGACCACACGGACAGTGACAAAAACATCTGTGCTCCCGACATGGAGCACAGATGAGATCAACCTTTTCAGCATTGTGAAACTCTGTAAGAACTTTTCAATTGATAGAACTTGAGAACAATAATACCTACAGACAACCATTTTCTTCTGAGTCAGAGAAAAGGGAAAAGTGAGGGCAAGTGAAGAGAACCAACATGGTGGCACCAAGATTGGTGAAAGGGAGAAGAGGGAGAAGATGCTCTGGGCGTTGAAGCTGAAGTTTTTCTACAATCCATGATGAGGACTCTAATACAACAAACCATTTCCCTGTAATTCATGAGGTGCATGGGGGGATGCAGAAATCCACTTGCAGCCCATGAAGAAAAGTGCCCACAATAGAGCAAGTGGATGCTGAAAAGCTGTAATCTAGTGAGAAACTCGAACAGAGAGAGAAGACCCTTGCTTCAAGAAACAGAGAAAGAGAACCCTTGCTTTTAAACTAGAGCAACTTATCCTTAAAAGACTAAACCCCATGAACTAAAATAATGCATGCTATGCAGTTTTGGGAAGACTGCTTGGTTTTGGGAGAAATTCACATTACAGAAGGTCAGGCAGGACTGCTATTTGTGAAAATTGATACCATGCTAGGAAACTCACAGAGATCTATCTCCCATGGTAAGGACCCCACGGCACAGAAGTAAGAGGAATCTCCTTTCCCTAAGTGTACTGAAGAAAGATTTTTAGAAAGTGAAAGACTGACCAAAACCCCATGTTTTTGGCTCCTTACACTGTTGGTGGGAAAGAGGGAGGGGCTGGGAAGGAAATAAGTGTTCTAAAGGTTTATTTTAATTCTTATTACGCTTTTTACTTTTAATTCTGTTAACAGTAAATTTTCTTTATACTGTTTAAATTTGGGCCTGTTTTTCCTCAGAGATTTTTTTCCCTAATACTTACCTCAACTTATGAAGCCTTCATTTTGTTTTCCCCTCCTCTGCTCAGGTATAGCAGAGGAAAATGAGTGAGTTGTTTTCGTAGCTGCCTGGCTTTTAGTCAGTGTCAAATCCTGACAGATTCTTACTTCATATTTATTTGTTCTGTGCTAGAGTAAGTATATCCTGCCAAATAATCTCATTGTTGTTCAGTAAAATTTCTGAGGATAAAATATGGCTTCAGATCCTGTTACACAAAAGTTTAAAAATATATCAACACATGCACACCCTAAAAAAAAACTCCAAACAAAAAAATCCACAACATTTTTAACATTCCTTCAATATGCAACATTTTTTTTTGACTCATGATGAATGTTTCATCTGTTGTTCTATCTGTGACAAAATACAGAAGAGGCAAAAAAAGAAAACATAGAAATAAACAAAACAACATCATCATCAGCAACGAAATACCATACCTGCATTAAAATCTATTAACTCTGAAACCTGAAAGTTATCCATCTGAGGAGAAACAAACAAGCAAAAGCTACTAAATTAAGTGTGGTGTATGTGTGTATGGAAGACAAACAACATATCATTTTGTTCAATATAGTGGTTATGAAAAGTGCCCTTAAGACCTCTGAAGAGCAGAATTTCCTTCCATCCTTCCATCCACATAAGCAACTGAAGCATGTATTCTCATGATGTCTGCCCGAAGGTCTCAACTCTGACATACCATATTCACAGGTATGGCTCATTTAATGACTAAGAAAAGAACCTTAACGAAAAAAATTGTTTGTGTGGATCACTTTTCTGACATAGAAGTCATTACTTTTAGCTGGTATTAACAATAGCTGAATTTGAACTAGTGACCTACAGGTGAAAGGCTTATGTTACTCTTCGCTTCCCAGCTCATGACATAGCTACTGCTGTTGTTCCTTTGACCATGCAGGAAACATTTTTTATGAGTTTGGAAAGTTGCTGGATGTCTGACTCAGAGTGAATTCTGAAAGTCATGTGTATTAGGCAGTGCTCCTGCTCTTACAGCAAGAAATGTTAACATTAAGAAATCTTTCTATCACACTGAATAAAAAATAACATTCATAAATTAATTAAATTACAGAATCATTAAGGCTAGGAAAGACCTTTAAGATCATCAAGCCCAACTATCAACCCAGCACTATGACCATGTTCACTATGTCCCCAAGTGCCATACCCAGATATTTTTTGAACACTTCCAGGGATGGTGTCTCTACCACTTCCCTGGACAATCTGTTCTGATGCTTTATTGTCCTTTCCACGATTTTTTCCCCCTAATACCTAATTTAAACCTTCTGCAGTGCAACTTGAGGCCATTTCCTCTCATCCTGTCACTTGTTTTTTGGGAAAAGGAGCTGGCCCCCACCTTACTACAACCTCCTTGCAATTCACTGTGGAGACCAATAAGGCGCTCTGTGATACTCCTTTTTTGCAGGCTAAACACACACAGCTCCCTCAGCTGTTTCTCACAGGACTTGTGCTCCAGCCCCTTCCCCAGCTCTATTTCCTTCTCAGGACACACTCTAGCACCTCAATGGCTGTTGATTTCCACTTAGACGTCACTCTTCCAAGTCAGTAGCCCAAGCTGGGTTGGAAACTTCTAAAATCACCAGATACTGAATCTTAATTGCTTGGGCTTTTTTCCCATTCTAAAATGAAAACTACCTTATTCTTCAAAGTATTTTTCTTTAAGGAATATTCTACACTTTTCACATTTCCTGTTAGCTCAGCAACATGCCATTCTGCCATTCTTTCATGTGAGCAGTAACTCATTGTGTCCTTGGGAATATCACAGTTGTATACTAGCTGTGATGTCACAGACTGAATATTTGTTAGAAGGGGGAATGCCTGCATCTAAGCATAAATGAAAGTTCTTTATATGGCTTAAAATCAGCATCTGAGCTTTCATGGGCTCCTCTGGAGCTTTAACAGCCACAGAGGTTTCAGGTTTTTCTGACTTCTGAGTACTATCTTATATTTTATAGCAGCCAGACGTAACTGAATCATTTGAGGTCCAATATTCTATTAATAATTTTGCATGTTAGACATCTGCCCACACAAACATCAGGAGCTATAGCCTATGTGTTCACACTTACTGAAAGACTTGATTGCAACCAGATGGCCCTTTAAAAGTTTGGGGGAGTCTCTAAAATAAGTGAGAATGCTGGTGGAGGGTGGTTTTCCTGCTGCTGATCACAGAGATAGCACATTAAGGCTCTCAAACACCTGCTGTTTTTGTCACAGTTTTCAAAATAGCTGAGAAAATGAGCAAAATTCTTATTTTATGGTTTCATTATGAGTAGATCTTTACAAAATGCAATTTGATATGATTTTAATTTTCCAGCATATGAAGTTTCATAGCAAATTTCAATTCAATTGGTACAGCAATTACCAGCATGGGGAGTAATTTTTTTTTTTCCTTTTAATTTACATCTTAGAGGTTCTGTTTTGTCAGCATTGCCAAGTAGATATTCCCCTGAACTTATCTTCCCATTTTTTGTGATCAACTTACTCATTCACAAGGAATTCAGGAGGATGCAACTCACTTTTTTTATCCTTAACTTTGGTACAGTTATAAATTCAACTGTTTCTTTCATCTAGGATCTTTTCTGCAGTATAATGCTAACCTGTCACATAGCCAAAAATCTTAATCACTAACTAATGTTCATCATGTGATCACAAGGCTTCACAAATTCTTCTAAGGCTCATATTTTACCACGCTACAGGCAGCTACTGAGAAGTGAAAAACAGTATTCCAAAACCCCTCTCTCAACCATTTAGGACACATTTCAGTCAGGTCATATAGGAAACCAAAAGTATTTGGCTTGGGGCACAGTGACAAATCACACACTTTTGTAAGACAGTGCCTGGAAAGCGGCCTAGCAGAAAAGGACCTGGAGGTGCTGGTCAACAGCAGCTGAACACGAACCAGCTGTGCCCCGGTGGCCAAGAAGACCAGCAGCACGTGGCCTTTATTGGCAACAGTGGGGCAGCAGGAGCACGGTCGTGACCTTCCCCCTGTGCTGGGCACTTCTGAGGTCTCACCTTGAATTGTGTGTTCAGTTTTGGGCTCCTTATAACAACAAAGACATCGAGGGGCGGGAGCATGTCCAGGGAAGGGCAATGGAGCTGGTGAAGGGTTTGGAGCACAAGTCCGATGAGGAGCAGCTGAGGGAGCTGGGAATGTTCAGCCTGGAGAAAAGGAGGCCTAGCAGGGACTGTATTGCTCTCTACAAGAGCCTAGAATAAGGTTGTAGCCAGGTGGGGGTTGGTCTCTTCTCCTAGGGAGCAAACAACAGGACAAGGGGACATAGCTGCTCCAGGGGAGGTTTAGGTGGGGCATTAGGAAAGGTTTCTTCACAGAAAGGGGGACAAGACATTGGAATGAGCTTCCCAGGGAGGTGATGAAGTCACCATCCCTGGAAATGTTTAAGGGAAGGCTGGATGTGGCATTTAGAGCCATGGTCTAGTTAATATGGCGGTTTTCAGTCATAAGTTAAACTCCATTATCTCAGAGGTCTTTTCTAAGTTAATTGATTCTGTGATTCTGTGTTTGATAAAATTTTTCCATTTTGGGTTGTTTTTTTTTTTTCTGAAAACTTTGTATTATGATTTCATTATATCTCATAACTGACAGTACAGCTTTTTCTAAGGCTACACCATGCTTCTTGTCAACATGTTGTGCCAACAACCATACCATTTTTCATTTCAGTTTTCATATCAGAAATATGTCTCTTCAGCTCTATGCACAGCATTCTTTTGGGAAGAATACACTAACTTGAAAAAAAGTCTTCAGTATAGTGCTAACCTGACCTATTTAATTTCATTTTTTTAAAATGTCTATGAACACATGAAAGTAGAGATGTTGCAAGTTAAAAGTGAAAATTAACTGAATGACTTCTGTGCCAGCAGTGACCAAGTATTCTCTTGTTCTGAGATATCCCAGCAATGTGTTTCTAAAAGTCATTTGGAAAACACAGGTATTTATCTTTTCCCATATTTTGATAATTCAATGGACATTCTAACATCTCTATTTACAAAATTACATTTTTCTTCATTTAAATATTGGGGGAGGGGGGGAGGGGGAAGTAATTTTACCAGTCAAATGAAACCTTCTCTTTTCAAAAAGTCAAGAGAAATTCCAGGCAGTATTTTAACAATGTGCAGAAGACCGAAATAGAAAGCATGAGAGAACAGCAGATCAAGAATATTGTTTTCCTTCTCCACATGCAAGACAATATGGGTGCTAATGACTATCTTGACATATGGCACATGTATATATCCATTGGAGGACAGCCATAAAAAAGTGCTTCTAGGCTAAAAAAGTCTGATTTGGTTGTGGTCTGGCTTGTTTATTTAATTTAATTTGATAGTTCAATATGATAGCTAGAAAAAAAGAAAAACAAAAATGATTCCATGTGGGGAATCTGATGTGCAGCAGATTTTTGTCAGTATGATGAAGTTGGTACCACAGAAAAGAAAATGAACGTATTGTTAATTTAGCTGCACAGGGCACAAATTTTATTTATTTATCTTTAAATAAACACAAATTTAACCTCTGCAGATTTGTTGACCTTTCTTGAAGCCATTTTTGTAAGACAGTGGACTATTGTTTCATAAAATATAAATTTAAAAACATCGTATGAGCTGAGAGATCCAAATACAAGTTTTTGATGCACAGCTTTCATACCATTAAACCATTTAACAGCAAACATTATCTTTCAGAATAAAGAAAAGCCTTACTCAACATAAACCACCCAAGGTTAACTCTAGATGATGCTTTGAATTTTAAAAAGATTATACTTTGAATTAAGCAAAAATTTCTCCATGCTAGGTTGAAAAAAAAAAAACCAAACCAAAAAATCCCATCTTTATATAATAGAAAACAGTATTTAAAATCACATGTTCATCACAATGGAACAGGAACAGGAATGAGGCACTTAGGGACAGTGAAGTGGAAAAAATGCAGGTAAATGTTAGAGGTATTTCAGGGTTATAATTTATAAGATATATTACTAAATTTCATTGTAAATTCTTCTCCAGTAGTAGCATTTGTTTATCATATGTTGTACCTAATTGAGAAAGGCCCAAAATTTTAGTAGCTACGGAAATGTTGGAATTAAAAATGTTAAAGATGTTTCACATCCAAATTCTAACATAGGAAGTCAAACTTGATGCAATGATTGGTGAAATGTACTGCTAGGCTGGAGTTAAAAGTTATTTTTTAATTCACAAGAGTGATTACGTCTCCACAAAAAGGCACTAAGAATCCTTAACCTTAAATTCCCTTCCTGTGTCTCTCTTCTTCCATCACTGGGAAGATAGATGACAATAAGTCCTCTGCATTCCTGTGTGCTATACTCTGCTCAGATGCTTGATTAGTTTTGCTTTTGACCTAATGTTCACGAAAAATAAAGATAAAATTGAGTTCAGACTTGTGTTTAAGAGATCAAAAACCAGACCTTTTCCTTACTACTCAGTGCATTGTTCTTCTATCACAGGAGTAACACTGCCTGCACTAGTTGGGTACAGAATTTTTAGGCAATCTCTGTAGAAAGCACAACCCTACAAAAAAGTTATGGGCTCTCAGTGTGCAGAATAACACTGCATTTTTGAGGACCATTGTTAAAGCCTAGCATAGACTGAAATTTCTAGTTGTAATAGTATCTAGCAAATATTAGGACAGAACCAAGTATTGGAATAAAGAAAAGTAAAAAATTGGCAACATTTTCTAAAACTAAAAAAAAAAAAACAACAAAAAACCAAAACTAAAAGGTTTTTCAGATAACCCTTTTATGGATTGATTCAAGCTTAATGTGACCAAACCTGTGAAGAGAGTGCATTCCAGAAAATGTACATATTTGTTCTGCTCTACTATAAGGATGCACAACAAATGGCATCAGATATGTTTTTAATATTTCCTTCGGTACTTGGCTATATTTTTCACAGCTTACATATACGTAACAGAATTTTCCAAGAAAGAAGTTTAAATACCACATAAAATCTTAACTTTAAAAAAACAAATATGAGAAGGAAAGTCTTAGTGCTAGGATTCCAAGGCTGGAAATTACTGGGAAGAATGAAGTGCAAAGATGTTATAAAATAATTGAAGTGTTTAGGCTTGGATTTTTGAGATATTTCTAATTTGAAAAAAATTTCTTCTGCAATGCTAAAATGAATTCTTTTACCCCAGCTCACTTTTTGACAAATAACTTTACCCATTAAAAAAAGAAGGACTCAGAAAGGGAACATATTTTGTCTTGTAGAAAGTCAAACCCTTTTTTTTGCATAGGGAGTACTATGATTTCCTTGATGAATCTTCATTATAAAGTCTTTATAAATAATTTTATAAAAACTCAATTTTCCTTATGATAGTCTAAAACTGAATTACTTAAAAGTACAGTTAAAGAATTATCTGCTATTAAGCATTGAAATCTTTTATACAGAAATTTTTGTATACTTATTTTTACACTGAAATTCACTTTTGATTTCCAGAAAATGTATCCGTTTTATTTATTTAAGGATAACACCTTTACTAATAATGGGATTTTTGTATTCTAAAATATTTTGACCTTCCTAAGGGTCTTGATTTTAAATGACAGATTAAAAAAACCAAAACCAAAACCAAAACCACCACACCACACAAAAACTCAAAACAAAACCAACTAACCAAGCAAACCAACCAAAACAAACAAACAAACAAAAAAACTCTTTGGTGTAAATTAAAATTTATCTGTGTAGGCAAAACTTGGCTGCACAATTATATGCTTTCTAGTACTAGTATGATGGTTAAGGATGGATAACTCTTCATCAAAAGTTTAGATATAATTTTTATATCTATGTAAAAACTAACCATATATATATATAAGGTTTTCAATCAAGGTTCACAAAGGAAGGTTCACATACATCCTTCAGCAGGTTTTGTTTTTTATCTACTTAGGTAAATTCCAACTTACCAAAGTAAATTTAATCTCACTGGACTCTGAAATTAAAAAATAATTAAAATTTTTCATTATAATATCATGAAGTCTAATTCATCAAAACTTGTAAGAGACATCACTTCAAAAAAACCCAGTGAAAATTAAAAAAACCCCATGCATATGCCTTTCAGTGGAGAAAATTCAGATTAATATTTTGCATTATATAAAATAGTCACATTTTTCTACATTGCTTTTTAAAATAATCTTATATAAATTGCTGGCTTGCTGATGAAAATTTTTACTGAGTCCAATTTCATGAGATGGCACGCATTTAACTACTTTACACTTTTTAACTAAAAATTACACACTGCTGAAATGTTCGCAACCTGAGCACAGTTTAAAGTTATTTTTCTTGGCTAAACATGAATCAAAATCAATTCAAGATTAGTAAATCACAAAACCTATGGCTGAGAGGCTTGTAATAACAATGCATCTTAACAGGAAATAAACCCCAATTTTTCTCAAGAATGTTTTCATGCAAAGTTGGCAACACAATATATGCCTTTGTTGTATTTTAAATTGTTCAATTGACATAAGCAAAAGCATTCCCAAGACAAAGAACTTTTCTGACAGAGATGCTGCTAAGAAAGAAATCTGGGAAGAGAGATGACGCAACAGTGTGATTGGCATTTCACTATAACTCAGCACAGGAAGATGGATCAGACCGTAAGTTGGGTTTGTTTCCTGCAGGCCAATTGAGGAAATGAAAGAAAATTATATGCATCTTTATCCCTCCCTGCCACTCAAGGTGTAAATTATGACGTGGGGGAGAGAAAGGGGAGAATTACTTCTCTACGACCTGTGGATTTTGTATTCATCATACTCCTGCACTACATCACAATATAATCTTACATGATAGAAGCTCAGTTTTTCCTTCACTTGTCTGTGATACTTGGTGTACTGGCTTCTGGGACAGGATTGCTCTAACCAACAGCCAAAGTGGAAATGAGAAGGAATATTCTTTTTCTATAGTACTCATCAGGCAGGGACCAAAGTCATTCTCAGTTTCACAGAGCTGTATGCAGGCAGAGCTGAGCTAAAAGAACTAATAGGCTTGGGAGGTAATGAAGAACCTGTGGCTGTTATCTGGTGAAGAATACAAATTCAGTTTGGGAAGTCAGAATTTTTGTAGCATTTTTGGAACTGAACAAAAATGGGACTGAAGTAATCCAATTTACAAACCTTCCTTGTAAGTTTTGCTTGTCCTTTTGGAAAGAGCCAATAAGTTTAAATGCTGGCATTCCTGGAAGCAGGCTGAGCAGTACCTCTACGGGAAATGGTATCTCAACTCACTAGTACTACTGCCTAATGAACATTAAATGGGAGTTTTTAATCTCTCACTTCCGTCCTCCATCAAGTTGCATCCACAGTCTAGTTCTGATACATACACATAACCTGTGCTCAGGCCTCTAATGTTGCTGAGTTGTAAGGATGAGCTGTGAGAAATTTTGAAGACCTGTGCAAGGTAAGGATGGCAAAACTGCAGGCAGAGGTTAAGATAGCTGAAACAGGGGTAATCAGAAAGTCAAGGATTCTGGAGGAAGACCATTGACCTGATTATTTAGAAAATATGAGGACCAAAACCATGAGATGTCAACAGACCAATCAGTAACATCAAATGTGTTCAGGAGCAGTGAGATCTGTCCCCTTCCCATTCCAGCTGAGAGCTGCCTTGTCAGCAGATGCTCAGTGGTAGTGCTGGGCATGCTGACACTTAGCCTAGCTTGCTCCTCCTTACCATCTCTTGCACACATATTGCTAATTGTTTTATTCTTCTGAGATGGTAAACTCTACCTGGTCATGGCAAAAGCTGCATTAGCAAAGTGGCCTGGAGAGGGATGGGTGTGTGGATGACATATCTGCTGTTTGCTCAGTTTTAAGAACTGAAGCCGGGTCTGTAAGTCGATCCCTCTGGTCGTGCTTCATACGCACACATGTTCTGACTACTTCTGGAATCAAGCCCTAGACTGACCTCCAAGTCCCAAAATACTTCAACGTTTTTATCCTGTATGACTGTAGCCTTAAAAATACAGTTAATATTTTCACCAGCTAGTAAAAATGACATCAGTGTGTAAAAGGGATAGAAGCTGTGTCCTCAGCATTTACAGAGTTTTGCATTTCAGTTTACAAATGCCTTCAGTTAGATAAAATAAGTGTAGCAATAATTCAGCAACAAGCTGACAAAAAATTTGAATTATTTTACCAATTTTCTGTGCTTCTATGAACCTGATAATAAGGTTAATGAAAATTGTAAAACAACAGGTAGAGTTTCTGCTTAATTATAATGGATAATTTTCATACATTTTTCTTAAAAATATTTGTGTGGAGCCACATTAATGAGAAAAAATTAGTATATATTCTGGGGTATTTTTAAAAAAGTATACCTGAATGGCTCATATTATATACTAGATGCAACCAGATATGAGATTCTCATGCTTTTTTTTTCAAATAGTCACAGTAGGCTAATACAGTGAAACACTTTACTCAAATGAATTTGGATGTCTAGAGTTACTAAATCTGTGTATAATAAATTAATTTTATAATTTCAATAGCAGGGACAGTTAGCTTAAAATAGAACACAGGTTCTAGTTACTTTTTATCCATGTGCTGATTTCGGCAGACTTAGAACTAATTTTATTCACAGTGGCTAATATAGAGCTGCGTTTTGGCTTTGTGCTGGAAAGAGTGCTGATAACACAGGAATGTCTGCTGAGCAGGGCTTGCATAGAACCAGCAGTGAGCAACTCTAATATGCAAAGTCTCCAAAAATACCTTAATAAGAAATATATAAGCTAGATGAGTCCTGGAAGAGACTAAATGACTGTCAAAACAAGGATAGATCCATTAAACCCCCAAAGGTTACAAACACATTATTTCACTTTTGATATTTGTAATTTGGATTGCATCATTACAGTGTCCTATAACATCTGAAAATTAATGACTTGCTATGACACTGAAATCAAGGTGAAGTAAATCTGAACAATTATTTTATCATCAGATTGCTTGGCCTTCCTTTGTTTGTACTGGAAGAAGATTTATTTGTAATTTTAAAGACTTCTTGCTGTGATATATCCTCAGAAGGGAAAAAAAAATATTTGAAAGAAGATGGAAGGTAGACCAATAATGTTGCAGGTGCTTGGCGGAGATTATATGCAGAGATAGTACAAACAGGTAATAAAGATGGAATATATAAACACTAGGTAAAGGAATTGGAAAATTTTTTTAAATGATCCATCTTATACGTTCTACTGGGTGATGAGAATTATTGTAGAAGAAACTAACATGCGATCATGTGAGGATTTTGAATTTTCTTTCCTTCTTGCATTAAAACCAAGATTTCAAGTTAGATCTTGAATTGTAACACTAAGGAAAAAACAGAAAATCAGTGAAACATGAGACGATCCCCTACAGAAAGGTAGTCTTTAAGGAAAATTTATAACTCTGAAAATAGAATTACTTTACTAATAAGAACCATCAACTAAGTGTGAATTCCAGGAATAATTCTTTCTCATAGGGAATCTGATTTAAAATGAGATCAGCAATTGGATTATTTATAAAACATAGCACAATGCACCACTTTATCCAAGATTAAAGAAATTAGGTAATTTCTCATATAAAGGGCAACATGGGAGTTTTTTGTTCTTGAAAGTTCTATTCCATGTTTCAGTCCTAATCTATAAAGTATAATGCATAGAATGGGAAACACAGCAATCTTAAAACCTGTTCACTTAATTTGCTGATATAGTAGCAGAATGCAGATTTTCTATGTATTATGTGTTAAAATATGAAACTTAAAAATCTTATTTAAAGCAGAAATTATGCAAAATGTGATATAGTCTATGATTATCTGTTTATTTCTCCTGGATGTTGACCTCTGTGTACGCAATAAAGTAGGTAGTGTGCATTTGGAACACGAGAATTTATCCTGTCAGGGCAGTTTATCCGTTTACTATATATTGTCATGATATGGAAATAAATTGACTTTTCCTCCTTTTCTTTTTTAATAATAAGGCAAAGTTTTTTACCCATCAACCTAAACTGAGACCAATTTAATATTGTTCTTGTGATTCCCTTGTGTTAAAGCCAGAAGGATTACACCCCATGTAGCCCAAAGGTCTTGAGCCTTGCCCCAGCTGAGGGGACACTGAGCACAATTTAGTCACAGAAGATTCTGGGGTAATCAAAGCAGTTGAGCATGTGTTAGGTACAATGGAATTATCAGTTTAGACTCTCACACTCTGCATAATGATTGAGGAATGAGCTCAGAGAAACAAATTACCCTACCTTGTCTCTGTATGATCAATTCTTTTTCTGCCCTCAGGTATAAATTCAGCCTGAAAAAAACAAGATTACTGGTTTTGCATGTTTAAAACTAACAAATACCAGTTAATACTTCATTGAATGGCCTGGTTGGCGAGTCTCTGTTAGTCTCAAAATCAGACCTGAATTTTCAACTTATGGGGGTTTTTTTTGTTTCTTTTTGTTGACGGATCTTTCTGTTGACGGATTTTTTCCTAAGCTGTGTTTCTTAGCTCATTACAAGTTTGGCCTAACTCTGAAAAATGCAAGAAAATTACATTAGAGGCACTACTATTACCTTACCTGAAAGAGAGACAAGGATGATTGATTGGTAGTTCCCCAGGTTCTAATTTATATCTATTTTGAAAAAAAAAGGTGTGATATTCCCTTTTCTGCAGGTCACTGGGAACTTTGCTGACTGCCATGACTTCTCAAAAGACATCGAAGGTCTGCCAAATAAAATAACAAAATTAAAGAATTTCAAGTGTTCAACCAGGGAACAATTACTAGCTTTTGTGGAAATTCACATATAGAGTAATATTTATTTTTGGCTTCACATTATTAGAAGAATGCCACTCAGAGAAGTGGACAAAATTGGGACTTGAAATGAAATGTTGAATTTTATGTATCTATTAAATTATTCCAAAAGTGTAAGATTTCTTCTGTTTTAATTTTAGTCCATATTTAAAGGAAGAAAAAATGTAGGTGTTGGGTGTCACTTCTCTTTGGTATAAGGCATGCAAAATCATTGGAGTAACACCAGGGACTAATTTGCTTCCTCTCACACCTACAAATCCTATAAATGAGTGAAAGAGAACTGCTCTTTGGTGAACTGGCAGTTCCTGATGACTGAATAAAAAGATGAAGTCAACTTTTCACAGAGAAGCCTCTTAAGGCAAGATAGCCTTGAGGCTGATAACAGTCACTCTTCAAAGCTATCAACATCATTCACTTTTTCAAATTGAGACCTCTTTTCTTTCCTTAAACTACTTTAACCTTCTCTTTGAAGGTATATAATCAGGAGTTAATATAATGTGACATGTTGGAAAGGCATACTGGAAAAGGGAAAATCAACATTTCCTGTGATAGAAACTTTTTTCCCCTTTTTTTTATTTAGGTACTGAAAAAAGAAGTGAGATCACAAATAGTTGGGCTAAACAGAACCTGAACAGAACATCCAAATGGCAGAGAACCAGCCCCTGTCAGAAGACTGAAAATGCAGTGAAGAAACACAGGTATGTACAAAGCTGTCAGGAAGTGTCAGGACAGGCTCCGGCTGATTATGTATTATTTGTCCTGACTAGTGACAACGACGGCACTCCCTTCTCAGGGAGTGAGACAGATTTACTGCTCCCCCAATAAAAGTATAGACCACTCTGTGAACTCTAAAATGCATGTTCTTAGATGCACAGACATCACTCTATTTTGAGCAAAGAGGAATATAAAATTTATAGGAGGGCTGAACACAAAAACATTAAAATGATTCTTCTTAGGTTTGTACAGCAACCAGTGCACAGCCTATTCTGTCGCACTCTTTTTAAAACCAGAAATGAGATTAAAATACTGTTAAAGACTGTGTGACTCTGTGGTAATGAGTTTACCAGAAGAAACTTTCCTTTATGTTTCAATTATTTTCTTGTTTCTGTGTGACCCCTGTACAGCAAGGAGGTCTTACAGTATTTCAGCATAGAAGAAGACATGCAAACACATCTAAGCTAAAAGACAAAGGTAATGCAAGAACATGTGAAAATTGGTTAGTCACAGGCCAAAAGGGACTAGAAATGGGAAGAAAGCTGAACTCTGAAAAAAAGGCTGTTCTGAAACAGTCTTCTAGTAGCGGTATGTGTTAATTTAACACAGCGTGGCTTTTGGTGGGGGTGAGAGAAAAGCTGCTCAAAATCTCTGTCCAGCACAGGCCCAATCACTGAAGGCTCTGACAATGGGCAGGTTACTAGCACAATTAGACCACTTGGTAACACCTCTGTGATGACATAATTAAGAAAGGAAAAACCACAGGAAGTTCTCTTTTTTCTTCTTCTGAAGGGTGGTGAAGAGGCTGCCGGGACCCATCCCGGTGGGGGCTGCTGGGAACCACGCAGCCGGGGCCCTCTGGAAGCCAGAGCTGCCTGTGTGGTGCTGGCAAGGACCATGCAGCTGGGGCCAGCCCTGCGGTGCCAGCAGGGACCATATGGCCACCAGTGAGAGACATGGCAAGCAATCCCCCGATGTGGAGCCCAGACAAGATCAACCTCTCAATTGCATCTTACAGACACCAACTTTCTTCCAAGTCAGAGAAAAAGGAAAAGTGAGGACACATGAGTAAAACCAACATGGTGGCACCAAGGTCAGTGAAAAAAAAGGAGAGGTAGGAGGTGTTCCAAGCCCTGGAGCTGAGATTCTCCTGCAAGCCTTGGTGAGGACTATAATACAACAAACTGTTTCCCTGTAATTCATTAAGTGCATGGGCAGATACAGAAATCCACATGCAGCCCATGAAGAAGAGTACTCACGGTGGAGCCCGTGGATTTTGATAAACTGTAATCTAGTGAGGAACTCAGAGAGAGATGACCCTCACTTTCAAGGAGAGATGTAGAGAGCCTTTGTTTCCAAGCTAGAACAGTTCATCCTTAAAAGACTAAACCCCATGAACTAAAATGACCCATGCTATGCAGTTGTGGGAAGATTTCTTGGCCAATGGGAGGGATTCGTGTTGCAGCAGTCTTGGGTGGGACTGCTGCTTGTGAAAGTTAAAATCATGTTAGAAAACTTTGCAGAGATCTTCCACGGGGAGGATCCCATGGTACAGCAGAAGAAACTCCTTTTCTTAAACACACTGAAGAAAGATTTCTAAGAAGTGAAATACTGACCAAAACCCCATGTTTTGTTTCCTTGTGCGGTTGGTAGAAATAGGGAGAGACTGGGGGGAAAAAAAAGGTGTTCTGAAGGTTTGCTTTGGTTCTCATTACCATTTTTACTTTTCATTTTGTTAATAGCAAATCTTCTTCATACTGTTTAAGTTTTAAACCTGTTTTGCCTTAAAGTGTTGGTTTTCTTAATAATCCCTAACTCATGAAAATGAAGTTCTCAATTTCCCCCCCTCTTCTCAGCTATAGCAGAGAAAAGTAAGTAGACTTTTTTTTTTGAGTGCCTGGTGCTTAGCCAGCTTCAAGCCATGACAAAGTGTTAGGGACAAAACAAACTAACTAGTTTTAAAGAGATTGATCATTAAATGAAGCAAATTGTAGTAGTGCGTACATAACCCCAGACACCTGTGTCCAATGGCTATATGCATACACTTCCATTTTACTATTACCACCCTGTAGTATCTTGAAGTAACTTTGTGACAATCCAGTTGTGTTCACATTGTGCAACAAATACATAAACCACAAATATTCTGCGTGCTTAAGCAGACCATTTTGTCACTCATCTCATGATGCTTTATTTTTTTATATGATGGAATCTGGCTCTAACAGTATGTACATGCAATGGTCTCTCTTACATTTTTTCTCAGTTTTTGCACACTTCCCTTACCATATGCATTTCCTTATGAACAGGCTGGAGAAAAAAAGCATGTGAGGTTGGTTCTTTGTGACAGCACTATACATGACAGAGTCAGAGTGAGTCCATTCAATCTTTGTGACAGGTAATGAAGGAACTCCTAGGGCATGTATTCATTGGGTCTTTGTGCAAGAAAACAGTCCTGTCGGTAGAAAAGCTGCATACTCCTTGCTATACTCTGTTGGCAGAGAAGCCAGACAGATTACATTCGTGTGAGGTAAGATATCCTCATCCTTTACCATCTGAACTCTTGAATGATTTTGTCTGTCTGCTTTTTCCTTCCATTATTTCCGACTTCTGTCTTTTGTGCAGACAGAAAAGTTGCACATTTGCCACTATAAAGCTGTGGTTATTTGAGCATCATATGAAAAATACAGGCTGTCTCCTGGCATCTTTCCAACAGGGTTCAAAAGGGCGAGGGGTCCTGCAAACTTATTCCGTGCTGTCGCACAGAAAATTCTTCAATAAAATAACTTGGCCACTTGCAGATAGCAAGCTGAGAACTTGTATCAGCCAGGGTCTCACTGATAAAATAGCCAACAATTTCTTTGGAGAAAGTGCAAAGATCTAACTAGTCAAGTATAATCACAGGAGGACTCAAGGCAGTTTATCCTAGTTCTTATGATGAGTCACTGTGATACTTGAAATTAATGTTATTTCACTACTTTTAATATTCTGGAGGCTTACTCTGAATACCAGAGGTATGTTACAACAGACTCCACAATTCTGCCATGCTAGATTCAGTACAAGGTCTATCAGTGCTGATTATTGTGGTATATACCCAACAAACAGCACGAGTAAGCTTTATATAGTTAATAAGGGCTATACTTATATTATATATA
>VZTN01004269.1:24209-50875 GCA_013400515.1 Erpornis zantholeuca
TATATTATTATACTATAATGTTCCCTCAAAATATTTTTAACATTAATATAACCGTGTTAGATGTTAGTAATAAGTTCATTATCTACTTCTTATATGCTTAACATGTTTTGTTATGATATGCATTTATGGTAAGGCTTAAGGGAAAATACTGTAAAATGGTCCAAACTGATTGGAGGTTTTATTCTCTGAAAGAAAAAGTTTAAAATTTCTATTGGAGGATCAAATTTGATCCTCAAAAGTGCTGTAAATTAATTCAAATTTGTATTTAGTATTAACCATAGAAAGCCAAGGTCTTAGAGTCCTGTGCCATCTAATTGCTTTGGGCTAGCTGCTTACATTTGTGCTCATTGTTGCATTGCTGTGTCTAAGCCTGCTTGAAAGGGTGGCAAGGTGTGACCAATCTAAGTTAGATGGTGATCATCACTTTTATAAAGCCTATTTGGGAGAAGAATTCAACTTTTAGTCATCCTAAATTATCTCATGTTCTGAGTGCCCTATTGTATGGGAGAATGGTGAATAGTCCATCTATAATTAGCGATGTTTTGATCTTTATATTACTCTAATACACTTTTCTTCAGAGCAAAGATAGAATTGCTCTTTCTTTCTTCCTCACTGATATATAGCCTTGTTTAAAAGCAGATGGAAAATTTTTCTAACCTTTCTCCATATCTTCTGCTGGAGGCTACTGTATTGTGTAACAAATTGCTTGTGGCTCTGGGATAGATGAATTTGCAAGTATAATATGCTCTAGACTGAATAAAAATGAAACCATTGAAAAATACTACCAAAAGATTTATAATGTTCTAATGCACTTAAGATGCAGCATTCTTTTTTCAATATATATTTGCATGTGTACATATAAAGACTAATATGTGTTTGCATATTATATACAAACAGAGAGAGAAAGAGAGAGCATAAGATCAGTGTGAGCTTTTTGAAATCAAATCTAGTACTACTGATTACACCAGTTATTCATTTGGCCCAAGGTGAGCTACGTAGCGAACTAGCATCAGAAAGGCTTAAGTGACGAAACAGAATACATCTTATGAGCTTTAATGTGAACAACATTCCCAATAATGTAAGCTGGGTAGTAGCTCAGAAAGGAAGTAATTTTCTTCTATCTCTTCCTGGATACATAATTCACATTACAGAATCAAATAATGTGACTAATGTATGAGAGAAGATGCACTGAAATACTCTGCCTGGGAAGCATAGGGAGGGTCATACATAATTATGACAGGCCTTTAAAAAAAAATAAAGGAAAAGGGTAAGGGGGTAAAGGGAAAGGAAAATCTTGTTGGATGTGACAAGAAACCACTAAGTTGCTGAACTAGAATGTATGTGAATCTCACGATGTGTCACAAGTTAATTTTCTGGCTAGTGAAAGCAGTCTGCAATCTGTAAGTGGGGTATTTTTTAAACCTTCAGCTGTAGCTATATTGATATAATACTTCTTTGAAAAAAGTCAAACTGCATGTGCTAAGTACTGTCTCACTTCCCACACATATTCACGACAAGTCTTTCAGACAGAACTGATATCAATACTTGTCATTGCCATTACCCAGCATTTCCTATTACAGAAGGTTGTTCAGCACACCATATACCAATATCAATTTTTACATTTGACCTGAAAGCATATTCACTACATATATCTCTACAGGTGGGACATTATGTAAAGTGCTTTTAACATTTCTCCCATAAGTCTTCTTAACAATTGCATATATACTTTGGAATATTCTGCTAAAAATGTATAACAATTTAGTTATATGTTCAAATTTTATTAATCAGTGTTGGAAACTGAAAAGACAAGCAAACATTTGAGAAGAAAAGAGAGAAACATAAACACAGAAAAGACTTTTCTCTCTAGCAGTGTTGGAAACACTGATATCCCCTTATAGCATGGTATCTGGTAAATATTTTACAGACAGGCTATGCAATTGAGTTTCATTTCCTTTAACACAACCATTAGAAATAAGAGACATAGGTAATAATACAGACTCCCTGAAAGTTACCTTATTTAAAACTTGAGTAAATTGCTTCTTCTGAGCTTTCTCATTATGGAAATAAAAAGAATACTTTAATGTGGTAGTGAGCCAGTTGGATTTTAGGACTCTTTGAGCAGTTATGTACGTTGATTTGTATTTCTTACCCTGTTGTAAAAGTTATGCAACCCCCTGGGGTCATTTGGTATGTTCCGAGTTTCCCCCTCAAGTCACAGAAATACTATGTACCCCAAACCTCCCCTACCTAATGTCACTCCTATCCTATCCCCTCCCCTACTCCCTCTACCCATATGGGCATTCCCCTCCCCTTCTTCCA
Source organism: Erpornis zantholeuca (assembly GCA_013400515.1). Lineage (NCBI taxonomy): Eukaryota > Metazoa > Chordata > Aves > Passeriformes > Timaliidae > Erpornis > Erpornis zantholeuca. The sequence goes on from VZTN01004269.1 coordinate 26,529, forward strand.
GCACTTTCCCCATCCATCACCTAAACCTCTCCCTGGGGTTTTGTCAATCCCCTCCAAGCCTAATCCCTACTTCTAGAAAAATCTATGTCCCTCAATGCCCTGTTGGACCCTTGTAATGTCATTTTCCCCTGTTCTCTACCTATTGGTCAGGTGTTTTAAACTCCCTCCCCCTACTCCTCCCTCAGTAATCCCTGATTGGTCCATGGAATGTACCCTCCCCTCGATCCCCCCCCACCAAAGGTTCTGTGCCCTGTTCTGCTGTTGTCCCATGGTAATAAGTTTCTTGGATACAACAGAGACGGGCCCATCTTTGGTTCTTTGCCTCACTCCTCGACACATGGTGTCACCTGGCTGTGGTTCCCTGTGAGAGCAGATGCCTCCCTGCTGGACATTGCCACTCGGGCTCAGGGGAGCTTGAGGGCAGCCCCAGTCTCGGCACAGGCAGTTGTTGCCAGGCAAGGACAGTAGGGGCTCTCACCCCTCCTGGGAAACGGATTGTGCCGTGTCACTTTAATATGCTTTGTACAAGAATTTGAAGGATTTCACACACTGCAGACTTTGCAGTTTCCCTTATTGGTCCTTGGCATCAGAATGTGTTTGTTTGTTTCATAGAAAGCTATTTTAATGTTTTTTATTCCAGTTATTATGGGGAGTGCTTCCAAGGATTGTGGTTTAACTCCAGAAGGCAGCTACTACACCCCCCTACTACTCAATCAATTACATCCACACAACTACTGCACCTACACAGCTACTACACCCACACAACTACTAGCTCATTATCTCCTTAGAAAAGTTGGGAAGAAGTTCCACAACCATTTTTCAGTAGGGCATGAATGCAGGGGAATCAGTGGAGTTGGTCCTCTTCACAGCATGAGTTTGCAGTTAGGACTCCCCTTAGTAACTCCTTAAGGAATTTGAGCCCTTGCCTTACTGGGTGAGTGATTATTTGTTCTGGGCCACCCTATTAGGTCAGTCATGTAGTGCCAATTCCATTTGATTTCATTAATCTTTATTCAGATGTAGATGGAGTTTTAATTCGTTTAATTGGTTTATTTGGTTAACTGGTTTATAAAAAAAATCTCATTTGAATATATTTCTTGTTTCAGTTTTATAAACCTCCATGACACTTAAGTTGACTTAGTTAGGAAAACGTCAATAAAGGAATTCTTATGGAGGCATACTGTACTCCTTTTCCTCCAGGAATTAAATAGGTAAAGGAGAAGTGGGTCAACATGGCTGCATAACTAGAGAGAAAAGAACCATGTCATGAAACCAATTGTGATGGTAGAGGCAAAGGAGCTCTTTGTGCCATCCTGGGGACGTGCCTAATCCAGGCACAGAAGAATTTAAGATAACAGCAAAAGATAGACGTCTCAAAAGGAGCACTGAAAAGAGAAAGCAGTCTGCTTTCTAAAAGACAGTCTGAAAGACAACAGACACACCTTGTAGAACAGAACACTGAAATAACGACAAGCGCACAAAAGACCCTCAACCAACCCCCCCCACATTATATAAATCAAAAATCAATCACAGGAACAGAACCAAGGAATTGGGTTGGGGACACTGGGGGACGATCTGACTAAAATGGTTTAGAAAAAGAAGATGAACCAGAAGACAGGGATATGCAACCCTTTATAAGAAAATGGAGATCCCAAGTCTCCAAGGTGAAGCAGAACACATAAAAAGACCTGTAGCAGTCCAGGTGTTACTTCATCAGTAAGCACAATATTAAATGTGTTATTTGCTTAACTTTCTGTATTTTATAAGTATAGATTCTGTATTTGTTTAAGTATATTTCCTCGTCATATCTGAAGTGAAACAAAATTGCATCTCCTAAGTGGAAATGTAGCTGTATACTTCTTTTATGTAGAAGTGTCAGTATGAAATCTACTGTACAAGAATTTGTATTTAGACCTAGTTTGTTGGATATACTTTCCATTAAGATACATAGAAAGACACAGACACAGTCAGACACACAGACGTGTGATACTCCAGCTAACCTGGCTGGAGGGAGAGGAAGATTTGATCTGTTCTTGGTATTAATAAAAGCATTCTGATTTCAAATAATGGAGTCGATTCACTGACCAAGCCCTAGACATAGGCCCAGATCTTATCAACACTTTTATTCTAAAATTACTGTGGTATCTCCACGTATAGATGTTACGGTCCAGTCTTCAGGGCTTGCTATGGGTCCCTTCACTCCGCTTGTGTGAGTCCACCCTCTTCCCCTTGTACAGAGTGCTGCTCCTGTCATCAGCAGCACCTGAAAGGGACCCTCCTATTGTAGGTTTAGAGATTTTTCCTTCCAAACTTTTATTAACACCCACTCCCAGGGTTGATTTTATGAATTATAAAGTCTAATGGGGTGGCTTGGGGGAGTAAGCTTTGAGACCTTAAGTTCTTGAGATGCTTAGCTATCATGATGATGATATGTTTGTGAATACTGGCTTATCCCCCTTCATATGTGGTCATCTCATGTTTGGTGATCAGGAAGGGTAGTCCAAACATCATTTCATAAGGGGATACCCCTATATCGGACCGCAGTTGTGTCCGGACTCTCAAATAATGCTCATGGTAGGCACTTAACACATGACATTTGAGTCTTCATCATTTATTCGGTTAAGGTGGTTTTTAAGGTTTGATTCATGTGTTCTGCTCTTCCTGAACTTTGTGGATGCCACAGAGTGTGCAATTTCCAGTCTGTCCCCAAACTTTGGGCCAACTGATGTGATACCTTTGAGGTGAATGTGTACTGTGGTCTGAATCAATTCTGTTGATTATTCCATATTGAGGAATGATGTGCTCTAAGAGAGCTTTACTTGCTACAGTAGCGGTTGTTTTGGCTGTTGGAATCGCTTCCACCCAATGGATTAGGTGGTCAACCATGGCCAGTAACTATTTCTACCTCTGTATTGGGGAAGTTCTATGAAATCAGTCTGCATACTTTGGAAGGGTCTTGTGGCTACAGGCCTCCAGGCAGAGTTTTTCTCATCACCTTTCTGTTGACTCTTTGGCAAATAATGCAATCTCCAGTTACTCCTTTGGGCAATCCATACACTCCTATACATCCCTAGGTTCTTAGGAATTGATCACATAGTGTCTTGTGTGCCCCAGTGGGTCCCTTGGTATATGTTCTCTAGTATTTTCCTGGTTAATGACTTATTTAGTAGTTGTCTACCATCTAGGAGTTCCCACCTTCCCATTTCATCCTTCTTACTTCCTATCCTTTCCAGTTCTTTTCCTCCATTTTCCAGCTTGTCTTCTCTTACCATTAGAACAGTCACCCCCTTCCCAATTAGCCCTCCAGCTGCTGCCTTAGCCTCCTCCTCTGCCAAGGTGTTACCCTTCACCTCAAATGCCATTGCTTTTAGATGTCCTTTTATATGGATGACTGTGTACTAGTTTGAAATCAAACCAGTGGGAGATCGCAAGTCAGAATTATAATTTAATAAAAGAAAATAAAAAAATAAATAAGTGCAGTAGTACAAGAATACTGACAAAGTCAGAATACAACCTGACACTCTATGGTGGTAGCAGTCCAAGCGACGCAGTTCAGTTGAAGCTGTGATCCTGTAGAAAGAAGGGTCTGAAAGTCCAACAGTGGCTCCTTTCCTCTGGGAGTCCAGTAGGCAAGCACTGGTATGGTGTTCAGAATCTCAGCTTATATCCAGGATGGAATAGTTGGTTCCTCCCTCTGGGGATTCACCAATGGGATGGTGAATCATGTGATAAGGCACTGATGGGCCATTAACAGGAGGTAGTCCAGGGGGGAGTTATCTCTACCAGGCATTGATGGCCTATTAACAGCAGATAGTCCAGGGGGAGTAGGCAAGGAAAACACTGCTCTACTTGGTTCTAACAGCTCACAAAGATGGTAACAGAATATATTTCAACCCAGGACAGACTGCAATCTCTTTTGGTCCTCTCAAGGCCTCCAAGATCTCCAGTATGAGGCTCTCATGTACCAATCTTTTCCCTTCGGAATTGAATAACCTCCTCTCCTCCCAGATCTTACTGAACATATGAACTATCCCATAAGCGTATTTAGAATCTGTATAGATTGTTCCTTGTCTAGCATTCATATGTTCCAATGCCCTTTTTATTGCATAGAGCCCGTAGCACTGAACTGACCAAGTAGGAGATAGCTTTCTGTGGCGACAGAGATGGATGCACCACTCGTATTATGTGCTGTCCAGGGCTTCGGCAGCATCCCTGTCCTGCCCCCAGCAAGGGGCTTCAGGTCCCTGGGCACGGAGCAAGGGCCCTGCGGGTGCGCATCTCTGCCCCTGCTGGGGCTGGGGAGAGCAGGGCCTGACACTGCTTCTCATCTCTTCTTGCAGCTCCCAGGCACTGAAGGAGTACTGTGTGGGTGTGCTGCAGGGGTAAGCTGCTGCTGCTGCTGCTGCTGCTGCTGCTGCTGCTGCTGCTGCTGCCGCCACAGGGGGATGCTTCCGTGGTGGCCGCAGAGGAGAACACAGCTCCTCAGCTGGGGAGAGCTTGCCCCTGCGGCTGCGGGCAGCTGTTGGGCACAACTGCCTGACAAGGAAGCACAGGCAGCTTGGGACTCACGTAGCTTTCTGCCTGTCCCTTTGCCACTGCACAGGAGCCACGGAGCCCGAGTAAGCTGCGTGGAAAGTATCAAAGGCCTGGCCGCAGAGTTGAATGGCTGTCATGCAGTGAGTGTCTCTCTGCTGCGGGCTCTGTGCCCGAGCACTCCTGCACACACCCAGCCCCAGAGGCATGGGGACTTCTTCTTACTCTGCTTCCCTCTTGCGCGGGGGAGGCTTTGAGTGCCAGGAAGCTAGAGTGGCTGATTGAGGAGCTGTAAAACGTGAGAAGAGCTGCCTCTGTGCCCACTGTGGCCTCTGGCTATGCTGGGATGCCAGGGAAGTTTGCCCAGTGCAGTGACTTTGTGCGCAGGGAAGCAAGGGGCCCTGGTGCCTCTGGGCAAGCAGAGGCTTCGGGGAGCTGGTGGCAGCACCGACACGTCCTTGCCACTGCCACTGGCAGGACTGCTGTTGCGTGGGCCAGAGACACCTGCGGGCCAGAGGCTGCCAGCTGTGTGCCACACTCAGCCGGGGGCTGGCTGGCAGCTGGCTGTCAGCCCTTTGTGCTGTGGGGCTGCTCTGCCAGCGCGCCTGGCTTCTTGCAGGCTGATCCCAAGCAAGGTCCTGCCATGGCCCCGTCCGACCAGGGAGGACGACTTGGCCTGGGTGAGCTTGGGAAGGAAAGGCAAGCTTTTGCTGTGGCTGAGCTGTGCTCACTCGTGCCCTGAGTGCAGCCGTGAGGGTGTGGCACCCTGAGGGAGGAGGTGAGTTGCTGCCCACTGCTTGGAGAAAGGCAGAGCCAGCTCTCAGGAGCCTCCCAGCTGCAGGCACACTTGCAGCTGCCAGCTGCCTGCCAGCCTGCGGTGCCACATGGCTCTGCACGATGCTTAAGGCAGGCAGGGCAGGCTGGGGCAGTGCAGGCTGTGACAGCACTGGCCCAGCAGTCTCACTGACAGGCTTCGGTTCTCTTTTCCTTTGCAGCGGGAGGGAGCAGTGGCAGCAGTGGCAGTGGCACACCAAGGAGGAGGTGGCTGCCCTGGCCGTTTGCTCTGCGGCAGGGCCCAGCTGAGGCTGCCGGGGCAGGAGGGCTCTAGCTGCAGCAGGGCACTCTTCAGGCAGCCCCTGGCAGCTGTTTGTGCCGAGGATGGCATGCTGCTCCGGTCCATCCCAGAAAAGCTTCCTACACAGGGGCTGCCCATCCCTGCATCTGGCTGCTGGGGCAGCTAGTGTCCCCACGCATGTCCCCCAGCCGTGGGGCACTGACGCGCCGAGGGCTGCTCGGGACCCTCGGCGTCCAGCAGTGGACAACCTCTGAGTCCAGACTCCTGGCTCCGGGAGGTACAGCAGTAGGATGTGGCAGAGAACCACCGTGGGGTTACCCTCAGCAGATGTAGAAAGCGATGCCGCAAGCGAAGAGATAAGAGAGAGAAGGATCCTTCCTCAACACAAGCCTTTTATTGTCCTCAAAAGAACAGCAGAAAAAGGACCCCAGACTAGCTGTTTTAACGGGTAGGGGGGTGGAGAGCATGGGAACCAATCGGGCAGTAACTTAGGGGTGGAACAGGGGTTGAACAGGGGTTGAAGGACAGGGTACAAACAAATGGAATAGTAACAGGGGAAGGATACAATTCTCAGAACTAATGGGAGATCAAACACAGCAGAACTTTCTAAGGAAGGGGCACGAGTAGAGGGAGATTGGCAGGGGGTTTTGCGCCCTATGGGCAGGGGAAAGGAGGAGAGGGACAGGCAGCCTCTGCCCAGGAGGCGGAGAATGGGAGTGGTCAGCAACAAGGGAGGGGACTTAACACCGAACTGGCGTTGCTGTGGTAACTTAACCTATGGGGGCAACTTACACAGAACATAGCCGGATACAGAGAACAACTTAACCAAACTAACAACCACAGCAAGGCACTGGGCCCTTCTGCTCCCAGCCCCTTGGCAGCAGGAGTCAGGGAGCCCAGGTTGGGGCAGAGCTCTGGTCTCGGCCTCTTGCAGGATAGCTCCTCACACACATCCCTGCCCTCCCACCTCTCCTGCAGGAGCTTGTCCTGCAGCAACAATGGAAGGCATCTTCCACAAAGCAGGAAGTGCCAGAGCAGTTCAGGAGCTGTGGCAGGCCCTAGACCATGGCCTGCCTGCTGACATGGCAAGCCAGCTGGTGCTGGTGCTGCTGCTGGCCATCGTTCTCGAGGTTAGCCCTCCTGAGCTGCAGCTGCAAAGGCTCCTGCCTGGGTCACCATGCTCCAAGGCTCACCAGCAGCCCTTGGTGTTGCAGCACTTCCTGAGAATCATCCCAGGCAAGCTCCTGATCACCAAGCTCTATGAGGACTGGATGGCAGCAATGCAGATGGCCAGCAGGAAGGTCAAGATCTCTCAGCTCAAAGTGTAAGTGTGGGCAGCATCCAGATCTGCGGCAGGCACTGCCGGCAGCCTGGCACTCACCTTAAAGGGGACACTGTCCTGAAGAGGCTGTGTTTTTGGGCAGCTCAGTCTTGTCATCTGGCAGTCTCATTTTGGGGAAATGCATGGCAAAAGCTTTCCTTTACATGCTGTCAGGGCAGATGTGGCTGGGCCACAGCGCTGCACTTCCCTCTTGCCAGGAGCCCTGAGCACTGGCTGAGAGTGCCTGCAACACTGCGCAGAAGCCACTGGCCACTCCCTGCCTAGGGCTGGCTCTGGGGGTGGCCGTGGACAGCATGGGCATGCTGATGAGCGTTGCCTTCCTGTTCCCTCAGAGTGGCCAAGAGGTTGCCTGCTGCCAACCTGCTCCTCCTGCAGCAGCTGCTGGCACTGCTGCGGCACATCAGCCAGCATGCCTCCACCAGACACGTGACGTGCAGTAGCCTGGCCGTCTGCCTGGGGCCAAGCCTGCTGAGCCCAGCGCCAGAGGAGCAGCTGGAGCTCTAGGTCCTGCTGGTCGAGAACAACAAGGTAATGCCACCTTCAGCAGCCAGCTACAACCTGGCTGGCGAAAGGCAACTGGGTTGCCCAGAGATGCCTGTGCCTGGTGGCCCCCAGTCTCCAGCGAAGGCCGCTGCGGGAGTTGCCTGCAAGAGCTGCCCTGCAGCCAGCGCCTTCCTTCAGTGCAGAGGCAAGGCTGAGCCATGATGGCAAGGGCTGGTTGGCATGCTCTCAGGCCCTTGGGCTGAGAGCAAGGCTTTCCTGTGTGCAGGTGAATGGGCTAGTAGCCTTCATGCTGGAGAACTCTGACAACATCTTTGCCAAGGAGATTGCTGGCCCAGAGGGGTCACCAGCACTCACAGAGCCATGCATGGGTAGGGGCAGGAGGGGAGGCTTGTCCAACCTGGCACCTGAACTCCCAGAAATCTCAGCATCAAGAAGACATGTGGCTAGACCTCCCCTGTGGCTTTTGCTTTCTGTCTTGTCCTTTGAAATATCGCTTGGCTGTATGTGCTTTTGCTTCCCAGAGCTGTGCTGGGAAGAGCAAAGTGGCCCTGCAAGCAGAGCAGATGAGGAGCCCCAGGCAGAAGACTGTTCCTGTGCCCATCTCCTTTGCTGTCACAAATCCATCGAGAAGACAGCACAGAGGCCATGCTGCTGGAGGCCCAAAAGGCAGAGGTATCCCAGCTGCACAAAGCTGGGCCCAAGGCATACCAGAGAGGCGCACTCATTCTCAGGAGGCCAAGGAGCTGCTGTGCCTCCTGCTGGCAGCCCATCTCTGCAGCCTTTTGCCTTCCTTGCTTGCTTCTTCGCTTGCTCTCTTCCTGCCCCGCACTGACACATGCTAGTGCCAATGGGACAGGTGGCCTCTCCAATGCTTTAGACGTGTGCTTTATCAGTGGAGCAAATACTTGCAAATGAAAGTGGCAGGAGGGCAGCTGTCAGCTTGAGGGGGATTCTGCTCATGCCAGCTCCCAGCAATCTCTTTGGGGACAGCTGGAACATGCCAGAGGTGGCTGATGCAAAGCAGTGTCTTCTCCATGCAGCTAAGAGGGCCGTTTGGCAAGCACTTGCTACCTCTCACCTCAGAATTTCTGCCTTAGGCATCTCCATATTTGCCTCCAAGCAAGGAGAGCAAGAGCTCCATAGAGGCCCTGACGGAGGTCAGAGCCCTGAGCAGCCTTCCCGAGCCAAGCAGGTAACAGGCCCTGGCATTGGCTCCAACAAGAAGGGACTTAGCTCGTGCCTCCTGCCTTTGCCCGTCTAATCCAACCATGCACCTCAAGGCTTGCAGGCTACCCTCAGGTGGAGGAACACAGCAGGAAATGACGGCGAGAAGAGGCCTGGCCGGAGATGGATGAGACCAGCCCAAAAGGAAGAGGAGGAAGAGAGACAACTGAAGACACCAACAACGCAGGTGGCTGCGGCAGGCCAAGAAGCCCAGGTATGCATGTGCCAGCATGTGTGTATACCTGCTGCCCACCTTTCTCTCCACACTGCCCTGAGCTCAAGGGCTGCCGAGGGCTGCTGCTGGGCAGGGCTTGGCAAGAGCTCCACAGCAGTGCTACAGGGGCTCTGCAGCCCTTGGCTTCCTCCCACCCACGCGCTGTACCTCTGCAGGAGGACTGCTCTGCACAGGACAAAGCAGCCAAGGGAGAGGCTCTGAAGATGGGGCAGCTGCAATGCCTCTCCCTCTACTTCTCAGTGTAGCTGTCCAGAGTTGCACTTTTGAGATAAGGTTTCCCTCTTGAGGCCTCTATTTCAAAAGTTCTAGGTGCATGCCTAACAGGTCTCTTGCTCTTGGGAGAGGAAGATGCTGCTTTTTGCTGCCTTGCCCCACTCTGCTGTACCTGTAAACTCTTGCCTTGCCTGCTGTGTCACCTTTGTCCCCTGTGGCCGTGCTGGGGTCCAGGCTGGCAGGCGGGCCGGGCGGAGCAGCACTTTCAGCCGCAGGTGCCGGCTGCCCGCAGCTGACGGGAGCGGCAGCAAGCGCCGGTGGCCTCAGGCACCGTCCCCCTCAGGGGCCGCGGGCTCAAGGCCCCAGGGAGCTGGTGAAGGGCCGAGAAGGCTGAGGGCAGCGGGGCTGCCGCAGGGCACAGTGCTGCCGAAGGCACCGTGCTGCTGAGCTGGTGCTACTGCCTACGGCACTGAGAGGACGGCGTGGCGGTGGCGGCTGAGGGCAAGCACCGGAGCTCTGGGGAGGCTGAGGGCGATGGCGGCGGAGGCCGAGCGGGCAGGGAAGAGGCGTGGGCTGAGAGGGCTGGTGGGGCTCAGGGCACCGGGGATGCTTAGGGGGATAGCAGCAGTGCGGGGACTGATGGGTTAGGAGGCTTTGAAGGGACTGAGGAGGCTGCGGGTGTGCTGAGGCTGTGGCAGGACTGAATGCCGTACGCTGCAAGTGACTCAGTGTTCCCTTTGCTTCCCAGATCTCCACGTGCTCGACCTTTCCAGAAGGGCCGCTCTGCGTGGGACCAAGCTACCGAGGAGGAGTGGGGGAAAATGGGCCGGCTGTGTTCTCCCTCTGTCTTGTCCTACCCCTAGATGTACTGGGTTATTGTGCCTGCACATAGTTACATCTCTATATCTGCCTCCAGCTCTATCTTAGCACATATAGAGTGGTAAAGCTCTACAGTTCTATCTCTTTAGTTACGGTGGTATGGAGGTGTAGCTGGGTACTTTGGTAACTGGAGAGTTCTGTACCGATTCACGTTGTGCATAGCCATTTCTCTCTGTATGTGTCCGAATATGCAGCCCACACTCCAAATATCAACTGTTGTTACATAACTGGATTGGAGCAAAACTTCAGGGGCTCTATACCACAGAGTAACCACTACTGAGATAAGAGCCAGCTGGGGCTTGTAAATCCGTGCGAGGCCAAAGTCAGCTATCTTTATTTGCCCATCACCGGTTACCAGGATATTTTGGGGTTTCAGATCCTGATGTACCACCCGATGCAAATGCAAGAAATTCAGTCCCCGAAGCAGTTGGAACATCATACTCTATGGTTTTAGCTGGCACTCGGGGCTCTGAAACATTATTCAAGTAGGTAGCCAAGTCTAAATCTATATATTCAGGTACCAATGTTAACCTGTTTTCTCTGCCAGCATGTAATCAAGTATCTTTACCACATTGGGGTGTTTGAGTGTGCCCAGGTGCCTCAAAATTGCCACTTCTCAGATAGTAGAGAGTGGTGTCCCTTCCTCACTAGTCTGTGCCGGTACCAGTTTCAACACAACAAAGTGACCTTTACTTTTCAAGTCTCTAGTCTTGAACACCCTCCCATAGGCTCCTTCCCCAATCTTAGCCACACATTTATATCGCTGACCTACTAAACCCATACTGTCCTTGTCCATGATGGCAATGGTCCTCATTTTCCTTTTAAGTGCTTTGGGGGGGTGGTTCCCAGTTTTACTTGACTTTTAAACCCCAGTACTTTACTTGGGTCCAGACTGGCCACACATGTATGTCTGCCCAAGAGGCTGTAGGACACTCTTACTTGCACAGGAACTGGCTTTCCACTTTAATCTTTGCTCATACAAGGGCAGAAACTAAAACAAACATGGTGGTCTCCTTGTGAGCATACCAAAACTGCAACCTCGACAGGGGCAGGGGAGGCTACCAACAAAATAGTGGCTCACCAAACAAATCCAAAGTGGTGGTTCTCCCCCACCTAAGACAGCATACCCTCAAACTAACCAAAACTAATATCACAAACAAGACTGCAAAGCACTGAAATTATATTTCTGCACGAAAACCCATAAGGCAAGACAACATGCCAACAACTACTATCATCAGTGGCGGCAAATGAAAATAAATGGGCTTGTTAACACAGACCACAAGACTCTGACCAAAAAAAACCTCATCTTTTCCAAGTCACCACTAACATAGTAAAATCACTTGACAAAATGTGGTCCCTCTCACCGGACACAAGAAGGCGACCTCCATTCAGAAAGGTCACGAATAAAAAGGCAGTCTCCCTCACAAGAAAATGACCTTTTCGGACATGGAAGAGTCACTTTCTCAAGCAATGGTTCTGAGTCTTGACTTTGACTCCCTGGCTCGCTCTACTCCACACAGACATCAAACTGTCTGTCCACACAATAAGTAATGCTTTATACAAACAAAATGCACCTTACTAATGTAGAACTCAAACTCATAATCTAATTGCTTAAAACTGCAAATTCCCTTTAAAGTAAAGCTAAGGTGCCCTTATTCAAATGTAACCTTAGGCAACAGAAAGTATAACAGATCCTCGCCCAATATGATAAACCTCAGCTAATGCCTACTCTAGGCCCTTCCACTTGTCACAGTTTGGCAAACCACTATGCTTGGACCCGGCAAGCCTCTCCGGGGTCCATCCTAGTGACTGACCCCCTAAGGGACCTACCTGCAGTATACCTCCCACTACCAAGGCGTGCACTCCTCAATAGCGGAATGCAACCCAGCACAGTCCCACTCCTTTAGCCTTCCACTAGTTACCTAGCTTGGTTACCCTTCGCCCAGAAGAATGACCTCGGCTAAAGGGATGCATGTGGATGTAGGGTTGTAGCCTTGCCCTGGGCTTGGACTACCCACCCTTCACCTGGTGGGTTTATGGACCTAAAAGACCACGGCCACACACCCCCTCGTGGCACGTCTGGTCTGCTCTTTATGGACACTTGATGCTGGCAGTACCTGGGGGGCATGCTGTTAAATAGGGGACTAACCCTCGCCTGACCCCATACGCCCTGCTTACACAGGTGTCCACTACGAGCCCTTCATGCCAGATGACAAGATCTCCCTCGTCTATTCCTGCCAGACTCAACCTGCCTGGGCCAGGTCCTAGACAACCTTGGTTCCAGTGCCGCACCTGCTTACTTGTTGGTTGTTGGGAGGAAAACGGGTGACAGAAGACTCCCCAAAGGAACCTGCCCCATGTGCAGGTCCACCCATTGCTGGTAAGGCGTGCGCTATCCCCAAAGGATGGGCAATGGCCCCCACCACCCACAGCTGACCAAAAGGAGTTGGGCCCTGACTTGAGATGACACACCCCAGCCAACCGAAAGGGAACCAGGCTCCGACCTGAGATGGCACACCCTCAGCTGACTGAAAGGGAGTCAGGCTATGATTCAGGATGGCAAACCCCTTACCATCAAGGCGCAACATGGCAGCTCCCACCCCCTTCAGCCTTTCATTGCCTAGCTCAGCTTGGTCACCCTTCCCCCAGCAGAATGGCCTTGGCTAGAGGGATGTGTGTGGGTGTAGGGTTGTGGCCTTGCCCTGGGCTTGGACTCCCCACCCCCCACAAGGCCCTGAGAGACTGTGGCCACACACCCCCTCGCAGCCCGTCATGGTCCTAGCCCTGGGGACCGGGGCCGTCGCAGACGCGTGGTGCAGGTGGTACCTGGGGGGTACCCTATACCTCTACCCTTAGCTCGGCCTTAGCTAGGGTTTCCTAATGTGCACCACACACACCTATTTTTCCCTCTGCACACCCAGAGGTGGGGAACCTATCCCCAGGAGATCCCTCACTCACTCCTCTTCTTTCACTTCCCCTCGTTCCTGGCTAGCCCCCTCGCGGGAGTCTGGAACTGCAGTACTGGAGGGTTCTCACTCACTTCGGGGGTATGAGCTGTTGGCCCCCGTCTCACTCACACCACACTCGCTCGCCTCTGAATCCTGCCATTGGCTTGCTCACCCAAGCGCTCTGATGCTCCTCTGCACCGATGTCCCATGCTGATACCTCCAGGTCTGGTCTGGAGATAGCCAGCAGCTCTCACGAGGTCCGTCGGGTCTGGTGGCCATCCTTCCTCGAGGTCCTTTGGTGGGTGTGGCTATCCTGGATGAGTCCCCAGCTGAAATAAGCAGGGCAAGGAGTGGACTCCTTTCTTGATAGCCTTTATTAGAATCAGCTCTAGGAGGGGGTCCGTGGGGTCGTGCCTTCCACCACTGCGCCCTGGTCTGGTGCAGAGGAGGAGGTTCCGTGCAGCCTTGTCAGTCACCGGCAGAGCTAGGGCTTCCAGCCTCACGGGATTCCAAGGAATGCCTCTTGTCTGGCTCAGTTGTCCAGGGGATCATTCCGGTGCTGTTTCTCTGCGCTGAGGATGAAGGCTTTGAAACTTAAAAACTGGGATGGGGCGGTACCTCTACTTGTTGTCTGTCGGTGCAGAGGTGTTAATTAAACCTTTCAATGAGGTGTTGGCTCATAGTTCTAGGGGTCTAATTGCTGTCCGCTGGCACAAGTCTCCTTGATTTACATTTGAATGATGTCACTTCCCCTCAGAGCCTTACTGGGAGCAGTGGGGAGCATTTCCCGATGGGAAGAGGGGGTACAGGGCATACATAATTATGTAAGTAGGAGGAAAAAAGGGGGCACTAGCAAAAATAAGGGCAGCTAGCAAAAACAAGGATAACAGAGTGCATATAACAAAAACAGCAGGACACTTAACAAGAATAACACCATACAGAGTAAACCAGTGGGGTACATAACAACAACAATTAAAAGGGACAATCGGCTTAATTAACAGGGTAGATAAGGAGAACTGGGTGGGTGAAAAATGAGGTAAACAGGAAAAAAAAGGCACAGGACTTTTGTTCATAACACATCTCACTTCTTTGGAGGCAGCCAAACCCGTCTATGCTTCTAGGCCTACCTCGTGTCCTGTTTCTAGGTGCTGAGCATGGGCAAGTCAAGAGCCTGCCCATCAAGAGCTGCCCTTGACTTTTAGCATTGACCTCCAGAGCCAGAGGCAGCCTCCTGGCTGTTGCCAGATGATAAATTGCCCACATCTGGAGAACTAATACAATGCTCATGATCCAAAACTACTGGCCTTTGGAAACTGCACAATGCCCATTTGGGCAGAAGGATAACTGGAAGTTCACCAGCCTCAGTGTTCTGCCACCTCAGCCAGGTCACCTGGAACATTGGAGTCTATGACCACCAGGGACCTCCAGAGAGACCTCCAGGACAAAACGCACACATAAAGAGGAAAGGAAATAGATAATGATTTCAGGGAAATTATTATCATTTCTTTAGTCTGGGGTAGTCAATGAATATATATGTAGAATACAGTATATAAACAGAAACTTTCCTGTACCCAGCATGCACAGCTTTGAGAGGAGCTTTTCTGCTGTGCATCTGGCTGAATAAAGAATGCCTGTTTCTTAATGCTACATTGGTGTTAAGGACTCTTTTAATTTCACCGAATGTTTGGTAACATTGTCGCAAATCACTGCCTAAGAAGATTGGCTGTGGGCTCTCAAACAATCGAGGGCACAGCAAAGCCCAGTCTGATGGATACAGCTGAAAGTTAAAGTGGACTGTTTAATGGAAGTCTTCAGATTTAGAATTTATTAATAACTTTTAATTGAAGAATCAATGAAAACTTTTTTCAGGCTTGTTTTCTTTCTTACATATAATCTATGTGGAGCACTGGTTTAAGGAAAGTGAAATACTCTGACATTTCCACTAATGACTTTACTGTGACCTTACTAAACTTCCTCCTGCTTCACCAAGGGAATGCATGACTGAAGTACAGCAACAGAGGACAGAAGGTCTTCAGAAGGGACAAGGAAAGAAGGAGAGGTGGAGGAGTACCTTTGTACATTAGAGAGTATTTTGACTGTGTAGAGCTTGAGGACAGTGATAATAAGGTTGAGTGTGTATGGGTGGGAATCAGGGGAAAGGCCAACCAGGCAGACATCATGGTGGGAGTCTGTTATAGGCCACACAACCAGGATAAGCTCTTCTATAAGTGGTTGACTGATGTTTCACAACAGTGTTGTTGTGGGAGGCTTCAACCTGCCAGATGCTTGCTGGATACTCAACACAGCAGAGAGGAGTCAGTCTAGGAGTTCCTGGAGTGTGTGGAAGAGAACACACCTCCTGGTCAGGGAGGTGCCCCACTGGCACAGACCCTAGTAGGGACAAGGGCTGGTGGGAGATGTGGTGGCCAGAGGCTGTCTGGGGCACAGCTACCAGGAAATAAGGGACTTTTCAATAATTGGTGAAGTAAGGAGAGAGGTCAGCAAAACCTCTACCCTGAACTTCTGAAGGGTGGATTTTGGCCTATTCAGGACACTGGCCTGAAGAGTACCTTGCAAAGCAGCCTTCAAAATCAAAAGGGCCCAGGAAGGCTGGAGTCTTGAAGGTAGAGGAGCAGATTGTACCTGCCTGCTGAAAGATGAACTGGTAGGAAAGCAGACTGGACTGGCTGAGCAAGGAGCTTTCCCAGGAAGTCAGGGAAAAAAGGAGTATATGACCTTTGGAAAAAGGGTGAGGAAAGTCAGGAAGTGTTCAGGGTGTTACCAGGTCATGTAGAAAGGAAGTTTTTACACTGCTTTCTTATGTCTGACATTTTATTAGCTTTCCATAAGTGAATCATTATTTTATTTGCTCTTTAGCAGTAACTATCAGTCTTAATTTGATGTGACCTTATTCATGAATTATGGCATATGCCTATGAGAGAAAAGGATGTTATGTCCATTTACTAACTACAAACAAAATAAGAAATAAAATACTTAAAAATTATTAAAATATAAACGCGTTTCTAAGAGCAATAGGTGAGTGTTTCAGGGCTTTCCTGATTGTCAGAAACATGAGTATGGGTTGGTAACTTTTTTTTTATGCTTTTTAAGCCCATAAACTCAAGATACTCTATTTTTACATAATAAAAACATAATGAAAAGTAATTTTCTAATTATTTGAGAATCTATGCTTTATCTTGAAAACATCACACCTTTTTAGAGTTCAGGCTGGAAAAAGAAATTTCCTGTATTCAACACACTGTACCTAGTTTTTAGACAATTATTTGCCTGCCACCCCTTTTTTGGGTTTTTTTTTCATCTTTTCTAAACAGTTTCATTAACTTGAAAAAGTTTTCAATTACATTTGAATGCCTAAAATATGTTCCAGAGCCTTGAATGAGTTGTGAGTTGTCAGTTATGCTAGGTCTTCACAGCTGCATAAAAAGGCAAATCTTATTAAGTAGTTCCACTGCAGGTTTAAGTTTGGTTTTACTATGCTGCACTCCCTTCCAGTGGATAATTTGCATTGAACAATGGAAAATTTAATGGCTTCCACATGATGTCTGCTTCTCCATCATGCAAGTATACACTATAAAAAAACTTATTAAAATTATCTACTATGACAGACAAACATTAATGTGATAAACCACTTACTATAACTGCCATTACCAAAGCCAATAGAGCCACAGTGTTAGAGAAAGTCAGTAATAGGCCACAGAGGATGATTGTATTATGGCAACTCTGTAACAGGATTTTAGGCACTGCCTTAACATTCAGAAGCCAACATATTAAGTGTTGCAGGCAGAAATATTTTAAACTCTGAAGCTCCTTTTTGCATTGTTGCTAGTTTTTTATGAATAACAATACATATGATATTAATTGGTAAATGCTAGAATGTTTTGTAATTGCTAATAAGCATACTACTCAATTGATTAGGAAAAATCAAGGTTTTGTATGTTCTTTTATGATTACACATTTCTGTAAAGTTTTACATTGTTCCTTCATTTAATCTTTTGCAAGTTTAATTCAAAGATAATCTGTCATTTTATATAAGGTCACATTTTAAAAAGCTTTTATATCAAGTGGACCATGACTGCTCAATATGCCTATTAAAATCAGATATGTTTTTTTATTACAGAGAAGTACTCATTAACAGAAAGACACTCTTATTTTTTTCTCTATTAAAACCAAAACTAGACCACCTTGTGTATCTACAAAGAGGCTAGCAAGACATTATCGTGTAAAACTGTAGAGCAATACTTTCTAGTCATTCCACATACAACCTTCCATTAAAATTAGAAAACACATTTCAGCTCCTGGATTCTGATATCTTATGTGGAGTGTAAGTCTAAGAGATATGTTCTGAATTCATTCTGTGTGAAAAATTGCAACAGATTTCAGCAGAAGAAAACAAATGAGTTTAGGATTTACCCCACTGGTATAGTAAGTCAGACTAATGAGTCATTTAGAAATGATCCCAGGCTCTTAAGCATCTGTGGAGTTAAGGGCAACTTTCTTGTAACGTCAGGGAAGAAAGTAACCCCTATCTTAAGTTTATGCAGATGCCTATATTTTCCTTCCCTTCCTAAGCATAGTCACACTTTCACTTTAGTTCAAATGCCATGTATTTGTCTCAGAGGGATATAAATGGACTGAGCACACACAACATACCAATGAAATATCAAGCAATGGAACTGGAGAACGAGCATTCTTCCCACTAGCTAAGTGACAGGTACCTTCAGTTCTTCAAGGCTCTCTAATATTTCCCAAATGACAGCACAAAATACAGCTAATGAGAATTAATATCTGCCATTACAGAAATAGCTACTGTTAAAGAAGACTCCTCTTTTTCTTTCCTCAGTGATGGACCTCTGAGGAGCATATAACTGTTTACAGACTACAAAAAAGATTGGAAATAACTTGTAGGAGTTTATGTGCATGAACAACGCCAAACTTTAAAGGTGAATATTGTCTAGCTGTTTTAGCCACATGTTTGATCATTGCGACAACCTCCAACTACAGCTACTCTTACATCTACTATTAGTTGGCCTTGATCAGTAATCTTTCCTAGCAGCCAAATTGCTGATGTGTTGAATTTTCACTTTGACTTAAAAGTAGCATAACAATTTTGATCTATCATTTCGACTGCTTAATGTGATCAATTTACTACTACCTGATGGAGAGAGCAAGAGGTGACTCAAATGAGTATGGATTTCTCTAGATAAAAGAGTGGCAGTAATACAGTTTGGTGGGGAAATAAGGGTCAAAAATGATGTCATTCACATAGGTTGCAAACATCACCTCTGCATTTGAGAAGCATCCATGCACGAAGTATAAAACTACCACTCATTTTTATTTCAGAATTTAATATTACCAATTCCACTGAGGTCTCCAAATATTTTACAAAACATCAAATCCTGTATCAGCACTTGAACTCCTGAATGTCGTTGAACTCTTCTCATAAAAAAACCCAATCCAAACCAAACCAACTAATCAAATCAAATCAGCTAGCCAATCAATCAATCAATCAAAAAACCTCCTCTTAATGCACGCCCCTGCAAAACCAAACAAAAAACCAAACAGAAAGAAGCACTCCAGCTGACACTGTTAAAGAAAAAGTTACTTAGCACTATAAAACCAAATATAACAATAAGGAAGAGTTGTAGTTATACAATACAATTGTAATCCTTCTGGACAATGAAGGAACTAATCAATCTGAGGTAGAATGAATTTGTGGTTGTTGTGGTTTGCTGCAGAAAACATAGATTATGGTTACTGTAAATGCTATTATAAAGTTCATAAGCTTGCCAGGTAGGCTGTTGATACCAAGTCATTTGTCATAATGCTAATAAAAATTTAATCCAACTTTTGAATTATCTCACATAAACAAATGGGTTAGGTTTGTATTTTAGTATCTATTGCTCCTGTTGTTGTGTTCCACAAAAGGAATAGCCCAAAGTGACATGTCCTTTGGCACTTTTATGCTTTATTCAAGATCAAATTAAAAAAAAAAATCCGTGAATGAAAGAGCTTCTCAAAGAATCAACTAGGTGATATTTTCTCTTAGGTATGTTCGTTTCAGAGGAAACACCGTTCTTTGGGCAGAGGTGGAAATAAACATGTAGCTAATGAAAATCTCATTAAAACCTATTGTGAGTTTGGTCTTAAGGATATAATCTTCTTATGTTGTTTAAGAAAATGAATGTAGCAGTGAATAAAACCATCCTTCTCCATTTGTAGTCCTTTCAATGTCTCTAACGCTTCTGTTTCTGTTCATATTCCATTTCTAATTCTATTCAGCTAGCTAGTAATTGTCTTTTTTTAAGCAAAAATGTATTTTCAACCTATAGTCAGCTAGACTTTTTTTCATATATTTTAATCTGTTTTAAAGCTGTAACTGCTGAAGTTTTCACTGTTGAAAATGCTTCTTGATGGAAAATGAATTATAAGTGTGTGTTGTATTTTTGATAGAAATGTTATATGAGTACACAATACCCGCTAGAGAAATTTTCATCAACTTAAGTACTGGCCGTGTGGTTGTCTGAACACCTGAAGTCATTCAGTTACTTTTTATTTGCTTAAAGAATTCAGTTTTCCTGTTTGGAAACCTCATTTGACTATTTACTGCTCAGGATATGGTCAAAAAACATAAAAACAACCTGTAATTATGCTAACAAATCCAAGAAAGCCTTCACCACTTTGTTCTTCATCTCGGCTTGCTCTTTTCTTCCTTTGTATTCCCACAGTACCCATTTGAATTACTTGGCAAACTCTGTGGAATGAAAATCAAAATTGACAGCATCCAGAAAAGAACAGTCTACCCTTGCATACTTTCCACTCCAATGCTTATTTTAAATTATGAATACAAGTATCAGGATATCCACATGTGTTTAGGTGAGACCCAAAACCTTCCTAGCATTCAAGTACATTTGATATGAAATATTTTTGGGCCCAGCTCTTATTAGAGGCTCTCAACAAGGATAGGCTGTCTTAAGACCTAATTTCTCGCCATCAAATGCAGTCACTAATGTGAGATTTTTGGTTTGTATTAATCAGATTTGATGTATGACGCAGCGCAGTCCTTTGGTTTAGGGATCGCCCGGCTGCTCGTGGGAGTGACTGGCTGCGTCGGATGATTCCGACCGTCAGCGTCTGCTGGCAGCAATCTCCCAAGTTGGGGCAAATCGGGCAGCTGGAGGTTGCTGGCTTTCAGGTCCTCATTCCCAAAGGCTATATGAAGGTGTTGAGACACGTCAAAGACGGAAGCAAAAGACCAGAGAGTGGACCTTTTGGGGCAAAGTTCTCAAGGGCTTATTCTGAGAGCGAGCCAAGCCAAAAGAGCCGCAGGACAAGGGGTTACCCAGCCTTTTAAGGTGGGGAGGAGTAAGGGGTGTCAACCTTGTAGGAACCAATCGAGGAGAACTTGGGATGGAGACAAAGGCGGACACCATTTTTCTAAGGACCAATAGGTATCACCAGGGGTGAATGATAGGGGGAGGAACCAATGGTGCTTCGAAGGGGAATTCCAAAGGGGTGGGTGACCGTTGGGAAGGGTTGACAAGGTGGGGGGATGGGGCCAGGGAGACTGACACAGAAAACTCTGGAAGTTGGGAGGAGGGCAATTCCACAGTAGGAGAAGGGGAGGTTCCAGGGGAGGCTTTGGGGGAGGAGTGAGAAGGAACACTTAACTGGGGAGGTAACTAGGGGGGTGACCGGAACATACCATTTCACTTATTGAACCCTTTAACTTATAGAACCTGAACAGATAGCAACACAAGAACAACACTCAACAGTCCAACATTTCAAAGTCCCAGTCTGGAAAAGTCTTTGCAGTCTACTTCCACACCATCACAGATGTAGATTCTGTGTCAATATAATTTGAGTTTACAAATATTCTTGTAATAGCTCACTGATGTTATTAGGACTGAGAACAGAATAAATCTACACAGGTGATGAAGTGTGAGCTGAAACAGACACAAGCTATTGGAAAGATATATTTTTTTAAAGACTTATAACTCTTTTCCATCTCTTTTGGGGCACAAATTATGTTACATTTTGCTTTCACATTTTCAGGTTAGAGGAAAGTAATGTAAATTTTTTTTTTGTTGTTGTTCAACTGTATTGAAGGTGAACAGAATTAGAACATGTTGATGATGGCACATCTGCAGCAGTAGTACCTTGGACCATTTGCATTTAGATACATGCTTGCTGTATTTTTTTCTCTCAATAAAGGATTTGCCTAACAGACTTCTTTCCTTCCTTCATATCTGGGTTAGCAATAGGACAAAAAAAAGACATGTGTCCTAGGTTACAATATAAGAGGTACCCAAAAGTATGTAGTCTATCACCATCCTCATGAGCTGTTGAAACCAGGTGGGGCAGTGCTCCCTGCCTCCTCTCTCTGGATTATCTTCTGTTAATGGGCTCATCAGTGCCTTGCCCATGACTCACCATCCCATTGTGAGATGTTCCACCCAGAGGGAGGAACCAAGCATTCCATGCTGAATATAACCTGAGATTTCGAGCACCACAAGGAACCTTTCCCACTGGATTTCCAGAGGACAAGAGCTACATACCTACCACTGGACCTTCTGAGGAAGACCAGGCTTTTCTACAGGATCACCACTTCAACAGAACCACATCCATCACTTCAGGAGGACTGCAGCCACCATCTTACTGGATTGCTACCACCACCCTAACAGGGCATCAGGCTGTATTCTGACTTTGTCAATTTAAACCAGAGCTTTCTCCTGCCTTTATTTCTAATTTTCCTAATAAATTGTTATTCTGACTTGGGTGTCTCCCACTGGTTTGTTTTTTCAAACCAGAACAAAATGGATGGCTAAAAAGGAAGAGTCCACTTGTGAGTTCACAAAGTACATCATGTTCTGGGTGCCAGAAGCACTTCTGTTAGGAGACATCGGCTCTATATTGCTTGGTTTAATGACACACACAAATGGGATAAAACATACTCAATTAAAATGCTTCAAAAGAAGGTATCTAAAAAGGTTTAAACTGCTACAGAAAATTAAGTTTATTATATGTAAGATAATTTTTTTTTTTTCTTTCTTATTTTGGTGGGTTTTTTCTGAACTAAATGCATAACGTGCACTCACCATAAAAATAAAGAATTACACCTCCGTACTTCTGTGTCAGGTTCTGATTCTTACTTTTAGGTACAAAGCCTTGGCTAGTTTTAGAAGGGAAGTCCAGCAAAATTTTGATAAGATAAAGAAGGGTTTGTTGACCAAGCCTTTTTCTTTCATTTACTAAACTTTCTAGTAGAAAAGTTTTGCTTAACAACATTTGAAACAATGTCCCACAATGGAAAATGCTGGGCCTCCAGTTATTTGGAAGTAGCACTACTTGTTATGCATAGAATATACTCACACAGCTTTTTTTCTTGATTAAAATCTAAATGAAATTAATTTATGTCATTGTTTTCTTACCAATTTAATCTCTAACTATAATTAGGCAAGTTGTGAACAAAAAAGACCCTGAAATATAATTGCATCAAACT
Source organism: Erpornis zantholeuca (assembly GCA_013400515.1). Taxonomy (NCBI): domain Eukaryota; kingdom Metazoa; phylum Chordata; class Aves; order Passeriformes; family Timaliidae; genus Erpornis; species Erpornis zantholeuca. The sequence goes on from VZTN01004269.1 coordinate 49,002, forward strand.
AATTTTGTTTACTTTGAAGAGCTAAATTCTGCTACTCTTTACATAACCTTTGTAATATGTCAGTCCCAGAGAGCGTATCAAGAAAAGAAATAATTTAATAAATTTTGTTATAACTTCATCTTGCATAGATGATGGGCCATAGGTCAAACTATCCTACCATTTAAAAGCATCTCCAAGAATTAATCCAATGTTTTTGACTGGCAAAATGCCAATCTTTTACTACGTTTGCACTGTTGGCAATTAGCAAAACCAGTCCCCTAAGAAAAAAAAATATTATTCCTCCCCACCCTTTTCAAAAAATTCATAAACAATTAGATCTATTGAAGAGTTTGTTCTTCCATACAGTTCTGGAGGTATGCATACAGTTTTAGAGGTAAATAAACTACTATTTATTTTGTAGGAAGCAATAAATATAGATTAATACCTAAAACTAACTGGCAACCAAAGAGTTACCCTTTTTCAAGTACTTGTAATACTACAGATGCTTCTAGTAATTCATCAGTTAGGCTTCAGAAGTGGACTGCTTCCCTTGGGGACATTAAAAACTTCCTTGTCAGCATGCATCCCAAGCCTCATAGGAGAGAAATAACCCAGCAGCTGGAAGCAAATAAGCATGAGTTTGTTAAGACGGGACAATACATGGAGTGGTTTATCTCCATTTTCTCTTGCATCCCTGGCGGGCTGGTGGTACCACCTTCCAAAGCGTCTCCAACAGGGGAAGCCACTCTGCGGGGCCAGCACATACACACATAAACACTGGATACTTCCAAGTAAGAGCTGACAGCAAAGTGCCAGGAAAGATTCTTGTGTGGGGCTCCACGTGGTGCTTTATTGCTGCCACATGCACGTGAATGGGTCCCGGAACAAGAACCAAGAGCAATGGAGGATCAGGGTTTAAGTATGGGAGGCGATAGGGGCCGGGAGAGAGCATCAGTACCAATGGTTTGAGGGCAGAGGGGCAGTACACAGGCAGGGTTAGGGTACGGGAGCTGGTGGGGAGATAGAGGGGGGTGGCTGAGACCCCTGTCTGTGGGGGGAGTAGGAACATTCTGGAACAGGGACAGGAGGGCCAGTGGGGCCGACAGAGAGAGCAGCACAGGCATACATTAACATAACAGAAGAGAGTATCCCTGGGAGAAGCCTTTCCCTGTCACCCTAACCTGGGGCTGTTCCTAGGGTCCCCTCTTCCCAGGGAGGCTCCCACAATTTTCCTTCTCTGACATGTAGAAGGTGCTATGGAATAAAACCTAGATTTTATTGGACTGAGTTCACAAAAAGATATAGATATCTATGGCAAGAACTGTGCTGACCTGAAACACTTATCCATGGAGAAGGAATATAGTGAATGATTTATACCTATATCCAGTAAGAATCAGGAAACCATCTCTTGACTCACCCTAATGGAATATGAACTTCTTATTGGAGTTTTTAATAATATCACTTGCAATTTCATATGAAAACATTTTCCAAGGAGATGGCCGTGTAAGCCTAAATTCAACCTTCCGTTTGACAAGGTCAAAATCATGCTTGAAAAATGCTGTACCCACCCAGGCATCTAGTCAATGCCATCTCAGCACAGTCTCTCACTTTCCTTCTCCCTGCCTTATGAATGCTGAATTTCCAGTTGTAAAGAATCATCCAGCATGGTGGATCATACTCCTCCTACCCAACAGATGCTAAATCATTTTGTGAAGCAGTAGATTTGAAACTTAGGCAAAACCAGGACCTGAAGTGAAATGTCCTACTCTGAAGTTCTCTAAGACATTTTTTTCTTCAGTAAATATAATAAAATATATAATTTTCTTATAATGTGTTTTATATAATGACAACAATCAATATATTTTCTAAAGTGTTGTCTCATACCTGATATTTTA
>VZTN01004269.1:51313-72796 GCA_013400515.1 Erpornis zantholeuca
TTGCTCTTCCTCATGCATGGAAACCTCTGATCTGATTTTCAAATTGGAAAACAAGGAAACAAATTAAAAAATAGAAGGTAAACAATGATCCTGGAGTGTTCAGTCAATGTATTTCCTGTACTGAAAATCTTGCTTAGAGACAGAAATGAATCATGACTGAATTTCCACCAGGAGCAAGTGCAAAGGGTGCCAGAGGGAAGGGAAGGGAAGGGAAGGGAAGGGAAGGGAAGGGAAGGGAAGGGAAGGAAGGAAGGAAGGAAGGAAAAAGAAAAAGAAAAAAAAAGAAAGAAAGAAAGAAAGAGAAAGAAAGAAAGAAAGAAAGAAAGAAAGAAAGAAAGAAAGAAAGAAAGAAAGAAAAGAAAGAAAGAGGAAGAAGGGAGAGGGATTTTCAGTGCTGTAGATAAAGGGTGTTAGAGGGTAGCACTGCTCCTCCTCAGTTTTTATGTATGAGTTTATTTCACAAGTAAGTCCAGAGTGAACTGGAGAAGAGTACCATACCATGTACAGTGTAGGGACATTTTAGGGACTTCCTCATTCATGAGAGCACTCCCCACCTTTGGAAAAACACATATTAAGTGGGAATTTCATGCTTAGAAACTAGACGCTGGTGCCTGTGAACTCCAATGTCATATCTGGGTTGGTATCTACAATATAAGTGTTACTCAGTAACTGTTAGCATCCAAGAAAAGAATTGACTTCTGAATTTTTAGGAATGTCAAATCAAATGCTATACATTCATTTGCTTTCTTACACTATTAAATATTGGCAAATGCAAAGCATGTTAGAGGTTATTGACTAACAAGGACAGTAGCCCAAAATTTTAAGTTTGGTGCTGATTAACTACCAAGTGTTTAAAGAAAATTAATTTAATTCGGTTTAATAAAGTGAAAAAAAAATTGTCTCAGTATTGAATTTGCCTTCAAGGACAGGCCAGAAAGGGGGATAGAGGTACTGCCTTCCCTATAAAAAAAATTTTAACTGCACAGAGCTGTCTTTAAAAATCATGATGAATGAATGGACAGTTCTGGGTAAAATTTAGAGGCTGAGAAAACAAAGGAAACTTCATGCCTGGTGTTTACTATAGCTTACCTGACTAAGGGGAGGCTGTTAACTGGAAGCATCTTGCTTGCAGACTCTTTTCTTGCTGAAAGGCTTCAGTCAGCCTGACATATGCTAGAAAAGAGGCACAACAAGATGTAAGCAGTCCAGGGGATTCCTGGAGTATGATGAGGATAAATTTTAATCCAGGTGATAGACCACATGATTAGAGGAGAGAAATTACTAGGCTTGTTTCTTGCCAACACACATGAACTAATTTGAGAGGTCAAGATTGGTTGAGCCTGGGCTTAAAGTATTATGACCTGCTGAAATTCACACATTTGAAGCACATGGGCCAGGTGAAGTTTAGTCAGGACAATGTATTTTCAAAGAACATCTTATCAACTGTTTAAGGAACGGGACCCCCTGGCAAATTGGTCTCAAGATAGAAAGAGCTGAACAGCTCTTTAGGAGCTTTATTCTTAAAGCACAAGAACTCTCACTCCCACATATTCCCAAATGTAAGAATAAAAAACATAGGTAGAAGCAACTGGAATATATGTCCTGTGAAGTATATAAGAAGAGGAAAAGGAATGACAGAGCACAGCTGGAGTTTAATTTGGCAAGTGATGCTAAGAATAATGAGGGTTTTAGTCAGAAAATGAAGATTAAAAGAATTACAACTGATGAATAGGATATGAGAACTCGTGATGATTGACAGGAAGAAGGCTGAAATACTCCACAATATTTTTTATTCAGTTTTCAAGGGTGCTATCTCTTCCCACATCCTAAGTTCCTTAAGGTAGGGACAGGACAACAAACAAGTTCAGATTTGAGGCCATGTGAGTCTCCTGAACATGCACAAGTAGATTCCAAAGTCTTGAGGAAGTTGTCTCATGTATTTGCCAAGCCACACATTCGAAAAGTCATGGCAATCATATGAAATCTATTATTTCTTGCTAATATGTAAAAAAATCCTAGAAACCTGGAAGATGTTTAACCTGCCGCACAACCTCAGTTTCCTGTTAGCAAAATAGCTTTTTTCTTTCTGTTTTTCTTGAACAGTATTGAAGAAAATAATTATTTAGAGCCCAGGAAGGAATTTGTACTATGCAATATTGGTTTGTATCCTTCTGAAATGGTTTCCCTAAATACTTAAAGATTTATTATAACTGATTGGAAAAATTAATTACAAGTTTTTCAATAGATACTAAAACCTCTCTACAGGAAAATGTAATATCTTTTAATTAAAATTTTTTTTAAAAAGGAAAAAGAAAAGTAAGAAATAGACAAATCTAACTACCTGCTTCAAGCTTACCTATATTGAAATATTCCACATATTCCAGTCAAACTGCTGTGTTTGATTTTGGGTTTGTCATACCCATTCAATGTTTCTCTCTGCTGACAAAATGCTTGATAGAATCAGTGTTTCATTTGTGTCATACTTTTCTTCTCTCCTAAGGTCTAGTCATCCTGCAGCCAGAGTGAAGCTACTGGGATGTAATGCAGACTTAAGCACCCTGAACTACCGCAGGTATCCCAGAATTTATGAGCTGGCTGAGGAGCATCTGTTATAAAAAAGAATGTGGTTTTGTGGCACCCAAATGACAGCCAGATCACACCTAACACTGCAACTCCACTGACCAGTAAATAAAGTTGGATCATTATGGGATACAGGGTTTTAAAGATACATTGAACAAGCTGAAAGAAAGTATTTTTTATTTCACGACTGTCAGTGTTTCCTCTTAGTGGACACAAAGGAAGGCAAAATTGCTTTGCATGTCTTTCATACCTCTAAATGTCTCTAGGATCCATACATTTTAGAAAGTATGTGAAAATAATTAATAACTTTATGACCTACTTGCTATAATATATTCCTAATTACAGATGGAAAAATGAAAAAGATACTATGATGGGCTTTCAGACAAAAAATATATTTTGGAATTAATAGGGGGGGAAAAGGTGAGCACCCTAGTTGTTAAAAAAATGTGCATTATTTTGAATTCTTTATGGGAAAAAAATATGCTTCGAAGCATATTGAGCAATTAATTTTTTCCTACAGGAGAGGATACACCCATCACAGAAGTTATCTACTGAGAATTTTTCATCCATTCAGATGAGATCATCTTTTAAATATACTCAGTATAAGTAGCTCAGCTGCTTTAATAATTGGATAAAATAAAGGCTTCCCTGCTAGTAAGTATGAAATACGTTTCTGCAGAGAATATAAGGTTATTGGAAATCATTAAGATAAATGGGTCTACTGATAGGACAAAACTTTAATTTAGTTTAGCATCTTCTTAAAACTATTCTCAATTACTTTGCACACATAAATAACAGATACAGAAAATAAATAAGAAAAAAGACATATAGGCAAAGAAAAATATAGGATGAAAATAAGTAAAACAGGTTTGGAGGGGAATTAAATATATATCTGCAGAGGGGCTACATTATAACAATATAACTTGAGGCTTTGGGCTTTGAACAGATATAATGATATCCAGAAAGCAAAAAAAAAAAACCAAAAAAAAAACCAAAACAAAACCAAGACAAAACAACAGACCCCCAAACAAAAGAAAAAAAGAAGCAATAAAACAGGTGTATTACTTCGCAAGTAATTCTCCTTTAAACTGCTGGATCAGATTTAACATCTGTTTGGATATTTCTTTGGAATTAATAAATAATTTCACTTATTTATAGTAAAGTAAACTGGGATAGATAATTCTAAGAAAAACCTATTATACATATACAGAATGTTTTCTAATGTTCTTCAGTGTAGTGTTTTTTGGTTTTGTTTTTTCTGCAGAAGACTTCTCATGGCCTACTCCAGATGACATTGAAAGGCAGGGACAGTTTCACTTTGATTTGACTGGGGTAGGACAGCTGTAGAAATGTGGTGGCATAAGTCTAGTTTGCTGCTGTTACAGCAAACATGAAAATACTGAATTTAGTAATGAGGGAAATGTTAAAGCAAATTTGTAAGTCACATCAGTCATTGACACAGTAACCCTAAATTTACTGATTAAAAAATCAGGAATTATGCATCCCCTCAGTGTAAGCAAAGAGGCAGGCCATAGGATTTGCTGCAGGGCCATCAGTCACAAAGGAGAGATCCAAAAGGTAACAATAGTACAATCATTTATTTTGGAAAAGGCCTTTACAGTGGTGAGTTCTAACACTGCTGGATCCACCACTAAACGATGTCCCTAAGTGCCACCTTTACAGGTGTAGGTTTTCCCTCTGAATCTAAAGATGGAAAGAACGTGAGGAGCAGAAGAACAGCCATGGGCAAATTGAAAGCTGTTTGTTGCTCCAGATATTTAGGCAACAAAGGGACCCTCATGGTTGCTATCTACCCCATAAACAGAAGCCTGGTCTTGCTTCAGGTGCAGAAGGCAGCAGGCTCCAGCTTCTCCTCCTACTCGGAGACTTCAACTATCCAGACATCTGCTGGGAAAGTAGCACAAAGAGCTTCAGGGAATCTAGGATACTTGCAGAATGCATGGTGGGTAACTTCTTAAGCCAGGTAATAGCCTAACCAAAGGGGATGTGTTACTGGGTCTGTTGGTCACCAACACAGTGAGCTAATCAGGGACACCAAGACTGGAGGCAGCCTGGGCTCCAGTGATCATGAACTGGTAGAATTTGAAGTCCAGAGGAATGTGGGTCAGGCAAAGAGTAAAGTCAGGACTCTGAATTTAGGAAAACAAAATTCCAGCTATCCACTGTCTCAGGAGACAGTGGGACCTCCTGAGCATCTACTCTCAGGAATCAGAGACTAGCAGGTCCTTAAGGACCTCTGCCATTGTTGCCACAACCAGTTGGGGTTTATAAGAACAGTGGAGAGGGTCTTTACAAAGGCATGTAGTGCTAGGAAAGGAAAGCATGGCTGTAAACTCAAAGAAGGTAGATTTACTCTTTTCTTGCTGTCCTGTCTGTGTTTTTCTCAACATTTAGACACTCTACATTTCTCTACCGTTATGTCACTTAATTTTTAATAGTAGTTGATAATCACAGTAAACCCTGTTTCTTCCTCAGAAATTTAAAAACATATTGGTACACTTCCTAGAAAACAATCCTGGCACATTTTCTAGAAAACAATCTTGGCTCCAAGTCCTTTTTTTGTTGTTTCTTTCTTTCTTTTAAACCTTATTACTGGTTGGGTTTGGAGCTTCCATTATTCTTCTTATGGCTTGTTCTCTAAATGTCCCTTTTTTAGGATCACTATTAAACTCAGGAATAAGAAGTAATGAGGTACTCTAGGATGGGCTGAAAAAATCCATGGACTTTGATGATTCCTAATTCTAATATATAACAATTATCCTTGACAAAGATAAAAAATTTAGTGTAATACATTTTCTAGTGCTTTACCCAGTCAAAATTTCATAGCTTCTGACATTCTATTTGGAAAAATATTAAATGGGTTGATATATTCAACTATCAAAGAAGTGTTTCTTAGTACTCAATTCTTTTAATTTTCCAGCTGCTCAAAAACTAATAAACTCCCTCTGGTGCTTACAGTACACCTTGAATGCTATTAAGATTTCTAAACTGTATCTCCCTCATTTTCATCGCTAATTTATACATATTTATCCTTCTAAATTTTATCCTTTATGTTACTTTCCCCATTCTGATGATAATTTTATGCTGTTTGCTAACCTTAGAGTTTAATTACCTCTCTTTTATAATGAGATATCTAGGGTTGAAGAGATTTCGAGTTGTCAAGAGAGCTAGAGAGCTAAAGGAAAAAGAACACATTCTAGGTATATTATTCTAGGTTGTGATGTACTGTTTATGAATATTACATACCAAAATTATATTAAGCTTAAAGCATCAAAGTTTTAAAGGTATCTTGTCTTGCAGAAGAGTCAAAGCAAAGAAAGTTTGAAAGAAACATGTTTATCCTTGAATAGCAAATATGTGAAACTTGAAATTGAATGGCTAATTCAATTGCTAATTCAATACTGTTCTGAGACCCTGATACAGAACATTTTCCATTAACCTGCATCCCATCATGTTCTGACTATACCTAAAGAGATCTGCTATACAGTGAAATTTCTGCAAAGTAGCAAAGGAGTCATTACTTCCATCAAGTTTGTGACTTCATTTTGAAAGTTTTCTGGCATTTATTTTGTAGATCTTTTTCTTGTAAGTCAATACAAAATTGATAAGTAGTAAGAATCATCTGATTCTGGAAAAAGTATGCAATTATTTACTAAATTCTAGTCAGATAATTAGATAAGCCATGCTTATCATAGAAATGATGCTGTCACAATATTTCTCAACAATGATTTCACTTTGTCTTCACAATATAAATTTGCTTTCAACTAGAAACTAAAAACTGACTAACAGAAATATAAATGAGAATGGCAAGTGAAATCAGTTATGCCATGCTGTGTGATTAAGAAAGGTCTAATAAAGATAGTTTTTGAACTGCTGATAAAAACACGTTTCTGTTTTAAGTCAGGGGCTATAGCCTCAAACCTTTATTTCCAAATGATATTAAAAATCTTTTTCTGCTGTTTTCTATGTGAAAATGTAGTTTAGCATCCTTCAGAAAAAAAATTGTATTTTGGCATGCGTATAGAAAATATCATTTATCTATGTAACATTTTTCATTTGTGTGAATGAATTCACCCCTACTTGTATTTGGATTGTTACATCTTTGCTATCTATAGGTCTGCGTAGGAGAGCCATGCCTACAGAAAGTAGGAAAACAAGCAAAGAGAAATGAGAATAAGAACTATGAAGGCAAGGATTCACCCGTTTATATATTTTATAAATTATTTTATCTTAAAATAACTTGGGGTGGAGTTTGTTTTTATTTTTCTTACATATCTTTTATTTGAAGACCTCTCTGAAAGTGTTATCATCTGTGCTGTGGAACGTTTTCTAGAGGTGTCTATGAAAGAAAACATCTTTGTGATTTGTTTTTCTGCCTTCTCATTCCTATCATCTACAAATCATCAGCAAAACACAACTATCCCATATTTGTCTGATTTTGATCCACGTATTACTTTTTGGTTTAAAGAATTACTTTTACCTTTTCAGGTCATCCTTGTTTAACTGAATATATCACAGTGTATTTAAAATACCCAAAATGAACTTTTCCAACATCATTCTTTCAGAACATTTGTTCTTGATGTTATCATTCTGCTAATAAACAGAACTGATTCGCTTTCAGTGTAAGTCCCCTTCAATACCAAATTTTATTTTTATAAGGTTTAGTTCAAGGTACATACTAAATACATAATTTTAAAGTTTAGTGAATTCTATCAGTCATTCAGATTTGAATTTTGAATTTTGGGGACTAGTGGGGATAAATATGTGTTAGGAACTAAAATCAGAACACAATATTTATTTTTCCATTTGAAAATAAAACAGAATTTCAATTAGGGCTAATAAAGCCTGAAAGACAGCTAGTCTAGGGCAGAAAACTAGTTAATTAAGTTTGTTACTTTCTTAATCATCAGTACAAACCTGGTAAATTAGACAGAATAACTAAACAGGGAAAAGAACACATAGTTTCCAAAGTTGGATAATACTTCATATTGCTAATTGGTGCATGTGTAAGACTTCTAGTAGGTATTTAAAATAGCTGGATCCTACTGTTCCATCTGATCACTACCAGTTAAATAAATGATGTTAATGTTATGACTGACTACTTAATTAGCACCATCTACTTTATGATGAGATACCAGCCTACCAGCAGCAAATGACTTGTGAAGATGATATTCAAAAAAAACAATTAGGTTGTCTCATAAAGCTTTGAGGCTGACACTTAGGCAGGTTCTCATGATCAGAAAAACTCTGAACACACATAGGGAGAGCACACATAATGTAATCTAGTCATGGCATATATACTTAAACCAAAAATTGTTTTGGGAAACATGTTTGGGAATTTTCATGATCCACCTGAAGATGAATTAAACACATATTAGTGTTTAAATATTAAAAAAACCCCAAAAACTAATTGCGTATTGGGCTGAATTGGACCCCATGAAGCTGTTTGACATGGAGTCTATCAAGAAGTGTCACAGTTTCCTTATATACACTTCAGAGAATCAATTGTAGAATCATAGAATTGTTTGGGTTGGAAGGGACTTTAGAGATCATCTCATTCCCACACCTCTGCCATGGGCAGTGACACCTGCCATTAGACCAGGCTGCTCAGAGCCCCATCCAGCCTGGCCTTGAACACCTCCAGGGATGGAGCACCCACAGTTTCCCAGGGTAACCTGTGCCAGGGCCTCAGCACCCTCTCAGTAAAGAATTTCTCTCTAATATCTAAGTCTATACTCTTTCAGTTTAAAGTTCTTGTCCCTTGTCCTATCACTGCATACCCCTGTAAAAGGTCCTTCTTCAGCTTTCATGTAGGCCCCCTTTAGGTACTCCATTCTTTTTCAAGGCTTTATTTGAGCTTGGAGTTTCCCCAAGCCAGGTGCAGGATTTTGTCCTTGTTGAATTTCACGAGGTTCACCTGGGGCCAACACTCAAGCCTATCAAGTTCTCTTCTCCTGACATCCCTTCCCTCCAGCATGTGGATTGCACCACACAACTTGGTGTTTTCAGTAAACTTGCTAAGAGTGCACTGATCCCACTGTCCATGTTACTGAAAAAGAAGTTAAAGAGCCCTTCCCAATACCAAACCCTGAGGAATGCCACTTACCACTGATCTTACCACTTACCACTTGGACATTGAGCCATTGACAGCAGCCCTTTAAACACAACCATCCAGGCAATTCTTTATCCACTGACTTGTCCATCTGTCAAATCCATGCTTCTCCAGTTCAGAGATAAGGATATCATACTTGCAAGCAGCACCAATCCTGAAATCAGTAGGGCACCTCAGCCCAACCACAGATCCATTCTCCAGCCCAGCCCAGCCCAGTCCTGCTGCCTAGTAATGGGCCCTGAGCTTGGGATCTGAGTACTCTCATTCCAGGATGACGACAAGATAATGCTGATGAATTTTATTATCTCAATACCAAAGGAAACCTCATTCCCTTGCAAAAATCTCTTTTGTGTTTGATACCCTCCTTCAGCCCATTTAATCCCCTCGTGTAGCTCGGCCTTCTTACTGTCTGTGCTAGGTCATTTGTGCCAGATGAAAAATTCCCACAAATGAACAGGTACAATTAGAATCTCCCTTTCTAACTTCTTGGAGAGTGTTACAAGCGTTTAATACACATTACATCTTTTCAGAAAAAGAGCAGTCTGACAAATCAGGAGCCCGATGTTTGATGATTTTTGAAGAGTTGTGTGCAAAATTCACAGGAGGTGAAGAATCTCAGGATAAATACCTTTTAAGAAATGCTTAACTGACTTTGAAAAATCCCTCAGTACCACCAGTTGCCAACTTTGGGAAAAGATTTGTTTACCTAATGTAAGAATGGCAGAAAGAGGCATCTTGCCTCACTATAGCACCACTCATCACAAATGGCAAATAATGTGCACTGGTGTAGCAGAACTAAATATAAACCAGGGATACTGTCTTTGATAAGACATTTTCCGTGCTGGTAGGACACAGCAAACTGGCAAATAGGAATAATTCTGCATCAGCAGTTTCTTTGCCTTTGAGATTTAAACTCAAATGAAGGAAATTTGTCAAAATTAGAATTTGATGCAATCTATCTTCTTTTATTTCAAAACCTGCACTATTAATCCTTCGGTACAATTAAAAACATTTCAACTAAATAAAAACATAACCTAAGTTTCACATTTATTTGGTCCGAATTGCCGGTTTGCATTGAAGTCTCTCATGATGCTACCATATCTTAGATCATCACATCATATTCCTTTTTCTTCTGCATTCCTAAAACTAGTGAAAAAAAAATCCCAAATTTAGTAAAAAAAGGAAAAATTTAAAATAGAATAACTTTTATGAAAAGGAGGACATTCATTGGTTCCGGAGTGTGATCTTTTCCTTAGTCAATCCATCAGTCAACCTTGCCCACTCCAACCCATTTAGGTTCAACTCAATTCAGCTTGAAAATTAGAAAGTGGTAAAATATCTTATCCCACAATAAACTTTTGTTAAGATGAAAGTGCTATCCCAGGATGGTTTTTTTTCCACTCTCAGAGTTATTTATAATACATTTGAAAGTGATATAAGTATTTCTTCAGGAAATTTCCCATATAGGGCAGAATTTCCAAGAGTCCAACCACTGGGTATGTGCCCATTCTGAAAAAGTGACAGAAGGTTTTAACATGAGGAGACTAAGGGATTCTCTCTCTAAATGTGATGTCTTGGGTTTTCACTTTTATATTTTTCAAATATATTACAAATATTACAAATGAATTACAGGTAACAGCCTTCCTAATGTCTTGTTCTTAAAAAAAGTATTTATAGATGGTATTACTGCTGTGAAATACTCTTTTTCAAAAATAGGGTGGAAGAAACATAAGGTGGCATTGAGGAAATATTAAAGTGTCTTTTTCTTATTCATTAAGCCTTGCAGTATACTTCTATTACTAAATTTCTTCCATCTTTCATTCAAACATTTTCTCTTATTATGTAATGTGACAGATACACTGGACCCCTTAGCCAAACAAGCAGCAGTTTGGTACAGGTTTCAAAGGAGGTAAAATCCCAAGCAATATGTGTGCAAAGCACTCTCCTAGGAAAACCACAAAGCAGCAGAGTGGCTCAGTGAACATCCACACTCATGAGCTTGGAACACTTAGCATGAAGTTAACTCATGGACAGTGTTTGGCTTTTCCAAGACTCATTTATCAAGGAAAAACTAAAGTTGTGGGCACAAGGAGTCTCATAGATACTTCTCCCACTGCATGCAATTTAACTATGAGCCGATCACTTTATTCTGCAAATATTACTGCCTAAATGAACCTTTGAGCTCTCTCTTCTAGGCAGTGTGGCAGCATGGTGGTGGTCTCCCCTGGAGTTAGGATGCTTTTCAGGGTTCTCTGTCAGGTGGAAATGCTTTGTAACAATGACAGATTTTTGGTTCTCTCTAAATTGTAACTGTACTGCATGCCAGGTGACTCACTCTTTAAACAGGCATGCCTCTCTAGGCAGGAGATTCCTTACCAGTATTTAAGAGATTCTTCCTTGCTTACGACAGAGAGATCCTTGGTAAGTGACTGACAGCATGCTGGATTCATGCTAAAGAAATCCATTCACTCAATAGTTACTATTGCAAGCCTTGTATAGTTAACTCCTTTGGGTGTAAACCATTGTGCAAGTCTCTATATTTGTGATGAGGCAGTGAAACAGCTTCCAAAGCAATACTTCAAAAACAATTCTTTAGATATCGCATGTAGTATTGTTCTATATTTCAGGCTGTCTGTACTGCCTCAATATTTTCTGAGCTGATTTCTTTTATACTGTCACATAGATAGATAGATAGACAGATAGATAGATGGATAGATAGATAGATAGATAGATAGATAGATAGATAGACAGATAGATAGAGAGATGATAGAGAGATAGATAGATAGATAGATAGATAGATAGATAGATAGATAGATAGATAGATGAACTTGAGTTGAACATTCATAAGCATTTCAGAAAATTTCCACTTGAAAAAACCAGGATGAATTCTGCTTGAATCATGTGCTGTTAGAGATTCTGCCTCTTCAGTTTTCTGGCCTCAGTTATCACTGAATAATGAATATTATCAAATGTGAATTTATTTAGTTCCTCTTTTGTACAACAGTCTACAGCCTAAAATCACCCAATTACTATTATGCAGGTAATCACTTTAAGATTATTTTATTGTGGTTCTGATTACTTTACAAAACTCCTGTTGTAAGTTTCTGCAGACACACTTGTCCTTTGTACTACCATTCAATATACTGGTCCCCAAAATTGTGCGACTGTAGCTATCCATTTGGGCAAATACAACTCATGTAATCCAGATTTCAGGAATACTAAAAAAAAAAATTCAGTGGGCCTGGATTTTGTGTAGCCATGTTCTTGAATAATGTCTTCTACCTAGTTTTACTCTAACTCCTGCAATTTAATTGATTCATTTATTAAGATTAACCTACTAGTGGACAGCTTATTTTGAACAAGAGTTCTTCAATGAATCCAGACAAATAATCAGCCTGGAATGTTTCTGAATTCTTAGTTCTGTGACCACAGATTGCAAAGTAAACAGTGAATATCTGTTAACATGGATTTAAGCTGGACATTTGATACCTAGAGAAAAATAAGCAGGAAGGTGAATGAAGCAGTGGATACATTTCTGAGGAATGAAGTCAGTAGATTGCAAGTGACAGGTTCAATTACTGGTCTGTGGACCAGTGACACATCTGCCTTAAACTCTGAGAAATGGACAGTGGAAAAGCGATGAATAACTCTCAAGATTAGGAGAAAATATGTAACCATTCAGGCAGAAAATTAGCAATTACATTTTGTGCCATCAGTAATAAGTATTTCAACAAAGATCTTAGGTTAACATCAGACCGTGTGACAGTATATCAACCATTACACCTGTGTTCAATCAGCAACCACATCCCTCAGTGTGATGCTGAGCTGCTTGGTTCAAATGTAGCTTGTTCAGTGATAAGTAAGATGGCTGAAATCTGCTACAAAAGTATTCAAAAGCAATCTATTTCATAGTCTTGATGGTGACTGTTGAAAGATTTTATTCCATTTTTTTAAAGGTATGCATTGATAATTTATCTCTTCATGCTCTTGTTCTGAAATCCCATCCTATTCCTCTCACAACATACACTGTCACATATGCCCCTCATAAACTGCTACAAATAGATAATTGTGTTACATATGCAAGCAATATATTTGCTAGTATTAACTATGTGAGTGATAAATCAACCTACTGAATTCAGAAAAATGGAACCCTCTTTTCACCTCAATATGAAATCTAAAGTCATAGTATGGAAGCTAAGTTCATTACCTGTGTTAGGCCATGAGAGAATAAAATTTAGTGTCAAAGGCTGAAGACTATTGATCAAAAAACCTGAAGACTATCTGTTCAACGTAAAATAACACATTAAAATAAGACAGTTCTATAAATTCTAAAAATATGCCCCTGTTTTTGCTTTCTAAGCTACATATTTTTGAAGGCAACTCAAAAACTGAGAATATATTCATAAGTTTTCATTAGAAATGAGAATGATTTCGTTAGTTTTCCCCACAAAAAAAATTCTACCTATACTAAGGTATAGGTATAGGTACCTAAGCTCAGGACAGAAACAGTTTTTTCATGCTGGATGGTTTTCCACATTGTTTGTTTTGGGTGTTCTTTTTTGGGTTTATTGGGGTTTATTTCTTGGTGTGTATTTTGGATATTTTTTTGTTCTGTTTTGTTTTTTGTTTGTTATTAATTCCTACTCTTAAGGTCTTTCAGCACATGTTCATATTGCTGGCAGAAGTGAGTTTGTAGCTTTTGTCATCATATCTGGCTAAACTTAAAACACATTTTTTACTACACCCATAGAACAGAGGCAATTCCAATTAGTTGTGGGACTTGGAATACTACACAGGTATGCTAAGCTCCACACCATTACAGTTTCACTGACAATAACCTTGCATTGAGGTACCATTAAAGTGTGTGGTGCAGACATACTCTCAGTATATTGCTTTCAGAACACATCTCAGTTTGTTTGGTGTGAACTGGAGATCACAAAAAAGAAAACAAACAAAAAACTAAACCAAACTAACACAACAAAATGGAAGTAATGAAATGAATGGAACACATTTATTTCACTGAGAAGTGTGAAACACTCTAATCAGCAATCCTAATCCCAATGTTTATGTTGCTCTTAGATTGCTCCACAATAAATGTTTTTACACACACACACACGCTACATTCTTTTAGCTCTGAGGAAATATAAGAATTCCAAATGCTCGTTTCCTGTTCAGCACTAGCAGAAAAAATTAAATTACATGTGGGGTTTTTCTTCAGATGACTTGTACATACTCCTGTTGTCATCAGGTATGTGAACCCACAAACGAACAACAATAGCAAAATTATTTTTTTGCTGGTATAGCAATCCAGAATAGAATTATGGGCATTAAGTCCCTCAGAAAGCTGAGTATGTTTTGACAAATACAGCTAGGTTTTCCCTTTATAAAGGAATTATGGATTTTTTTAAAAATTTGTATATTTTTATGTGTAAAAGCCTATCTCTACTTTTGTTTGCAAAAGCTACATCAATCAATCCTGTAAGAAAAAAATTCCCACATGAACATTGTGATTTGTATAATAAATAATTTTATACATTGTATTGAAGTAAAAAAGGAACTGATTTTTGAACTAGTTAAAGCATGCAATAACAACAGGCAAAGAATTTTGGGAATAAAAACTGGCTTTTATATGTAGTATCTTTCTAGCACTGTATTCAATTAAAATGTCATTTGTATTAAAAAGTGTGAATACAAAATGACAGAAGCTGTGATCTTTTGAAAAAAAATCTTAGGAATGGACATTTTCTAAGCTTACCTTATTTACCTTTTAGCTTTAGCATCATTTTAGAAACCTAAAAATTATTGGTTTTTAATACCTCAATTTGTAGTATGTAGCAACTGCAAGAGAAATGCTTGTTAGAAAAAGTAGGTTGATGTCTACCAGCATTAGGGTATTCTCTGTAAGAGGTGGGAACCAGTGGTCAGATGGGATCCACTATTGGCACCTTAGTTCCCAAACCACCTTGACATTAGCACTGAGGCTTCTCCTGGTGACAACTTCCTGCACAGAAATTGTCTTTAAGGACCTATGCATTTTTGTCTATTGCATTGCTAAATTTTCCTTGCTTCTTGCCACTTGTCTGTGTGGTGGATAGGTGCAGCTGAGGGGGGCATTTTACCGTGACAGATTTATAGGTGTTACACCTTTCCACTAGCAATTGGCAGATAGAAAAAGTGACTTTATTTTTCTACCACTTCAGCAGTTCAAAAGGAGTGGTACCAAAGATGATGACGCATTCACTATTTCATATAAAATCTTTCTTTGTAGATAGTCATTAATTCAGCTTTCTTTTTAGGTGTGATAGGTCAGAGCCTCTTTCTTGGCTGGAAAAAACCCACTTTGAGCTCTGCCCAAAAATGTGCAAAAGTAAATTGCATTCATTTATTGCTCCCAATATGCAAAATTTCCCAATTTATGGAAAATAAGTCCAAGAATTTCAGCCAAGTATAAGTTCATACTGAAGAGAAAGTCACGCTAAAGACAAGTGCTGTGAAACTTTCACAAAAGTGAATCCACCAAACCCTTTCAAGTCAGGCTTTCAGATTTAGGGCACATTCACTCTTCTAAGCAGTCTCCTAACAGCAAGAGGATTAAGAAGTAGCTTCAACATGCCTTTCCATTTTGTCCATTCTTGCTGTTCTCTGCCAAGGTGAGAGGGACCAATATATATATGCCTCAACATGTTTCACAATGAGGTAGAGAAAATGGCTATAAAAGCCATGTTGCCCGGTCCCCAGAGAGGCTTCACAGCTGGTCAGGGCAGAGAGGACTTCTCTGACTGGACTGGGGCAGCTCCCCTCCCTCACCCACACTCTCACACATGCTCTTGCTGGCCAGGGCAGGTACCTGGATGCCCACGGATATTGCCCACAAAAAGTAAGCTCGTGAAAAATGAGTTTTGGGGAGGAGTTTGGAGGCACATGAAAAGCAGCTAGTTGCAGCATCACGAGGTCTTTTGCTTTGGATCACTTGGAGGGTCAGCTTGGCCCCTTTCCCCTTCCCTCTTCACTGTTGATGCACTAAAGGTGCTACAGACAAAGAAACCCTTCAACTTTTTGAAGTTGAAAAGTGATGATGTTTATTTTGCAGCACTGGACACATGTAAGGTAACCCTCCAAAAGGCATGTGTGATTATCTAAAGCATTGGCTTTCCTTATATTCACAAAGGTCTTACATATTCATCTAAGTCACCTGAGACGCCTATACATATGCATCACCTATCCCCGCTCCGTATTAAAATGAGCTGAATGTTCATTACGCTTGCGCAGTTCTTCCTTTAATTTGGGTCGGTGGTCTCTTGAAGATGAAGTCAGATGTCTTCCTCTTTACTTTGTCCCACTGCCAGGTCTTCCTGACCCTTGGTCACGATCCAGGCCTCGTCTCTTGGCTCCAACTATCTTGGAGGCCAGGTGTGTTCTTCAGTTCTTGCTCTTTTACAATGCTGAATGTCCTCCCTGTTGCTTCTAAGAACATAACTGAGTCGAATACATGATAGATTGTCTTCGCTCCAACTGCCTTGACTATACCTATATGCTAATAATTAAACACTAGTTTCTAGCTTCTACCTTGCTAGGTCCAACATCAACTTTTAATTCTTTTTAACCCTTGATTCACTGTGATCCTGCTTTCCTGCATGAGCCTGCTTTGCTTTGGGTCACTGACTGTCTTGTCACTGTGAAGATCTCCACAACCACCACTGTTTGCACCCAGCCATGTTCCCTGAGCCACAGCCACTGCTGCCTGCCACCGTCCCAACTCTGAAAACTTGGAACCACTCCAGGAGCACACCTGTAACCACAGCAGCCTGTTCTCCACCACCAGAAGGGACATGCAGCCGCTGCTATCTGAAAATCACACCCAGCCCGCCACGGGAGCTCCGCAGCTCGTACGCTCTGCCTGCTGAGCTGATACTGACAGAGCGCTCAGAGTTCCTTGTGGTAATGCTGTCCCTGCCTTCTGCTCTTTTTCCCCTCTTCCCCCTTTTCTATCCCCCTTTTATTTCAAAAAACAATTTTCAGGTATAATATTTCTGTATTTTGTGCTTAATTTTTCGTCAGAAAATCTATCAAAAGAATCCTTCCCAGTTCCCCGCTTTATAGCGGAACGGGACACAAGGTCAGAAGAAATTAAACTTTAGGTGTTCATATTTCTTCCTAGACTCATATTGTCACCTATTATTATACTTTGGTGCTGTGTGGAACTTTTAAAGTAATTTAGCTCTCTTAAGGGAAAAAACCATTTATACAAAAGCTAATCTTAAATAATATAGCATTTTAAGCAACTGCCTAAAGCAGTACGTATCTAATTGATAGTTAGTTCCCTTTGCTCACCATCAGAGACTGGAACAGCTGCCTCATTGGTCTGCAGATCCAAGCAGCTTTTAACGTTGGGACCAAAAAAATTAAAAGAATGAAGACAAAAGAGTAGAAAGCCATTAAAACCCTCATACACTCTAAAAGTTTGTTCTTTTATGTGCAAAAGTTTTGGTGGTATAATGGCATTAAGATTATATAGGTCGCTATCCAATTACCAGAAAAATGACAGTGTGTTGCATCGTAAACTTCTGATATAAGCACAGTCCTCTCAAATCCTGCCCCAACGCTCTCTGGCAAACTGAGTTGATGACACAGTCATTTGTTTTCTTCTGGGTGCCAACCTGCGTTTCCCAGAGCAGCTAACATCAAGAGTCAATGTTCCAGCCCTTTTCAGGGCATCACCTTGCACACAGAGGGCCCTGAAAGTGCTTGCAGACATAGCTTCTTCTGTTCCTCTCTGTAACATTCATACAGTCCCTATTTCAACTTAATTTCAACTCATCTCAAAGCAGTTTCTCTAATGAAATTAACTTCTTTTTTAAAGTACAAGTTCACTTCTGTCTGAAATTTTTCTCAATTATCAGATGACCTTTCCACTCTCACTCCTAGCATTAATAACTGTGGTAACACTTCTAAGTGTAGATAAAATCTAGGTTACTTACAACCAGATAGTGCAATGAAGAAGTTCTAACTTGAATAAACATACTTGAATATTTTTAGACTTAGAATAACACATCTGTCCTTTCATCTATCTGCTGTTGAAAAAACTGAGGGCCTGCTTCTGGCACTTCTACAGAAGTCAGTGGGTATGGAATTGCGACCCATCAGTAAGTGGTCTCTAAGCCTATAACAGCTTTTGCTAAGATGTGTAAGATGCCTGCATAATGAGTGATAATGGAGCGGAAGGACAGAAATACCACAGTTAATGCAGTGCACCAACATCCTACTACAGCATGGGAAGAAAAAACTAAAACTGACAGTGCAAATCAGATTTGTACAGGCATGAATAGCCATTTAACTCTCTTGTAATATAGGTAAGAGATATGAATATGTAATGTATCTGCAGCTTCCCTCAAAAAGTTATTCTTCCATACTATGTCAATACATTGTTTTCTTCTGTCAGCTTTTATTTTCTGGAATCAAAGACGACAGTTCTAAAATATTCAGGTTAATCATACAGGATGCATTTCTATAAAGTATGCTGTTTATTCTGCTTTTTTTAATTTAAGTTTTTATTAACTAAGACTATGGGATATATTCTGTTTAGAGAATATATTCAAAGTTTAGGGGAACTTTGTCTGCAAAACCAGTTTAGATCCTCTGCAAAAAGACTGGAGCAGACACAAGAAGGTCACACAGAGAATTCTGGTTTCTGAGTTGTGTGCAAATGTTTTCCATGAGGCCTTACCATAATGGGAGCAAATGAACAGACAAGCAATGGAACAGAC
Source organism: Erpornis zantholeuca (assembly GCA_013400515.1). NCBI lineage: Eukaryota > Metazoa > Chordata > Aves > Passeriformes > Timaliidae > Erpornis > Erpornis zantholeuca. The sequence continues at coordinate 69,791 of VZTN01004269.1, forward strand.
CAATTTCCTTTATTCATCATGGAAAAATCAGAGATTGTGAAAACAGTTTGGTTGGAAGGGAACTTAAAGGCCACCGAACTCCAAATCTCCTGGGACACCTTCCACTAGATCACATTGGTCAAATCCAGCCTGACCCTGAACATTTCCAGTGATGGGGCAGCCATATCTGTGGGAAACCTGTCCCAGGGCCTTACCACTGTCACAATAAATAATTTCTTCCTAATGTTCAATCTAAACCTACTCTCTTTCACTTTGAAACCACTCCCTCTTGTCCTATCACTACATGCCCTTGACAAAAGTCCTTCTCTAGCTCTCTTGTAGGCCCCTTCAGGTATTAGAAGGCTGTCCTAAGGTTTCCCCAGGACCTTCTCTCCTCCAGGCTCAGCAACCCCTAACTCACAACCTGTCATCATAGCAGAGGTGCTCCAGCCCCTTCTGATTATCTTGGCCTTCCTCTGGATTAGGTCCAGCAGATCCATGTCCTTGTGTTGGAGACCCCAGAGCAGTGTGCACTAATGTGCATTTCATCTGTGCAATGCAACAATAAGTATAGATAAAACATGGGCTTCCTAGTGTGAAATATCTAAATATATGTTTTTCCATATGTGTACTTTCCCCTGGCAAATAACTTCAAGCATCATTTTAAGAAATTCACAGGATCTTGCTACATATCTTGGCAATCATCTTCATAGCATATATCACCAATTTCTTGAAATCTTAATTTGTAAACATCACTAAAACCCACTTTCGTGATGATGAGCACGTGTACAATTTTGAAAAAGTATATGTGAAGTGACTTTTATGAGTATTTTCAGTCTTTATATGTAGTCTGTACATTAACTGTAGGATGTGATGCCAGCTCACATACGAGGATGCAGATGAAACCTGTAACATACAAACATAGTGTAGTCAAAAAAATCCAAAAGTTCTGTAAGGATAGATGAAAGATTCCTCAAGATTTTGTCAACTAATGAAGATTTCTTGACACCCCCACAAGAGCAGAAGACAAGGACAGATAAATAACTGTTGGCTGTGAAGTAACAATACATACCTACAGAATTAAGCTTTTCCTTCTAGAATTATCTGTTGCATGATTCCAGACTCGGGAGGATTACAACAGTTAACAAGCACAATTGGGCTGAAAATTTATCTCAAATCCCTCCCTGTGTTGGAGCATAGAAGCTGCTTTTAAAGCAAGAACTCATGTTACTTATGTGTTTAAAAGTTGTCAAGTGACCAAATCCTTTTTAGTGTAAGGAGATTATCTTGGCTTATGATGGTACCTCTATTACTTGTAATCTTTCAGATTCACAAGAATGACAGTTAATTTATTTTTATTTACATTTCTCTGGCACATTATCATGTAATTCTCAGACAGGTCTGGGTGTTTCTTTCAGTAATGATAAATTTTAACTTTATTACCTACTGTTTATAAGCAGGCACTAGAACATTTATTTTATTAAAAAGGGATGAGGATTTTTTCCTCATTTCCCATGTTTATACTGACATCCCAGATTTTCCATGAAGCCCCTTTCTGAAATAAGAAAGTATGATGTCTCAGGAATGCATTTCATATCAATTTCATATCAATCAGTTGTGCTCCCTGATTATATATAGTGTGCTTTCTTTCACACTTTGAATTAAGTAGTCATTAATTCTCTAATTCTACTCTGTTCTTAATTTTGGTTTTTATCCAGAAAAGCACTTAAACATGGGCTTATTTGCCCGACTTCAGTGAAACTACTTATGCACTAGTTATGTCCTTGCTGGAACAGGACCTTCTGGTTATAAGCCTTCATTTTTAAGCCTGCTACAATTATGAATAATTTATCTCTTTTAATTTATCATTCACTTCTGGGACTCTAAATATGTAAAATACTTCACAGACTCCCGTCTCTTTGAGAATAAACATAGGTTGCTTCTCCTTTTCTATAATACATGGATTTATTGGCTAGACAAAACAAATACAAAGTGTCATTTTCATTGAATTATTTAATAAAGGCATAAATAAATGAAAGGGAACATTTTTCTTTGATCATCAAGTGGATATGCAGCTCAAGAGACTAGAAACAGCCAAGCACAAGATTTGAGTATGACACATGATGTACTGACAGCAATTCATTACCATCTCAATAGCATCTTTGTTACCATCTTAACTGTTTGGCACAAATTTGAAGAGAGTTGAAGGCCTTTACCCGGTTTATAGAGGACATGTATACATCAAAAATCCACCAAGACAACAGCTGATCATTTCAGAAGACAGTCCAAGAGCTTAATGTTTCACTTTTCTATTCATTGCTTCTGAGAGCAGTCAACAACTATAAATGGAGTGAAAGAGAGAAGAAAATAGCAGTAGGTAATATTTACTTGTTTAATCCTTAATCAGAAACTCATTGAGGATACTTCTAAAATTTCGTATCTGAATTTATCTTTGATTGAAAAGAAACAAAACTTTATCTTTCCTTTTTTCTCATCAAGAAAGGTGATGTGCCTTACTCTTAACAGTCTGCAAACAATGCAGCTTTCACAGGACATATAAGTTAGATTCTAAACAAGTGTTTTAGACACTCACATGCTGTAAGTCTCATGAATTTCTTAGAGAAGAAATGCTGTATTTAAATATTTCGCCTTCCCTTTATGCATACAGAATAGATTAGAGTTACTAAAGATTCTGCTCTCTTTTTAGGCTTCAAGGTTGCGCTTGGAGAACATTTTGTGAAAAGAATGCACCCAGAGATCATGATTGGTAACTGCAGTTCTAAAAGGCTAGGTATTTAATCCCTCACTCCTTTGTGTAGTATTTGAAGTCTACATAAAATCTTCTAGAAGCGAATGTGGACCTGTGCAGACCATTGCAGTTATGATGATACAGTCTCCTTGAAATGTCATTGCTGAGCAAGGATGATTGAAGCCCCAGACATAACAATTGGTTTACTCTGGGGAGTTTTTCTGTCTTACTTGAACTTTAGGGGGGATTCACTGCCCATGCAAACCACTAACTCAGAG
>VZTN01004271.1:3611-53268 GCA_013400515.1 Erpornis zantholeuca
CTATTAATTTTGAGTAAATACATAGTAGCTTCATCTTTCAGTATGTATGGATATGCAAATGATTCTTCATGTTCTATTGATTTATTTTTGTTATAAAATGGATTAATTTATTTTCTTTTCAGTAGTTTCAATTTTCAGTGTATTTCATTCTTTTTTTTTCAGAATCCAAACCCTGAAAAGGAAAACCCACCTTGTAATGCTCAAGAATTAGAAGAATGTGATGCTTTTCTTGAAGATGGCGCAAGCTTGTGCAGATTTGATGGTGATACCTTGAAAGTCACTCATATAGTAAGTAATGCAAATTATTACAGAAACACTTTAAACATTTTTAAATTTTGAATCTGACTTCTATTATTGGTACAAAAATCTGTAGGCTATTGAAATCACAGAAATTTCTCCCTTAATATCAAATCACAGTAGCAATGGAAATTGTCAACCCATATGTGTCCTTCAATGTCATTTTAATATAAAAACAAAACTTCTTTTGTTCTGATTTAAAAAATACATACTTTCACAAGTGAGCCATTTGAAAAACCAAAGTTATATCTAAATTATAAGAAAAGATGACTTAGAGTAGATGACTTAGTTTGCATTTTCCTCAGTAGTTTTTCAGACAGCCTGGTGCAAACCTGTTTTATTAAGAAGCTGGAGCTTAGATCACTTTATAATACTTCTTTGTCAATCACACTGAAAATAACAGATTGGGGGCAAACTTCTTCAATAGTGGGCTTGATCTGGGCTGTAAGGAACCCTGACTAACATTAAGTTAGGATTTGATCTGGTCTGCTGCCTAGAGTTGGAAACATCAAAATCGTATGGAAACATTACAGATTAACTGTCTTGGGGTTGTTTGGGGCTTTTTGGAAGATATTTTTACCAACAGAAACAAGAGGTTAAAACTGGAAGAAAGCAAAAACTGCATCGTGGTTGTAGCATGGTTTGGATTGCCTAGTAAGTACAACTTCTGTCCTTGAGCTNAGAAATTTCTCCCTTAATATCAAATCACAGTAGCAATGGAAATTGTCAACCCATATGTGTCCTTCAATGTCATTTTAATATAAAAACAAAACTTCTTTTGTTCTGATTTAAAAAATACATACTTTCACAAGTGAGCCATTTGAAAAACCAAAGTTATATCTAAATTATAAGAAAAGATGACTTAGAGTAGATGACTTAGTTTGCATTTTCCTCAGTAGTTTTTCAGACAGCCTGGTGCAAACCTGTTTTATTAAGAAGCTGGAGCTTAGATCACTTTATAATACTTCTTTGTCAATCACACTGAAAATAACAGATTGGGGGCAAACTTCTTCAATAGTGGGCTTGATCTGGGCTGTAAGGAACCCTGACTAACATTAAGTTAGGATTTGATCTGGTCTGCTGCCTAGAGTTGGAAACATCAAAATCGTATGGAAACATTACAGATTAACTGTCTTGGGGTTGTTTGGGGCTTTTTGGAAGATATTTTTACCAACAGAAACAAGAGGTTAAAACTGGAAGAAAGCAAAAACTGCATCGTGGTTGTAGCATGGTTTGGATTGCCTAGTAAGTACAACTTCTGTCCTTGAGCTTTTCAAGACCAGACTGGATAAAGGTCTAAATAACTCAGTCTAAACTACTGCTTCTCGCACTGAAGGGTAAGAAGTTTGTGCCCCAGAGACATTACACAGATCAGGAGGAACATGAGATCATGGAAAGGCTGTTTTCTAGCAGGCAGCAAGACATTGTGGAGCAAGTTTGAACTCCAGGGTTCTTGTAGAGAGTTCTTAAAGTGGGTGGCATAAAAGTAATTCAAAGGTTAATGTGTTTAAAGCATTATGGTCAAAGGATAGTTACTGTGGGTAGGAAGTATGGATTTCAACCTCTTCTATGGGAACTTGCAGGTTTGGTCCTTGTTGAAGTATGTAGTAATATGAGTATTTCAGTATATTTTTCAGCCTACAGGTATATATTTTCACTTTGATTTAGTTCTTCTTTCAAGTTGTTTGGGGTTTCTTGTTAGCAATTACAGGGCCTTTTCCTTAGGAAATTTTGCTGGTACACCTATTTACCCAAAGCTCCTACAAACATTTTTATTGACGAGTGTGCTAATCTGAAATTTAGTAATTACTTGACTGTGAATAAATTAAAAAATGTTGACATTTCATGATTTTAGTATTCTAATAAATCCTTGTTTCAGTGCTTGCCCACTTTTTCCTGAGAGGGACAATATTTCCTTCTCTGTTAGCCTTGGAGAAAACCAGATGTGATTAGTTAGAGAGAATCTTCCCCTAACATCAAAAGTTGTAGGTTAAGATTTATCCTAGAAAACCATTTCTGCACAAAACACATTCTCATTTGCTTGTGTAGTGGACATAACATTTCTCTAAATATTACTCCAACAAACTTAATTGCATCTCCTTGAAATGCATAAGGCACCTGTGGAGTATTGAGCGGTTGATCAGTGGGATGCAGCATAATGTATTCAAACATTTTGTCAAGTAACAACATAAAACTGTTGATCATCTAACTTTGGCAGTATGTGTAACGGAATCTGCTGTTTATGCTTTGAATCAATATTTTGTATTCATTTTGTTTTCAGATTAATCTTGGAAGCAACCAGTATCTTTTCTCAGTTGTTGTGAATCCCAGAGAAATGCCATGCTTCTGCCTGAGGCATGATGTTGATGCTCTTCTCTGGCAGCCTCACTCTGACCAACCAGAGAATATGTGGGAACACATTGCAACTTTTAATGCTTTAGGTAAGGAGTTAATGTCTGTGTCACACACCTCTGAGACTTTTCTGTCTGAATACTTCTGCTGTGGCATTTGTTGATATTTCACTTACTTAAATCTGAATTGAAAGTTATTATAATTCTGTTGATAGCAGCATAGTAGCTTAATTTTAGAAATAAGAGAACATAGAAATAAAATGTTTATGCCCTGGGAGGAAAACAAGCCTTTTCAGACCATGTATAGGATGAAAACACAGTACTGCATGGTAAAAAGGAGAGTTGCTTGCATAAGTGACCTTGAGTTAGAGACTGAAAGGCATAATCAACACCTTAACACTCATACAGACATCGTCGGGGCAATAGCTGCAATTAATTGATTATATGTCTAGGTGTATGTAATCTTATGGTAAAGTGTTTTAATAAGTTGTCTTTAGATTTTTTCTGTCTTGTTGTCCCATGTGATAACCATTGGCATGCATTGTTCAATGGAAGTGAAGCAGATAACCTTTCAGAAAGATGGTAGATCACTTTGCAAAGATTGTATCTCAATTCTCTTTACAGAAGTGTGAAAGGAAATTGGTCTGAAATGAGTCTGTTTGCTACTAGAGTCCTGTAGTGAAAGTGAAAAATGGAGGGTTTTTTCCTTCTGAGTGAATATTAACAAAAACTAAAACGTGTTAAAAAGAAACTCATTTTTTTCAGTCATTTCTAAGCAGAAGACAAGTGTCTGTTCAAGATTAGGTAGGCTCAGAAATCTTAATTTTTAAATGTAATTACACACTGGGAAATGAGGAGAGAGAAGAGATTTATTCTGCTTTGACTGCTAATATTGGGCCAAGATTGCCCATATGGACCATGTCTGTGCCTTATGATCCTGCTGGGAAAATGAAAGACCTTGTGAGGCAGAGAGGAGCCAGATGTGGGAAGAGTATCTTGCTATACATATGTGTCCAACACACCAGTTAAGATGAGGTACATGAGAATTGTATATTCAGTTTAAACTAGTTAATGCATCGCTTCAGAAAGTACTGGCTTATGTTATAAAAATGGCTGGCTTGGTGCTTTGTTTGTGGGTGTTTTTTTTGTTTTGTTGGGTTTTCTGTTTTGCTTTTTTTTTGTTGTTTGTTTTAAGGGGGGTTTTTGTTACAAATTGCATATTATTTTTTAAGTTAAGCTTGGGTTTTTATCAGCCAGTTAAAATTCTGTTGAAATCCACATATTACTTATCCCTTCTACTTGTTTTTTGGCTATATAGGTTATGTCCAAGCATCAAAGCAAGACAAGAAGTTCATGGCTTGTGCTCCAGATTACTCCTACGCTGCTCTTTGTGAGTGCTTGCGACGAGTCTTCATCTATCGCCAGCCGACTCCTCTGGCCACAGTTCTCTACAACAGGAAGGAAGGAAGACAAGTAGGACAGGTTGCTAAGCAGCTGGTAGCTACCCTGGAAGCCAGTGATCCTATCTTAGGCTTTCAAGCTACGAGTGAGAGATTATTTGTTCTCACAACAAAAACCTTGTTTTTAATAAAGGTGAACTCTGGAAATTAATTATTCAGTGTGCTCTGCTGTAGTTTGTGTTAAGAATTTGTTATAGAACTGGATAGGTAGATGGTCTGACAAGTTCAGTACAATTTGCTGAAAATCAAAAAGGGGATGTTTTACAGGGGAATCAAATTTCTTCATTACAATTTTTCTGTAAGAAATCTTGTGAGAGTTTTTTGACTTTGCTGCCATGGAAGTAAGCTTTTACAGAGCTATGGGAAAACGTCTTCTGCATTAACATCTTTGTCAAAGTAATTGTCAGATGCTGCTGTTGCTTAGGTGAATAGATTTATGCATTGCTTTGTCCAAGTGACTTTATTTTCTGTACTTCTGAGTTTTAAGAATTCACTTCTGTTTTTAAATGCCACTGTTTACCTATGAAAGAAGTAGTCACATAAAGAGTTACAAGCATATGATGTGCATAGTAGAATGTATCTTAAAGAAAAAAAATCTCCAGTTCAAATACTGTTGACCAAAAAACTGATTTGATATTTTGACATTCAGTAGTTTTGAGTGAAATGTGAGTGAAATGAATGGGTTATGATGTTTCTTCTACAGGTAATTAAATGGAGCAATTTTATTGTTTATGAACATATTAGATTATTGGTTTGGGATTGATTTATCCTTGAAGTAAAATCTGTTCACATTTGTAGAATACATTTTAGTAACTTTTCCTGGAAGCAGAGTAAGGGTCAATGTATAGCTGGCAATTGTACATCGAGTGCTATTAGTTAAGGTCTTGTCATATTCTCAGTTGTGCCATTTTCATTTGACTTTATACTTTGTTTCAAATGACTCATTTACAATGAGAAAATGGCTGACAGAAAAAGCACCAGTATTCTAGCCTGGCATTGGAAACTCAGATGCCACTGTAAAAGCTGCATTGTCACTTAACTGTTCTGTCTGTAATGCATCAGTCAAAACACGGTATATTTGCAGTGTAAGAGTACTCAGGCCAGTGAGGATGCTTTGGTTTAACAAACTGATATGGTTAATTGAGTTGAATAGTTGTATCTGAAGATTTTTGTTTCTTACTGTAAATTGGCATTATCAATATGTTTAAACCAAAGAGTCAGTTGTGAGAGCTCCCTGGGTCGGGCTTTTTTCGCAGTTGGTTTACAGACCCAAAGCAAAGAATGCCTAATATGTTGTGTACTGGCAGGAAAGCTCCTGTCATCTGTGGTACCAAAGTACTGAGACACAGATACGAGCGGCCTTTTAGTTTGCATCTCCCTACTAATATTATTTCAGAGCTCTGTAAGAATCTATTGAGAGAAGATTGAGTATTTCTTTAGTTGTGATTGTTCTGACTGTCCTGTAAATTCTCTAGATTTATATCAGTGAACTGATTAAATAATGAGAGAGAGGCAAGCAGTTGTGGCTTGAGAAAACCCTCCAAATGCACAAGCTTTTCAAGGAACCTGATTTTCCTTCTCCTTACAGCAGGATTATATTATATATCCAATATTGAAAAGCTTTACCTTACTTTTGCCTGGATAAGTTAAAACATACTGGATTTGTAAACCTCTTTTCATTCTGTCCTTTTAAAACTGTCTTGGAAATGCTTTTTGAAAAGGCTCAGTGAATGTATTACTGTTGCATGACGGTTTTGCATCTAAATTTTATTTGTTGGCCAATAATGTCAGGTGGTAGAATTCCTGCAGAGGTTCTAGAGAAAAGATTTTATATAGCTTATTACTTTTGAGCATAAATTAAGTGCTTTTCAATGTATTTGAATATTACTTAGTAACCTGAGGTTTAATCTTTGGTGACAGAGTTAAGAACATGTGATATTTGGGAAATGGATGAATGAAAGAATAAAGGAGTTATAGTCAACATGCTTTTGTCACCTCTGTTCTACTGGGGGCAGCTTCAATATAGATGAGAGTTTCAGCTGTTCTTTGTCAAATTCTTCTTGCTGTGAGTTACATGTCTGGAAACATGCTTTGCTGTCTCCTGGAACAGAGGGAACAAAGTCAAGTAAAATGGTTACCTTTTCAGAGGTATTACAATATGCAGTGACTAGAACTCACATTCCAAATGTATGTCTGTTTCAAGGGAGTTATTGTTTGCATCTGGAAATAACTGAACATGGGGAAAAGGTTCATCCCTTTCTCCATGTTACTCATCTGTAATCATGGTTCCCAGGAACTACTATCAAGTAGTCTCTCTCTTATTTTGCTTCTATGAGGATATTTTATTATTTAAATTATTTGTTACCTTGAGGAATCTGGAGTGCTGTTGCACAGCAAGCTACTACGCACCTGAGGCAGGGCAATCCCAAGCACAAAAGCAGAGAATGGACTGAGAGCAGCCCTGGAGAAAAGGACTTGGGGGTGCTGGTGGATGAGAGGCTGGACACGACCCAGCAATGTGCACTTGCAGCCCAGAAAGCCAAACATGTCCTGGGGCTGAAGGTCCAGAGAGGTGATTCTGCCCTTCTGCTCTACTCTGGTGACACCCAACTTGCAGAAATGCATCCAGTTCTGAGATGCATCCCAACATAAGAGAGACATGGACCAGTGGGAGCAAGTCCAGAGGAGGGACACGAAGATGCTCAGAGAGTTGGAGCACCTTGTCTATGACAACAGACTGAGAGAGCTGGAGTTCTTCAGCCTGGGAAAGAGAAGGCTCTGGGAGAAACCTTAGAGCAGCCCCCTAGTACCTAAAGGGGGCCTGCAGTGGTGTTGGAGAGGGGTTTTGGACAAGGGCATGGAGTGATAGGACAAGGGATAATGGCTTTAAACTGAAAGACAGTAGGTTTAGGTTAGATACTGGAGGAAATTCTTTTCTGTGTGAGTGGTAAGGCACTGGACCAAGTTGTTGCCACTGGACAACCAGAGAAGTTGTCCCTCCAAGTGTTCAGCACCAGGCTGGATGGGGTTTTGAGCAGCTTGGTCTAGAGCAAGGTGTCCCTGCCCACGGCGGTGGGATTGGAATTAGATGATCTTTAAGGTCCCTTTCAACCCAAACCATTCTATAATAATTAAATGGCTGCAGGCCACCAGGAGACACTCCCTCTCAGCTTGTTCAGTTACTCTTAGGGCTCATTTGTTCAGCTTATCTTAAATAGACTTAAACAAAGTATAAAATGTGGGTATTTTAAAGAGCTGGTTTTCTGACAACCATGCTTCAATTTTTCTAGGATTTTGTGTCTTGAAATCTTACTATTTCAGACAGTTCTTCCTGAGAGGTCCCAATCACAATCAATATACAGAATTTCTGAGAAAATATTGGGCTATTACAGGCTTATTTGTCTGTTACAACATTATTCGATTTTAGTATTCTTTTTCAGTGCTTTCCTTTTCTGCATGTTTGGAATGCATCACGTATTCTTCTGCAAGTTTAAATAAATAGAAAAAATATTCAAAATTTAAAATTATTTTAAAGGATTTATATTAATTTCAATGTGCATCCTTTCTATGCTACTGAAATAAAATAGAAGAATAGAAATAAGAAATTCCTTAAAATAAGACTTGTGAAAAATTCTTTTCTCCTAGGGCAGAGTTCTAACAGGTGTCTGTGCTGCAGGGACAGAGCTGTTGCCATGATATGCACTGTTGCACTCCTTGTTTATCTCTGTGAAATCCCCTGCACAGCCTAGCTAATGTTCCATTTCTGCCAACACACAAATTTACAGAGTTAGTTCCTGCAGGGGGTTGATAAGTATTCAGGTGTATTCTTGTGTTAAAGTGCACACTGTGTCTCTTACCCTGTCTTTGTTTACAAAACCAAAATGGTCTGGACAAGCCCTTCTAGGTGGAAGAGAGAGAGTCTGCCCTTCTTTTCACTCCCCCTAACTCAATATGGGTGCTTTTTTGGGGGAAAGTGAAGGAAAAGATGAAGAGTTTGGTCTGTATGTATGTCCTTTGTCATGAAGTGGCTCTTCATTAATGAAATGGATCCTGTGAGAGTAACAAATAAGATTAAAGCTTATATTTTATTTCAGGTTTTTTATGCTTTGTTTCAGTAGTGGGCCACTACAACTTTTTAATATTTCCTTGCCTTCTGTCAATTTACATTTTCTATTCTCATTATGCACATTAGATGAACTCGAAGCCTGCAGTCAATCACATATTAGCATGTAATAAAAATTNAATGCACATTAGATGAACTCAAAGCCTGCAGTCAATCAATCACATATTAGCATGTAATAAAAATTCTGGTTTAAAATTTTGTGCCATTTTGTGCCTATGTGCCATTTGTAATGCATTTCTGAAAATCTGGTGGGATTTTTTCCCCTCCTCCCCATGCAATACGTTTTCATTTGTGTTATGGATAGAATCAGCAAGGTCTAAAGATAACTTGATGTCTTTGAGGTGGAAGTGCCAAGCGTCAAGCAAGCCTTTTGGTCAAGACTATTGCAATTATTTCAAACTCAAGGTATAGTCCTTTTTACTTGGAGAAGTGTTTGCTGGAGTAATATTTTTTGCTTTATTAAAGGTTTAAGCTACTTGTGAAAAACTTTATTTACACAAAGATATTTGTCATGAAGTGGTAGCTGGTTATCAATTAAAATAGATAAAACCAACAGTTTGAGATGCAGACCTGGAAAATACTTGCCATAGTCTTTACCAATCTAATGTTCTATGCAAAGTATCCTTTATAAATCATTCCAGTGCATTTTTGCAATCTAATGGCAGTTGCAAAGAATTGTCAAGAAGAAACACGGGAAAGCAAATTCTAAAAAATTAATCATTTTAGAACATGACTTTTATTATGCTGTGATGAATATACACTTTCTAGTAGTGTATTCCACTAATACATTTCTTAATGTATTAGTTATGTTCTGAATGTGCAGAACTTGTGTGTGTGTGGATGTTTGTATTTTCATCTCTATATGCACACACCTGTATGTATTCATACTGCCTTAAGGTACTGGGGAGGGTGGGCTGGCTTTTGGAGAGGAGAATCTTTTAACTTTACTGACAGCAAAGCTTGGATTCTTTATTAACATGTTCATGAGTCTGCCATACACGTGTTATAATGTCATGATAACTGCTTTATGTGAAAACATCAGTCATGAATCCTATGGTGTTTTCCTCTGCTGAGGAATAAATATGAGATATCTCAGTATTTCATTTTACCCAAACTTCAACAGCTCAGAGGCCAAGTATTGAGTAGATGTCTCAAGTTGACAGAATTGATGCAGAAGTAATAAGCATTTGTTTTTTATCAGAACAAGTGAGGTTTAGAGGGAAAAGAAATAAGACCCACTGAATATTAATTCAGTCACTTGCAGCATTGAAATTGCAGCTGATTGGCCTTTAATGATTTTTCTCTTTGAAGTTATTCATTCTCCCTATTGCATGTGTCCCCTTTAATAAATATAGAGTACCTTATGGTAATACAAGGTTGAGCAAATTTATGGGAATTTGCTGAATAACTGAATTATGCTTGCATATGGGATATCTAAAATATGGGCATGACGTACAAGGTGGATACATCCAGTCATAAAGAGACCAGGAACTTGAGCTCTTGATTTGATCAAGGGCTGGTGACCATCTGAGCAGAAATAAAAATGGATGCTTTCAAGACACTTTCATGAGTTGCAGATTCTGAAAAGAGTAAAACCATGGGAATCTGTGCAGAAAGAATCATTATGAATCATTGAATGGTTTGTTAGAAGGGACCTTAAGCATCATCTAGTTAGAACACTAGTTGTTCATCTAGTTAGAACGCTCCTGCCATGAGCAGGGGCATCTTTGACTGGACTAAGCTGCTCAGAGCTCTATCCAACCTCCCTTGAACACTTCCAGGGATGGAACATCCACAGCTTCTCTGGGCAACATGTTCCTGTGCCTCACCGTCTTCACAGTAAAGAATGTCTTCTTAATACCTAATCTAAACCTGCCCTCTTTTGGTTTAATACCCTTACCCCTTGTCCTGTCACTGCATGCCCTTGTCCAAAGTGCCTCTCCAACTCTCTCATAGGCTTCCTTTAGGTACTGGAAGGTGCTCTAAGGTCCCCCCTGGTCTCTTCTCTGGGCTGAACTCTTCCTGCCTGACTTCCCAAGAAGGTAAGCTTGCTTAGTGAAGATAAAACTTACACAGGCTCCCTTTTAAAGTCTAGGGATGCATGCAATACTCCATTCAGAGCAGCTGGGTCAATCAGAAAGAGAACTTGTTTGTTACCAAGATGTACTCTGTCACCATTTTCTTTGCATGTGGCAAGGGTAAGTTATCAGTGTGGATGCTGGTGTGATTGGAGTTTCTCCTTTTGTCCTCTTTCTTACCTGGTGTAGTTCCAGGTGGTTGCTGCTGTGTGAAAAATTCAGTTAATAGTTATATAATTAATAGTTCTAAGCTCTAAGAATTGGCTACTGTTAGCAACACAGTTTTGAGTCTCTTTGCACCCAATGTGACATCTGATAAAATCTGCCTTATCACATATAACAAATGAAGAAAAAAAAGCACAAAAAACCCAAACCCAACCAACCAAACACAAAAAAACCTCCAAACACCTAAAACTCAGGCTGCTTTGTTGTTTCACTTTTTTTCTCTTGGAAGTACATCAATAATGATTTTCTTTCAGCTCTTAGAAATCTTTTACTGTGCTATAAAGAACAGATGCAATATCCTCAAACTTTAAACCTCATGTCTCTTAATGCCATGAGGACAGCAGGATATCTGTCACAGATTCAGTTGTGTTTCAGGGACAAATTAGTGTGCAACTTGGTTAGACTGCCAGCTATTCCGTTAGGAAGTGGGGAAAAGTGAAGTCAGGTTATTTAAATAGGTTCACTGTGTCTGTTTGCATGGCTGCACTCTCTGAGGTCCATATAATTCAACATACTGGAAGGTTCAAGTGCCCAAATGGGGAGCTGTGACCACAACATTTCACTCGTGAACCCATCTGATGCACCTACACAGTTTGGTGCTTACTCAGTTACCTACCATCACAGATTATTTTCTATTCTGTTTCCTATGATAGCAGAAATGACTTGCTAACTGACTGCAGTACCTACTGTGGAAGGAAGAGGCATACGGTAGATTCTTGAAGATATATTTCTATATCAAATGTGATTTATACCATGATAAACGAGTTACATGGTTTTGGCTTCAAGTTGATTAATGTTTACAATTAATGAATTCCCACAACTCACATTTTCTGGTAGAATTATTCACAGATTTGTAGGCAAACATATGAGACCATTAATTCAGAACTGGAGATAATTAGCACTTCTGATTTAATTTTCAGTTGGTTATTCTGCCTTTATTATGTGAACTAAATTGCTTGAAACCTACTTTGCAATCTTAAGTGATACTGACTAAGAAAGTGGAACTTTGCCTCCCAAGTACTGGCAGGGGTCAAAGTCAACAAGAGAGGACTAGGGCGAACTTCATGGTGCTTTAAAAGCATCCTGTTAAAAGCTATCTACCAGTGCAAAGGGAGTGCAGATGCTTAAATCCTACCACTTCTGCATACTTCCTGTGTTTAGCAGCCCTCATTCTTCAAAAGCAAGATTATAGCCTAAGAAGAAGCATCCTGCAGAACCCAACTCCTGCCTAACAGCTCTGCAGGGATTCTGACTGTGTCAATTAAAACAGTATGTTTGTACCAGTGATGTCCAGCTGTGTCCATACTTGCAGCACATTCCTCTGAAATGTGTGTGGTTGGATGTGAGATATAAAACATGTAATAAAGTGGTCAGGCCAAAGCTCAATCTGTCTGTCTCCTTTCCCTTAAGCTGCTGCTTTTGGGTACGTGGTTCCTCCTGCTTTGTCATGAGCAAACAGGGAGCCAGTGCCCTGCTGTCTGCGGCCCTGAGCCCTTCAGCTTTAGGCTGCTGGCTCTGTAGCCAGCTGTGGCACTGGGACCAAATGGCACAGCTCTGGTTTTCCTTCTAACCTGCTGGTTGTGCCCAGCTCTTGGTGTCTCTGCCATTCAGTCAGAGGAAACTGTCGTGCTGGGAGTTACAGCCACACACCACAGCCAGGGCTTGCCTTGTGTGGTTTAACAGAGCAGGCAGCTGAACACCACACAGCCACTCCCTCACTCCCACTGGGAGGGGGAGAGAATTAGAGGAAAATAATTCAAATTTGTGGGTTGAGATTAAAATGGGTTAATAATAAAGAAACTGAAGAGAAAACAACAACAACAATAATAATGTATTGTAGCACAGAACAAATGATGTAAAATGCAATTGCTCAGCACTCACTGACCAATGCCCAATCAGTTCCTGAGCAGTGGTCCTCTGCCAGATTTTCCTGTGATTTATATGCTGAGCATGACACCATATGATATGAATTATTCCTTTGGCCATTTGGGGTCAGCTGTCCCAGTTGTGTCTCCTCCCAGCTTTTTGCGCACCCCCAGCCTCCTTAATGTCAGGGTGGGTTGAGAAGCTGAAAAGTTCTTGCCTTACTGTCAGCACTGCTCACCAGCAACTAAAATGGTGTGTTGTTAAAATTATTATCATCCTAAATCCAAACCACAGCACAAACAACTAGGAAGAAAATTAATTCTATCCCAGCCAAAACCAGGACAATGGCAAAACTGAGCCCTCCTGGGCTTCAGGCAATGGGTATGTTCATCCCAGGCACACCCAGGCAATGTGTGTGTGTTTGAAGAGCCTGGAGGGAACAGCTGAATTGCCCACTGTGGGGGTTGCTGGAGGATTTCCCAGTCTACGTGCACAGGTAAACTCTAAACACATTTCCAGGGGTGGGGAGTGAAGGCTAAAAGATGTTGGGAATGGGTTTGAAGTGTTGTAAGAAGATGAGTTTAAAGGTAGCATGATAGGTATGAGCAGGTCTAGTCCAAAGGGTTTCTGCGAGACAGTGTGCTTTCCTGAGCCATGTTGCTTTAATGTCCTTTTTGGGACAGCTTTCACTTCCTTCTCTACCTTAATGGAAGAAACTTTTGTGCTTTTAGCTGTGGTGTGAGTTAGAGTTCCTGTGACAACAGCACAGAGCCCAGATTCAGAGAAACTCTTCAAAAGCCAGGCCAAGGAAGGTACGTTGTCTTTTAAGCTGTTTTAAATTTTTCCCATTAAAATTGAGTGGAAGCTGTATATGATTACTGCAAACTGAGAAAATTATTCAGAGAAAGACAAGGGTGTATTTTAAATAAATTGAGTATCATAAGTGTTTATATGCATGAAAATGTGCACAGAAGATGAGGAGAGAAGAGAGCCATATGGCAGTGGGTTACAAATGGCTCTACTGCTTAGGAAAATTAATAATTCTAAGCTTTGATATTTATGAGCCTGCTGGGGTTCAGATGTTCTCATGCTGGTGCTTTAAGAAACCAGCTGAATCAGTAAACAAACATTTGAGAGACAAAACACTCAGCCAGCATCCAGCTTAAAAATTCAGAGAAGACACCCTTAAAAAGGACTTAGAAAATATATTAGGGCTTCTGCTAAGACTGAAATACATATAGGATTAAAATGACCTTGTTTATTTTTATATATTGTACTGTTCTGTATATATATTGTACTGTACATATGTTTACTGCTGTTTACAGGTTTTTTGTCTTAGCCTCTAAAAATATTGTAGTAACATCAATATTAACTTCTTTAATTACCTAATCAGAGTAATTAAAAGAATCCTTTAGAGACACCAATCACTTTTAGTCAAAATTCAGGATTTCCACCTTCATAAAAGAAGACAAACATTTGTATACAAGATTCTGTCCTTTCCTATGTGTCTTTGTCAGAAGACCAAACATTTTTCAGGGAAGATATACACTGGAAACTGCACAGAGGTAAGTTCTCTACAGCAGAACATAAACAGTCCAGCAAAGCTGCTCAGTAGTGGTTTCTTTGCACTTCAGCTGAGACTTTGCAAGGCCTGTGTGCCCTAATCCACATGAGTGGTACTTCTTAACATTGTGCTTTCTTGGTGAAGAAAAGGAGCAGGCATGGTAAATAGTAATAGGACTTCGCACTGTTTGTTTAGATTTACGCCAAAGGAATATTAAAAATCACATCATATTCATGTGAGACTGGAGAGTGGTATTGCTAAACTTATAAAGAAATGTAATCAGATATTAATTAAATGACAACCAGCAGCATTCAATGTCTCCAGTAACTTGAAAAAGTCCAAGCCATGAGCAACCAGATTTTCCAGGGGAATGCTATTGGAAGTAGTGTCAAAGGCTTATCTGAAGTCCAGGCAGACAACATCCACAGCCTTTCCCTCATCCACCAAGGAGGTCACCTTGTCATAGGAAATCAGATTAGCCAAGCAGCACCTGCCTCTCACAAACCCACACTGCCTGAGTGTGATCCCCTGATTGCTGTGTTGTGCCATGTGATGGCTCTCAAGATGATCTGCTCCATGACTTTCTCTGGCACCGAGCTCAGGCTGACAGGCCTGTGGTTCCCTGGGTCCTCTTTCCCACCCTTTTTGTCCCTGGGTATCACACTTGGTGACCTCTAGTCAACTGGGACCTCCTGGATTAGTCAGGATTACTGGTAAAGGATGGAAAGTGGCTTGCTGAGCACTTCTGCCAGCTCCAATTCATCCCCAATAGACTTGTGTGTGTCTAAGTGGTGAACATGAAGGATGTGCTCCAGTCTCAACCCATTGCTCAAACCCATTGCTGATGTGACCATCAATAACTTGTTTTCACAAGCATTTTTTTAATATGTACATCATCTTGCATTTTAATTTTTTTTTCCCCTTAAGGAAAAGATAGGGGATGCATTTATCCTTAGATGAAATAACTGTGCATACCCATTATGACTTCCCTCTCTACCTGTATTCTTTTACATCAAGTTCTTGGTTGTTCTGTTTGCAAAGACATACTCTGTGGTTATCCTGGTTCAGATGCCATCTCCTGGGGGTTTATGTTTTATTGCTATTTTATTTTATTTTATTTCATTTTATTTGGTTTTTACTACTTTTTTTACCATTTCTGCTGCTTGGTAACATGTGTAGCAGGCTGAGGAGTTCCTAGTCAGACTGAATATCGCAGCTTGGATCTATACCACCTTCTGAATTTCACTGTAGTCAAGAGGGAAGAGTGTGTCTGCCTTCACCTGAAGGGCAGCCACATATTGTAAATCATCGAACAGGGACTGCAGTAAGTTGGGAAAAAACCCACAAGATGTGATTCCCTCAAAACTCAAGGTTCTTTGTTCAGTCAATAAAGATTGAATGGGAGTAGAGATAGTGTAACAGATTCTTTGTTACTTCAACTCTGATTTTTCTCCCCAAGATATTACTAGACAGATTAATTTTTTGAGCTGCTTTGTTGACACTTGTCTTGGGGTGATTTTATAATGACGTATCCCCTATCTCCTGCTCTATGCCAGACATGAATCCTGGGCCTTTCTGTGTCTTTAACCTGTGTCCAAGAGAAAGGGAAAAGAGGAGCTGAGCAGTTTTGTGTTGAAGGACAGATACACTCCCCTGCATTCCTGCAGTGGAGCGGAGGAAGCGCCTTCCTGCTTCTCTTCAGCCCTTGACTCTCTGCAGCTGGGAAGAGAGTGGCATTCTCTTGCTTTTTTAGCTAGCTTCTTGTTCGTTAGCTAAAGCACGGAGTTTCCTGGGGTTTTGGCTTCTTTTTCTTCTCTTCTGGACTGTTCAACAAGACCAGAACATCGCCGGGAGGCCCCACACCCCGGCCCGGCGGGCCCAGGTCACACCCCAGCTCCAGAGGGGACTCACAAAGGACTTTGAGTCTTCTCAGGTTCTCTCCACAGCGAGAGGTTTTTATTATTTAATATCAATCTTTTTCCATGCCTGCGTGCACTTTTCTTGTTAAATAAATTGGGGTTTTTTTCGCTTTCCTCCAAGGAATTTCTTTCCGAACCTGGTGGGGGAGGGGCTGCTGAAATCTGTCTTCTAACAGAGGGACATTCATTTCAGACATTTTCCTCATAAATTTGTCTCAAACCAAGACAAAAAATATTGGCGCCCAATGTGGAGCCTGGAGGAAAGTGAAAAAACTGTGTTAATTGCATTTTGGTTTTAGTTACTTTGTATTGAGATAAAAGAGTCAGTTGTCACCGTGCTGGTTGAGTTCATAACATGTCTCTGGTTTGAGGTACTACTGTCTTTCTGGTCCCTAGGCCTCTTTGGTTTGGCTGCAGCCTGAATCCCAGGAACTCCTGAACTCTGTGATCTCCTCAACAAACTAAAGACTCAAAATCTGTTTGAAATCTTCAGGTTAAGTATGTGAAAACATAGATCGAGATTCAATATGGCTAGAAAGCTCTTGCTTGTAAAAATAAGACATAAATCATCAATTACTTCATTCAATTAATATTCTCCGTATGCATCTCACTTCTTTTTGCTGCTAGGGATTTTGTCTGGCTTTCATTTACATGCCAGAAAGTAAATATTGGCAAGGTTTCTATTTTTCTCAATAAAGTACATTTAAAATGGCCTTTGATTTACAGTATAAAATATTTCTTAGTGAAGCAGTGGCTCTTGTGGAGAATATCCAAGTCCACCATAAATGAAGATGTGCTAAAATTTATGCTATGAATGGAGGATGGAGTACTTCCATCCCACCTGGTTCTCCTGTTGGTGTTTAGGTGTTTCTTTATGATAATTCCTCAGTTAAGTAGATAAAAAGAGATGGTGGCATTCTCCTAGAAAACCCTGGAAGCTCACAGCAAAGGTTTGTTGTGAGAGGAGTAAAACAGCACATTTAGAACCTTTGAGTTCTTTTAGTGGTTTTTTTGAAATCTGAAAACACAGTTATTCTGGAAAGCTCTCTTTTTCAGTGTGTTGTTTTCATTACATGGATTCTGCCTGGGCAGAAGCACCATCATACAGATGGAATTCTGTCCCCCTTTCATCATCACTGGCATGTCTGAAATGCAAGAGGACTTTCAGATGAGATTAGGACTGGAAAGCAAGAGTACTTCTGCTTTAGTTAGTACTTGGCTAAACGCAGTGAAGCACCAAAGTACTCTATGCTCATTTGGGTGGCTTGCCTTTATTTTCTTAAGACAGGGTGGGTTTGTTCAAGCTCACTTTCAGCAGTGATGACAGGAAGATATTGCAAATTACACTCCAAATTATCACAGGTAAAAATCTAGCTAATTACTTGGGTCTGAAATTAATAAAACTTCTGCCTTTTGAGGTCCTGACCCAGATGCCTGTTGATGGTTTGTTGGATTTTTTTCCTTCCCTGCTGCTCATATTTATTTTCTGTCACTTCATATCTGGATGTTGTCTGCTGTCTCCTACAGGTCTTGGATGATGCATTGAACTGCTTTGAATGTCCCTTTCCTACACACATCCACCCTGCCTGGTGACCCTGTCTTGTGTCTGAAGTGCTTGGAAGTGAAAAGCACCCACACAAGTACCAGGCATTGGATGAAAAAAATTACCAAGTCCTCCATTACTCTAATATTTACTGTGACTGAAGCAGGTGAACCAAATTGTGTGGATTTATTTTTAATCTTTCCTAGCTGAAAGAGATGGAATTTCTGAGGCAGTCACTGTTTAAGAGACATCTTCCCCCAACTTCAATTACTTTGAAAAGCTAAATTTCCACTGGCAAAAAACAAATCGTAATTCAAAGCCTAGATACTTAAGAGGGCTCTTTGGTTTTCCTCTCTAGCTTGACAGAGGATTCAAGCTGATAATACTAACTTATTTGGCAAATTAGGCCTTGAGTATCTAATTTTGCACAGGAAAACCTCCCACTTTAATTATTCAGCTGAACATGAAAGCGTGTCTAGCTCTAAGCAATGAGGAAGTTTGAAGCTCGGATTAGCCACCCAAACATAAGCATTTTGCAGCTTTGATAACTTATCCAACTAGGAACAGTTTAGTTTTAAATACAGAAAGATTATATTTCCAGGAATCTTAGCAAATATTTTCTATAGTCTGTATATAATCAAGGGTATTCCTTGACCAGTCCTCATGCTGATTTGTTCAGGAAGCATTGGCTGCTGAAGGGAGGGAAAAGGAGCTGGAAGGGGTACATGCTGTGATGGACTCTGGTATCTTTAAGGCCTTGTGGAATGATTTCCAGAGGCTTGTCTCCTCAATTTGCAAGTTCCAAACCATGTTCTTGATATAAAATTCAGATTAAAAAATATTTCTTACCAAGCTTTATCCTCCAGTTTCATGTGGCATTATTAAAGGAGATACAGTGTAGTGCTGTCTTGTTGTTTTCCTTGTTCCAACACTGCAGTTCTGAAACTACTCATCCTGAAAGGCAAATTCTGTGCTACACAAGCTTTTCTCTGCTTTCTTTCATTTCTACTGCCAGCTGGATCAACAGTAGGAGTAATTACTCTATGCATAAGTAATTAATACTCTATATTTCAACCAACTTGAAAAAAATCTCAAACCAATTTTTGATCTATTTCTATTTATTGATGGGATTGATGGTAACAGATGAAGAAGCAGACGGTGTTTTTGCCTTGTCCTTCCGTTCCTGATCAGTAAAACATGACTGTAATTTTCAATTAATTTTAATTAATTTTCACTTAATTTCCTCAAATGAGGGACTATGAAAAATGACATTCTGAAGATTGGAGCAATGATGGATTACTTTGGTACAGCTCCTAGTCATGCTGACAGAGAATGATTCATGTGACATTCTCTCTTCATGCCACAAAAATTAGGTTTTGAACCCCTTAGTCATTCTGTAAAAGATGCCACAGTAAAACACCACTTCAACCTTTACAGTGGTTTATAATTTAATTAGAGCAAAAATTTCCCCTTTCCACCTCAGAACTTGTTTCTATTTTACAGAGTTACCTGGGGAAAATAAGCAGGTGGATCTGAACATTACTTCTATTAATCCTTTGCCAAAAGAACTTTGCAAACTTTAGGAATTCAAACCTCATAAAGACACAACCCCTGGTAATGCAAAGCACCTGTTGTTTAGCCATACATTTTGCCATTCATACATTAGCCTATTCCAAACACATTGTTGGGGAAACAAAAATTAAACAATTAAAAAAATAAGTTAAATAGAACGCAGGACATAAAGAAATGCCCTATGCAGCCACTATTATTAGTGTAAAATTTCCTGAAAATGAATAAATGAACTGAGAGAGATTTTCTGTTGGAAACAATCCAAAGACACTAAGATGATTGGAAATTTTAGCTATAAGAATTTGTGTTCCAATACAACTGTCTCATCTGGCATCAGGAACATTCTCCAGGAAATTGTTTTCTTCAGTATCTTTGCTGAGGGCTCCCCTCACTTACCCCACTGTGGGGACCTGTGTCAATGCCTCAGCAGCAGAGTCTGCCCTGCAGCCCGGGTCTGAGGGACACAGGCAGCCAAGCCCCTGCAGCTTTCCCTGTGGCTGATCCAGTTTGGGCTGAGGATGGATTCAGGGAGCTGCCTGTGGGTCTGTGCCTGGCAGCCAGGAGAGCCAACCCTGTCCTGGGGGCATCAGGCACAGCATCACCAGCCAGGCAAGAGAGGGATTGTCCTGCTCTGCTCTGCACTGGGACAGCCTCAGCTCCAGTGCTGGGGGCAGTTTTGGGTGCCACAATATAAGAAAGATATTACTATTAGAGAGTGCCCAAAAATGGTGAAGGGCCTTGAGGGGAAGCCATATGAGGAGTGGCTGAGGTTGCTTGGTCTGTTCAGCCTGGAAAAGAAGGGAGACCTCATTGCTGCTACTTCCTCTTGGGGGGAAGAGGAGGGGCAGGTGCTGATCTCTGCTCTGTGGTGATCTGTGACAGGACCCGAGGGAATGACCTGAAGTTGTGCCAGGGGAGGTTTAGGTTGGATATTTCAAAAAGGTTTCTCACCCAGAGGGTGTTTGGCCACTGGAACAGCTCCCCAGGGAAGTGGTCACAGCACCAAGCCTGACAGAGTTCACGAGGTGCTTGGACAATGCTCTTGGGAATGTGGTGTGACTCTTGGGGATGGTCCTGGCAGAGTCAGGAGCTGGACTCAATGATCCTTGTGGGTTCCTTCCAACTCAGCTTATTCAGTGATTCTGTGTTTTTAAATGTGCTGTGCCTTCATCATGGGCACAGTCTCAGCCCCTCTCTGCCTGTGTTGTGGCAATAAGTGCAGCCAAGATCGTGAGCTTCCTAGAGACTGTGATAACCAGATTGCAAAACATCAGAGCAGCAATCATGGAAATAAATGCTCAAAGATATTTTTGCATGGGCATTCCCATAAAGACTGACTGATTCTTACAACCATTATGGTGGAGAGCACTGACTGCAGGATCATGCCCCTGCAATGTCCTCACTGATGCCAGAATTCGGAGGGTAGCATCTTTCATGGAGCTGAGGCATATAATTTTCCAGAGACATATACCTGTCAAGGATAAGCCATGGATGTTCTGGCTTGTGGGGACTTGTGCTCGTTTTAATGCGTCTCAAGAGTTTCTGTTTTGTCTTAGTGAACAAAGGAAACCAGCTGAAGTCAGAAATCAACTTTTGGCTTCCTCCCAGCCACAAACCATCAGATGAGATTTGCAGCACAATTAGAGATAATAACTGGCCTAGAGCAAAAGGGAAAGGATGCATCAGATAGTATCCTTTGGGGGAAAAATAAAAAATAAATCCTTCTGAAGAGACTAGAGAGAAAAATGTCTTCACACAGAAGTCTGGAGATTGAGTCCCTACTGCAGAGCTCAGAGATTACCTGTTTTTCGTTTCTCTTACTGATGTCAATGTATGTGGATTACACCCACTGTTAATAAACACAGGTTTTGGTTGTTAGCCTTATGAGACATATATTCTAAATTTACATTTAGCTGCCTTGCTGATGGCAGCTGTCCTACATATCCATGCTGTTCACTTGGGTTTACTGAGGGATATCCCTTCAAAGAATGTCTTTTGAGTACTGAAGTAGAAAGAATTAAAAGAATTTGTTTCCCATTTCAAATATTTTTTATGCAGTGTTGTATTCCCCACTGTGCTTTTAATATGCTCATGTAGACTTGCTGCTTTTCTGGCACAGTCTTAGAGACTAGATTTCTGAAATACTGACAGAAGTCCAGCTATTTTGCTGAAACAATAATCAGAAAAATCTGACTTTAGACAGCTCTCATTAAAGTGGGAAAAGAAAATCTATTCCAGTGTCTTCTCTTACTGTGATAGTTGTCCCCGGAATGAGATTAGTGTTTGGGACTAAGATTCCATCAGGCTTGAAAAATTTACCAGGTCTTTTTATTGGGGTAAGGAGAGAAAATACACCACCACCCCCATTCAGATTTAGTCTTACATTTTAACAAAAGACAGAGTTCATCTATTGTTTGCTATAGGCATCTGACAAATGGTGCTGCCATTTTTACTAGCACTACAACTCCTCTTTTATCCAGGTACACTCCAGTGTACTCATGACCTCCAGCACAGGAGAGAGGGAGGAAGGGGAATGCACTCCCTGCAAAAGTGCTGTCTCCATGTGGGCAGTGGTGATGCTTCCCTGTGCAGTGAGAGGTCTCAGGAAGGGGTCATGATGTCCAGAGTTGGTGTGCATGGTCAGGGTGGAGTTGTGCTGTGCTCTCTTTGGCAGAAAACAGGGCACCAGTGGTAGGCTTTTTGTGCCAGAGACAGAAACAGAAGTTGTGAGCTTGACCTATAGGATGGAAAGGGAAGAGGATTTATCTTACTGAAATAAGAGTGCCTTCTTATTTAAAAATAAATTTGTAATTAATTACCCAATGCTGTTCTGAAAAGCTTTTAAGCACACAGAGGTCATCAAGAGTGTATTTGTGTTTGATGAATTTGGTGGTAGAAAGAATTTTAATAGCACAAAATCAGAATCTTTGAAAAAGGCACTTACAAAACCATAATTATTCAGTGCCGTAATTAGATGTAGTTACCTCTTCTATACTTCTTTGTTTTTTAGCCATGTCCAGTTGGTCTTTCTTTGCATTGTAATACTCATTTCTCTCGTCCTCTCATTAGCCTCTGGTGAACAACAACAAAATTGGCAAACACTATAAAATATTTTTTCTGTGAAAAACATAATTCCATATTACAGTAAAGTTTATTTTCTTATTCTTGTTTATAATTGATGAATAATACTTTTAGGGAGAAATAGCATCTTTTATTAGTCCATCCATCTCCATTCCAGACAGGAGACACTCTTTCCAGTGCACAAGTCAGCTTCAGATCTGGATGTGAAGGATGGAACTGCTGGCAGACAACAAAACAACTGCTCTGAGTTTAACATCATTATGGAGACGAAGTAGAAACCTTTGGAGAAGAGGAGTCATAAATAAAGGATAGTAAAGCAATTTATTTTCCATGAGGTAGAGTGGCTGTGCCTATGCTAACACTCAAACTAGACCACCATCTGTTTGCCAGCTTCAGCCCTAACAGGCACCACATGGTCTGTGTCTGTATCGTGTAAATTCCTTTACCCTCACAAAGAGGGTGGCAAACACCCAAAGTGCTTGTTTGGAACACTGCCAGGCCAGGCTATCTCCCCTCTCCTCCCTGTGAGAGTGTCACTTTGCTGCAGGCTAGATGTGCTCCAGGGACTGAACAACAGCTTGGCAGTGTTGGTGGCAGCAGGACAGTGCCCAGCCTGAGCTGCTGCTTCATTCGCTGCTATTCACCACAGGCAATTATCACCTGCACAATAGTATTCCTTAGACCCAAAATATTTATATTAAGAAGTCAAAATAGAAGTAGCCTATTGAACTTCAGCCTGGCACTCCAGGATGTCATAGCACTGGGGAAAAGATACTAGAGTTTGTAATTTAGAAAAATGCAGTCTTATTATGTGAGCCCAGTCCATGGTCCCTTATGTTTTCTAGTAATCAGACACAACAGTCTCTTTCAAGCATCTTGTCACACACTATTTTAGTGTGACAGCAACAGCTTTTGAAGTTTCTTTGATGTGCGACTTGCTACTAGACATGATCTCTAAAAAATTAGACTAAACCTGTTCTCACTGCAGTAGACATGGCCATCTGCCTCTCCCACACATCCACTGTATCCTCTCAAAGCCTTGTTTCACTCTTGTAATTGTTCTGCATAAACAGGGTAGGATACAATATCACATTTTAAAATGTCATGTTTACATTACAAAGAGTCAATTTTTGAAGAGGCTTCCTCCCGTCAGAGCTGTCATTTCTTATTTCCTTCCTAAATGTGTGTCCTATGTGCTAAATAACTTATCAACTCTCCAATTTCAGCTCATTGTTCTCCTGAATGACAATGTCTGCCTGAACACAATACAGCCTGCCTTTCAAGATACCCTGCATCTTTCCATAATTTCTTTCTAAATGTGCTTTGCTTTTTTTCAGGTATAAATCAGTAGCATATGAGACAAATCTGTTATCCCAATTTGCTCTCTGTATTTTCCTCAGACACTGGGAGCTGAATAATCATGTTATTACTTGTTTTCTTTCATATAGCTGTTTTCTAGAACTTGAAAGAAAAACCTGTTTGTGATCAACTGGGATTTGATCCATTGTTACAGGACCTCTTTCTGCTGCAGAGCTGGCAGTGGACTTGCATAATTATATTCTGAAATTAATAGGTACTCAAGGTATGCCCATCACAGATAGAGAGATCTCTTATCTCAAGAATTGTACTTGTTGGATGGGTGCCACTTATTTTAGACACTACTTGTTTTCTGTGCTTTATTTTATTAGAAGTTATGAGTTAAGTGAAGCTTTTGGGTGAATGTCTATTATTGTAATCTTATTTTTTATTGCCTATTTGTATATATCCAAGCTATAGGATATAAATGTTTTTTAATAATGAGAAGGAGCGTTCATCTACTCTGCACAAAATAGAAGTTTATTATATGAGATCGTTATTATTTTCCGTGGTTTGTTGTACTCTGTTTCTTGTCCCATACATTGGCTTTGGCAGACCAAGAACTTTTCTCTTCTGCCTGTTTGGATTCAGAACATGTGCAGGGCAGAAATACTTCGCTGTCTGATGGAATACCATGCACTCAGGCTACAGCTCTCTCAGCACAGATACAGCTTTGTTTTCACTTTATTTTTCTCCACCGAAATCAAGCGATGAGAGAGATTGCAAATGCCAGCATAATCCTGAGGAGGCTTGAGGAATTCTGATGAAAGAGGAATGATCTATGTGGCAGGTGTAACCTGTTTGTCAGTGCTGCCCTGGTGCACTTCTGTAGAGTGTTGGGTGTGGTATTATAGCACAGTACCACTTTTGGAAACAGCATGCAGCAGTAAGTGTGAGCACACACGTTTCAGGAGGGAAGTTCAGTGAGGTGGAGGCTAAGACTTGGAGTTCCACAGGGCTGAAGAATGCTGAGGCCCTCTGGATCCTGCACTGGGCTGATGCTCTGCCAGACACCAGTGCCCTGCCCCATGAGCATTTCCTCCCCACTAGCAGCCCAGCACCCTTGGCTGAGATTAGGATGTGCTCACTGCAGTGCTCTGCTCAGATCTATACATCAAACCATCAGTAAGAGCACACGTAATATAAACTTCATAAAAATTCTCAAAACAGGCAAAAAAATTAATTCTTTCACTTGCAGTAAAAGAGAAATGCAGGAGGAATAGGACGATTATGCTTCTTCACAAAACAAATAGTTCATCTTAGTGGTAGAAAATAAACACTCAGCTGATACAATCTAGAGCTGTTAGGGAAAGCTGAAAAAGTGAAGTTTGTAGAGTGGAACTTAAGCTTGACTTGATAACAAGTCTGGGACATCTACTCCAGGCCTTGACCACACTCAGATTAAAAGGTTTTTTCCAACGTTTAAGTGAAATTTGCTGTATTTCAGTTTGTGCCCATTGCCTCTTCCCCTGTCACTGAGCATCGCTGAAAAGAGCCTTGGAGCTTCTCTCTATCAGGTATTTTTACATGCTGCTAATATTCACTGAACCTGGTCTTCTCCAGGCTGAACAATCCCAACTTTCCTAGTGTCTTCTTATATGTCAGATGCTGCAGTTCCTTCATCCTCTGTGGACCTGTGCTGGATCCACCCCAGTATGTCCATGTCTGTCAGGCACTGAGAGGCCCCAGCAGAATATCCCAGATGTATTCCACCAGGGCTGAGCAGAGGGAAAGGATCACTTCCTTGGCCTGCTGACAATGTTCTGCCTAGTACAGCCCAGGGAGTTCCTGGCCCTCTTTGCTGTGTGTTTTGCTGCCTCGTGGTCAATCCGTTCACCAGCATCCACAGTGCCTCATGTCCCCAGGGCTGCTCTGAGGTCAGTCCCCACCACCTACCAGTGTAGGGGGTTATCCACCCCATGCAGACAACTTCAGATGGGTACAAGTGAAAGGATTAAGAAATCTGCTACCTGGGATTCACAAAAGTCAGAAACATCTGACTGGAGATTGAGCCCTCTCTCTTTAGGGTTAGTGGTAGAGCATTTACCTAAGAAATGAGAGGCATGAATTTGCTTTAGTCTATGTTGGTAACCCAGAAAAGGATTCCTTTCAGGCAGTTTATGCCTTACCTGTTCTTGCCGCACCAGGTCCATCAGAATTGTTCTCAGGTTGAGAAAAATGTAAATATTACAGTTGTTTTGAAAATGTGCTCTCCTTGGCCAAAGAGAATTTCTATTTTGAGATGTGTTTTCATAGTTCATGTTGTACACACACAAGGACTGTCTGTTCACAGACTCAGACGATTCCTGCAGGCAAACCAGGCTGGAGGGATCTTGATCTCTCTCTCTCTCTTTCCTTTTCTATTAATATCTATCTGTATATCAAATCTATAAATAAAAGCAAGCCTTCTGATTTCTGATCTTCAATCCATAAACTCTGAGTCTTTGTGGAAAGAGCCCTGGGAGAACAGGGCCTCATCTCATTAACAAGTCTAGCTTTAGGGAGTTCAGCATTTGTGTGTATCTTGATCCTCAGGATATCCTGAGTTTCCTGTGCATTACCTTGAGGAAAATCAGAGCTAATCAAGTCATTCCACTCATCCTCTTGAGGCTGGATTCAAGCAAAAGTGTCTGACAACACCAGAAGAGCAGTACCATGGAATACAGAACCAATTATGCTGACTGTATTGACCAAAAAACAAAGTGGCTT
Organism: Erpornis zantholeuca; assembly: GCA_013400515.1. NCBI lineage: Eukaryota > Metazoa > Chordata > Aves > Passeriformes > Timaliidae > Erpornis > Erpornis zantholeuca. Next base: position 29,753 of record VZTN01004271.1, read on the forward strand.
CTGGTCTCTGCCCCTACTGCAAAGATGTGAGGGTTTTGCTCCTTTTTATTTGTTTCTTTATTTTGTTTAATGTTGGCCAATGTAAAATGCATAAATAATTCTTGTAATAGGAACAAGGATTCACATGAATCCCCTTCCATTTAAGGACTGTAACTACTCTAGATGACTGACACCCTGCTCTTCTTTCAGGAGAAAAGAGCATTTTTTGGGATCTCATTCCCTTACAGATGACGAAGGATGTTGTTACATTTTCTGTCAATTGCCAAGGACAGCAAGACAAAAGGTGTGTATTCAAGTGATTGTTAAAAAGAAATAAATTGCAGTATAATTATTTTGCTTAACATTTTATTAGAGTAGCAACAAAAATCCATTACAAATTAATCCCCACAGTAGCATGCATTGAAGAATTACGAAATGTTTCTTTTGAACAAAAACTGTTCTACATTTATCAGTAGTACATTTCTCTGAACAATTTCACAATATTTTTTATAAACAGATGTAGAAACCACATTAAGTGACAGAATGAAACCAGAATTATTCTGAGTAGGTAAAGAAGAAATTCCCTCTAAACCAGTTGCTCTTACATAGTTAGAATTCAAATTTCCAAGACTCAACTCCCAAATTAATGAAGTCAGGAGTCCAAATCACTTTGGCTGAGCCAATTCACTGGTGTTTGCTGTATCACTGTATCCCAGTAGTAATGAGAGAAACACAAGAAAGCAAACTCTCATTGAAAAGAAACAAAGAGCAAAGAAACAAATCAGTCTGAAGAAGAGAGAACAAAATACTGACAGATCATTTTCAAATTTCCCTGCAATTTGTAGCAAAAAACCCCAACTGTACACACATATAGCAGAGAAATAAATAAACACAGGCAGCACTGTTGAAGGAACAACTTATCTTTTCACATTCTTGAAATGTTTTTTTTTTCCATGGTGACAAGACTCAGATCTGGGGTGAGTATGTGTGATTTATTTATTTTGGAAACTACTTTAAAAAAAACAAACAAGAAAAAGTTGCCAGCTTCCAAAGCAACTGATCCAAGCCTTCCCAGTGTAGCTGGGGAGGTGCTGCAGCAGCTCCTGAAGCAGAATCAGTCCTTCAGTCCATTTTGTTGAATAATTGTTTTTGAAGGGACACTAGTGAGAGCTTTATCATTTGGCTTGTGTCATTCATTTCCACAGGAGCATCACAAACCCTTTTACAACACACTGGAGCTTCTCTGGTATATCCTTTCCTCTGAACTCAGGGAGGTCATGTGATAATTTAACCAAAGTGTGTTACAAACACCTCAGACCTTTCTCAGTTGCACAGTCTGCCTTCACTGAAGCTTCTGAAATCTCAGCATTTCAGAAAGGAAGCAGCATAGCTTCCTAAGCCACATGAGAAAGCAGCACCTCTTCTGTTACATTCTGGATAAATTCTAAATCAAAGTCCAAGAAGAATGCAAACCCTTGCATCAAAGATGTTAAATAAGGATATAGGCATGAATTTCAATATTGCTACCAATCAGACAATTCTTTCAGACTAAATGTTGCAAAGGAGTTTCCTATCCACAAAATAAATACAAGAGAGTTATATTACTGCAGTAAGTAGCTGACATCCAGCCACTGTCACTTCTAGCAAAAAAAAAAAAAATATAATTATCAATAAATTTAAAAACACATAATTTTTTTTAAAAATACATGCTCGTATATATAATTTACAACATCTAGGTACAAGAAAAAAAGTTGATTGCTGTTCTAAACAGAAGGGCAAACACAGAAATAGTGACATTATCATGATATCTAACAAAGTTTTATGTTAGCTGTATATCACTATAAAATTAGCATGGATTTCACAACTAACATCTAAAAAGATACAGTCACATCACATTATCAGTTAAAACCACACCTTAGCTTAAATCTGCAATTTTAAATATTTCATTTTTCCACACAATTTTGCAATTATAACAATTTCTGTTAGCACAAATAAATATCAGAAAGACATAATTCCTTTCCATTTTTGTTATTCTTGGTGATGGTGGATACAAAACCACCTACAAAGATTTTAGCCCTTGATGAAGCATCACAAAGAATATGGGCTTAAATACCTCACCAGAGCATCTGGTTGAGCAGAGGCTGAGAAAGCAGATAGTTACTTTTTGAGGAAAAAGGCAAAAAAAGAGATAATTAACTTCTTGTACCGTCAGTCTATAAAAGCTATAATTCAGTCTGTGCTCTGAAAGCGTTGAGATAAAAGTGTAAGTTTGTGTTACTGTTATTATATGAACACTGAGCTCAGTTTCTGCCCAGCCAGTCGTGCTCCTCCCTGGACAGCCAGGTTTCCATGGAATGCACTCTTTGCCTGCTGCTAGTCCTGCACATCTCACCTTTTAAATAAGAAAAGCAACTAGTCCTAGCACCTCTTGAGAAATTCTGGAAAGTGGGGTCTGCTCTGAAAGCACTGAATAGGTGCCTGACTGAAAACAGCATGTGCAGAGCAAAAGGATTTCCAGGCTGCCTCCCTCCAGCTCACACTGGGAATCAGCTCCCATCAGCTGCAGGCAGTGCTGGCTCACGGACACAAAGGCTCAGCCAGACACAGGAGCTTGCTCTTACTTTGAATGTCTCTTGGCAAAGCAGCCACAAATCTCTGTGTAAGGTTCACAGATACTTTGATTTCTCAAGGTGCTTTGGAGGAAATGTTAAACAGGTTGTGGTACCTCTCCTTGACTTCCCTTGATCATGGCAAGCTGTAGCTTTAAGCAAATGTAAGCAGTAAAATGCCATAGAACTCTGTAATTTCGCATCAAGGTCTACAAAGGAAAGGTTTACTTGAAGCATGTGTCACAGCTTCAAAATTGTATTTATGAGATTAATTTCTAGGTATTAATTTGAGAATACCTTGGTGTCCTCTCTGACTCCTGAACTCTAGCCAACTTTGCTTACTTACTGACACATGACTTAGTTTGTCGTTTTAGTTCTTCCTTACTATTTTAAAAGCAGACTGGACATCCCCCTTCCAGTCCTGTGGGGGTCAGGTATCTGCACAGAAATAGCTACCACAGCATGTGCCTACCTGGTGGCCTGTGCTGCTCAGATAGACAACCTGGCAAGCTGGGAAATGCAGAGGATTTGGGAAAGATTGCAACACGGCCCTCATGTGTTCTGCTCTTCCAGACAAAGCTCTGCCAGCTTCTAGAATTTTGTCACACCTACACTGCTGGTTAAAACCTCTGCTGTTGGTCCCTTCCATGCCCTGCCATCACTCTGGCAAGCTGGAAAGTGCCCGTGGAGCTCTGCAAAGGTAAAAGAGGAGTTAAAGTAAGGATGCAGACACAGCAGGATACAGACTGTGTACAAAATCCCAGACTCACTGAGTGGGTAAGGTTGGAAGGGACCACAATGGGTCATCTGGTCCAACCTCCCTGCTCAAGCAGGCTCATCCCAGAGCACATGGCACAGGACTGAGTCCAGATGGCTCTTAAATATGTCCAGTGAGGGAGACTCCACAACCACCCTGGGCAATCTGTTTGCTTCCTCCTTGCCATGTAGAGAATGCCCAATAGCGTCCTTAGCATGCAGCAGACACAGGGTCAGGGTTCACAGTTTATCATTCAAACCTGAGGCCTATCAGGATATTTTTAGTTCTCTTTAATTTTGCAAATATAGCTGAATGTTAGAAAAAGTGGTTTGAATTGGGGAATTGGCTGTGTAGGCAAAAGAATACTGGATAAGAAAGCCTTACAATGCTGTAGAGGCTTTCACCCACGCTGGACAGGTTTGTGACTCCTGGGGATGGGGCTGTGCAGACTGGGACTCGATGATCCTTGTGGGTCCCTTCCAACTCAACCTATTCTGAGATTCCGTGAATTAGATTTTTTACAGGTTTTTAAATGTCACTTACAGAGGCTGTGCAAAATATTCATTACAAACAGGAATACATGGGCACTTTTCTGAGCTTCTGCTACACAGAAGTGAAAAAATATACTCCTAAGAAGAACAAGAGCTGGTCTAGAGCAAAGCCAAAGAGCAAACCCAAAGCAATACATGATGTTTTGTCTGCAGCTGCATCAGGGAGACTATGGCCCCAGGATATTTACCATGGGCCTGTGTGGGGAGAGCAGGGAAGGGGCTATGCTGACAAGTGAAAAGCCATGATGACTTCTCTTCTGACAATTTATGTCCTAAAATATTCTAATAGAGAAACTTTAAGACAAAAAAAATTTTTAAACATCATTTTTATCTGAATTTTCCTCTTTCCCCCAGACATTATTGATATTAAAGCTCTAAACCTTCTCTAGTGCTCTTAGACACAATTGGTATTGAACCAAGATAAAAGGAGCTGGTAAATGCCTGTTGGTATTCTTCAATACCTGTCAAGTTCCAACAGGATTCAGTAATAGCTGAGACTTACATTTAAAGTGGTACATCTATAAACCTGCCTGCTGAAAAAATAAGAAATTTTAAATGCTTCCTATGGACTTTTTAATTTGTTTGTTCCCTGCTTAAAATTCATTGAATAGTTTTCCTATTTCACGCTGCTCAAGGTAAAAATAAACCAAAGAAAGGAAAGATTTTGTGCTCTTTGCCATCAGATACCTGTTTATTGAAGCATGCTGTGATGGCTGCAATGAGATTTTCACTGATGTGGGATGAAGGAGTCACTGGCAGGTAATCACTGCTGTCAGCAGTAGTTTTGGCTGTTGGACTGGTCCCCTGGTAGTGCCCAGCACAGCCACACATTACAGCAGCTCCTCTCCTCCCCTTGCACCTCCAAAGGGAGTATCATCCACTGCCCCACTCTGAGTCCATGAATATGTCCTGGCAAGCCTTGCTCATTCTGAGATCACAGACCACTCTTCTGCCAGTTAATGGGAAGAAGGATTTAGGTATTCTCCTGAAGCCAACTCACCTGCCCAGAGTTAGATTGGGTTAATTACTTCATTCAGTTATCCTCAATAATAGACTCCTTTCACTCCCCAAGATGCTGCATTTTCTTGTAGGGCAGAGGCAGGTATGTAAAGGTTTGTGGCAGTTCCTGCAATTCTGTGAGCAGAAATGTCTGTACAATTCATGCAAGTTGGTGGGAACAGAGCATCCAAACATCTTATATGGCTGTGTACTCAGAACAAGGTGGGCCTCAGGCCTGAAAATGAGGAGAGAAGAAGCAAACTCAGAAAAAAATATTTTACAGTCTTGTATAATCTGCAAAAACAAATGAAAACTAAGCCTCTTTGTAGATCACCTATATATTTCAAGATCTAAAATTTATGGGTTTACGAACAGGATTTAGGTAGCATTTTGTAAAAAAACCATCATGAAAACAGTAACATGCATCATCAAGAGAAGTGGGCTAAAGAGGTGTGCTACACATGGGGATGCTTGCAGGTAGCACAGAAGTGCAGGGGGCTTTCAGCAGTCTCAGGACCAGAGCACTGGTGTGTGAGAGAGCCTCTCCTTAGTGCCAGCTCTGTGGTGGCACCAGGCTGGCTAATGCCCAGCTGGAGTCAGGGGGAAGGCACAGGAAAATGCCCCAGTGCCCTCCCTGCAGCCAGCCAGAGCATACCCAGAGGAATCACTGAGTTCAGACACCAACACCACCCTCCTGTGTGGCATGAGGCACCATGCCTGAGCACCACTTCCTGATGCTCCACTAGATACCTCTGCTCCTTAGAAGATAAGGCTTAATCTAATAGTTTTTCCTCATCCTTCCCCATGCTTCAGATCCTTCAAGGCCCATCATGCTTGGCACAAGGCACCTTGGAAGCATTACTTTCCAGCAGCAGGCAGTAGTCCCTCCCTGCCATGCCCTGTTTGGTGCATGGCCTCCCGCTGTCAGTCTCTCCTGGCCCTCTGCAGTGCTGCCCTGGCTGAAAGCTGCCCCAGCACAGCCCCACGCCCAGCAACATGCTCTGCTTCTGGAGGACTCCTCAGCAGACACTGAAATGTATTAACTATTACCTTGGATGACAAACACGTATCACCAATGGATAATTTTGCAGAGGATAGGTAGGTATGGGTAATATCTTCTAGCTCAGTGCTAAAGTGATCGGAATCCTTGATGACATTATAATTTAGGGCCATGCTGTAACTGGCAGGTTTCTTCTCCTGTTTCTGCTGGTAGTTGCAGAGTTTCCTGAAGGCTGCCCTGAATTTCTGGGACATGAGATTATAAATTACAGGATTGATGGCGCTATTTAAATAAATACAGATTCTGCAAAATAACAGGAACCAGTTTTCTTGGATGGGTCTGGAGAGAAAGGAATTGACCACAACCAGGGTGCGGTAGGGCATCCATAGGAACGCGAATAGGATCACAACCACAGCCAGCATCTTGGTAACCTGAGGGAACACAGAGGGAGACAGGAGAGGGGCAGAAGGTTAGTACTCCCCTTGGAATGAAAATCTGCATTCTTACACCTCTAGGCCAAAACCAAAACTATGGACAGATCCTTCAGTAGGAATTTCTGATGAATGTTGGATTCAGAAAGGTTTTTTACAGTAGGAAGTACAAAAAACCTTGGCTCCAAATTCTTCCTAGGTTTTGTTAAACTACTCTTTCCAGATGGTACCCTAGTAAGCTGTTGTAGACCTTAGACTTCTCTGCTTCTCATGCTGGAAGGGGGTGTTGATTCAAATGGGAAAAAAAGGATCTAAAATAATTTTTTCCCACCACGTAAGATCTCTTCCTTTAAATTAGTATAGCTTGTAGAGTAATTGAACATGAAGCCTTTTTAGGTTATCTGGTTTAACAGTCAGCCCAAAACAATTTCCCAAAGCCAAAAATAAGGAATAAAGAGTACAGTTAGATTAATTACTATTCCTCAAATCCTCAATATTTAATTAGATCTTAGTTATGTGATGTTTACTCTGAAAAGTCAAACAAAGTTTACAGATCCAGGAAAAAAAGGATTATCAATAAAACTTGGTTGTTATAAGAACTTCATTCTATTGTGTAATTTTGTTTTGAAAAAAGAAAAGAACAATCTTTGGGCATACCCAGGATAGCTGAAATGAAGTAAACAAGAAATAATAAAAAATTATTGAAACCCACTTTAAAAAGAGTCTTTCTTTTGTAGATAATTTAATTCTAGTGTAGGCAATACTCAATAGTCTCCACATTAAAGAAAGTTTGAAAGATGTTAATAAACGAAGTAGAAAGTACAGGGAAATGTAACATGAGAAGATATGGTGGCACAGCTTCATGGAAGTCAGATGTCTTGGTTAACTGTGTGAAATGGAAAGCATTGGAACACATTTTGGTGAGCTAAAATTCTTCTTTTGATTGTAGATTGATAAGAGTTTCAAAAGGAGGTAATTCCACTAAGATCACTCACAAACACATGCTAGTTTTAGAAGTGGGTTTTAGTTTGAAGTCATGAGAGAGCATAAATCCTTTTGTCTTCTGATCAGACAAGATCATTATATAGAAACCTGTCATCTCATTGCCTAATGAATGTATTTTCTCCAATCTATCTAGAAACATGCTTTTAGGCCAATTTGTTTGGTTTGTTCTAGGTGTTATAATAAAGAATGTGATGAAGATCAAAGTTACTCTACAAATTGATGTATCTTTATCTATTTTTCTGTCTTTAAATGTACATATTCAAAGGCTGCAATTTTACCTTGTAGTTCTCCTCCCCTTACCCTTTCTTTTGATTTCTCTAGAGCTGTGTTCAGTAGAAGTAAAAAGTCAGACTGAGAAATACCATCTCCTTTTTTGTCACTTGACTGATACATTTCATTATGACTTCTAGATTGTTAGTTTCTAATTTTCTGTGCACAGTCATTGTAATAAAGCAAAATACAAATGTGAATGTCCCAGGTAACTGAAAGGATAATCTCTCCTTATCCCCAAACCACTTCTAAAAGGGCCATAGAAAGGGTGAACATGGTAGCAAGTGGAGAGCTGACCCAGTACTGACCCACTCCAGTTTAGGAAGACTCAGGGTTCCTCACCTCTCCTCTCATCCCTCCAGTTCAGCTCTAGCCTGTGCCTCCAAACCGAGTAAATCCACTGACTGTAGAAGATAATCCACATTTAAAGGAAGAAAGCTACCAGTTGTGGAGCCTGGATGAACAATGGGACAGAGCCGAACCAACAGATGTATTTCATCAGCTCAGGCATTCAGTGCATAGTAGCCTACGTAGGCACCAGAGCATTTTGCTACCAGAAGCTCAGCAGGGCACTCTATTATTGTATGTACAAGTCACTGGCAATTTGCATTTCTTCTGAGCATGTCTTTCAGGAAAATTGCTCAAAGGATCATTTGCAATGTTGCAGCTATCAGCTTGAACCTGGGCTAGAAGTAAATTATTCTTACTGACAGGAGGGGGTAATTCAGAGTCACATAATTAACACTATATGGAAATGAAAAAAGACTGTTACTCTTTAAGTGATTGTATCCCATATACTTCAAATATACATATATATATGTATGTATTTATGTATGTGGTGTGAAAATTATTAGCTGAATTTGTGTATATTGGCATCTGGATGTGCATTTTCTGTCTAACATCACAAGCTTCTACTGCTGAAAACTAAGCACTCTGTAGAGGTGGTTTTCATTTTCCTCAGGTCAGTGAATCAAGTCATGTACCCATATGCTGCCACAGAATCTACATTCAGTGCAAGCAAAGAGGCAGAACCCATGGGTGGCATCCCTTTGGTGGCATTTTGCAGTGGTTCAATCAGTGCAGGACGATGCAGGGAATTCACTATAAATTGTCTACAGTACATATTATTCCAAAGCTGCCAAAAATAACAAACCTCTCACAAGGTTTGTTTTTTCCAGGCAGAAATTCAGCTTCCTGATACATCTGGCCAGTTGTGGTTGTATCTCTGAGATACATTATGAGGCCCTGAGTTCAGGTAGTTATTTCTCATTGGTAAATCCTCCCTAAGCTGGCTCTGGAGGCAGTGGTTCTTCATGCTCAGCTACCTCACACCATGGCCTATGTGCAAATGATAGCAGCTCTGAGGGGGGGCTCTGGCAAGGCTTACTTTGTCCCTAGCATGGGGGTTGTCACTCCACTGCAGGCTGAGGCACCACTCAGGTCTTCTGACACAAATTCACCTGAATTTGCTTTATTAGGTGGACCCAGTATCTAAACACAACTGAGACCAAAGCTGCTTTCTTGTCCACATCAGAAGTCTTTGTTGCCACACATAAATAGTTTAGGGGAAAGTTTGGGCCTTTTTAAGTAAAATGCCATATCCTTTTTCAAATCACTTCATATGGATTTGGGAGGAGGCTAGTTATTTGACATCAGTGGAGTGCTAAGAGGACAAATTTTAAAAGAGCATGCTTTTTATTACCTGTAAGCATACACCAATGATGCCTGAAAGCAGCAGCACTACATCCTCAATTCACTGCTCGGGAGAGGGCACGCATACACTGATTGTTCTTTTCTGGTGGAGGTGCACTGTATGTCCTATGCTCAGGGTACAAATTATTCTTAGTTAAGGAGATTGAAAACATGATAAAGAGACTATGAGCAATTTCAGCTTAGTCCAAATTTCAAGTGGAGTTTGAATGATAACAAAGTGCTTGAGATTGAATATGGTCCTGGCTGCATACAAACATTCTTCAAGCCCTATCTTTTTATTACTGAGACTGTTCTAAAAAATATTCAAAATATATTTTAATAAACAGTGTCCCATTATTTTAATTCTGAATTAGTATCCTCCTTTTCCTTTCTGCTCCAAAAGCTTGTCATTCTAAGGAAGTGTTTTTATTAAACATTTTCATCATCCTGGTACAAACAGTTTAGTATTTGCTTCCTTCTCCTTTGAATACTAATCTTTCTAACACTGATAGGCAAAAGCAATAGTCACTCTGGTGTTTGAAAGCCATATAATAACATCTTTCTTCTTGTGCCTGGTGGTGTTCATTGCAACACACAGAGATTGTATAGCTCAGTCCATGATTTTGTAATCAAAAAGAATTGTGCAATGAGGAGAAGGAATAAATAAATAGCAGGATTAAGGTCTTTATACATTAACACCACCTCAGGTGATAAGACTGAGGGTTTCATGTAAGCCGTGCAAAACTTATCTTGCACTGCTAGCTGGAATCTGTGCTTGCTCTGCTGTGAGAACAGAGGGATTTCTCTGGTGAGCAGGTCATCACAGACTACACCACTGTCTAAGAGAGGACTTTCTCTAGAGGGAAATCTGCCTGTTACAACTGACCATGATGGCCATGATGACCCTAGATGATTTGGTTGGACTAATCAACTTTGAGAGATACAGATACTGTTAAGTGAGCCTGATTCCACCTCAAGTATAAACCAACATGTTTGCTAAGTAAAGCTGCATTTATTTTTCTTAGTCCCCTTGATATCTGAGGAAAGCAGGAATTCCTTTGGGGAAAGTGTGAAACTTACATGCAAGTATGTAATTCAGTATTCATATTATGAATGGACAAGAAAAAAATCCTGGGATCTGTGGGCTGCAGGACCCACACTGAAACAGAGGAAAAGGATGAGAAGGAAGGAGTGACCAGAGACCAACCTCTGCAGCCTGACTGCAACACTCTCTGGCCCCATGCTGCTGGTGGCTGCAGGGAAGGGACTGAGTGCAACTTGTGGCTAGAGCAACTGGCAATTGATTGGCAATATAAATTTTCCCCAAGTCGAGTTTGCACTGCCCATGACAATAGTTGATAGTTTGTCTGCCTGTCCTTATCTTGGATCATGAATAGGTGTACTTCCCGTTTTCTCCCCCATTCTCAGTGGGAGCCAACTCCCCTACAGAAACATGCATAAATTTAATTTTATAGAAATGTTCTTGGATAAATACGAGAACTGCTACAGAAGTAGGAAGTGTACACCACATTTTCAATCACTTTTTCTACAGATCACATGCTGCATATTGTACACTACTCAATCCCTGTAATTCAAACACAGTTCTGAGAGGACACACAGTTTCACATTTCAGCAGGACCCACTGTGAGGCCAGACTGTATTGTCAGCTATATGTGTCCTTGTCAGCAAGAATAAGAAATTGACAAGAAGTTTTCCCTTCTGTCTTACTAACTGCTGAGATTCTAGGTTTTTTTGCACATGTACTTGTTTTTACACCACCACCTATCTTTTGCATGCTGCTCTTAAACAAAAAATATTACTAATAATGTCACCCTATCCTTGCTTCGCTGCCCATGTTGTACTATATGCAAATTCTAGCTTTACTTATGAAGAGGCTACTTTAATCAATCAGGTTACTTAGACTTTTAGGAAAGTCTTGCTGTCTTTAAAATCATAATCAGTTTTTGGTTTCAAAATATAACTGTGTCCATATTCATCAGTGTTCAATGGAAAAGGTTTTTCTGTTTTTCAAGTGATTCTAAGCACATGTAATCAAGCATAAAGTTATCTTAAGAAGTTGAAGAGCAGATTATCTTCTTCTACTAATTAATGGACAAAGAAAAACAACATTAAACACCTCCTATCTGACTATTAACTATAATTGGCAATTTATTTAAATATAACCTAGTCCATATATTTCTGTTGTGTGTTTCCAAGCATAGCTCTAGTGCTCTCTGAGGGCTAGGTGCTCTAGAAGGCAGCTCAGTTAACTTTTGAGGTCTGTGCCACCTCTGTGATAAGAGAATATGGTCCCTCTCATTAAACAGTAGCAGTCCATGCAAAATAAGAAGAATATAAAGAATAAGAAGAATATAAAGAATAAGAAGAATATAAAGAATAAGAATATCCCCAGAGCCAGCTGCAAAGGATGCACCCTGTGTTTCCCATTACTGCACCAGCTATGGTACCTGCTGCACACCATGTGGTTTACTGCAAACAGCCAGAAATTAATCTACTAACTATATTCTACTGGTATTATTACACAGAGCAGCATACATTTTCAACAATATAAGAAGAAGTTAGTCAAACATATGCCTCAGTTTTGAGCCGTCAATACATGAAAATATTTTACAAAAGACAGAGTGACAAAGATATTTAGCATTTACAAAGCAATTTATATACAGACTTCCTTAAACAGACTTTTCACAGGAGAGTTAGAGACAGGAAAATTTACAACTTGACTGCATTTGCTGAGTGACATAGTGCCTTAGCTGGGACTCAACCTCGAGTCTCCCAAACTCCCAGGCTAGTTCTTCCTCTTCAGATCTCAAAAATAAGTCAAGAGTCATTTTGTATATTTGGCAAGATTACTAACAGGCTGTAAAATAAAGAAACTACAGTTTAAAATGTTTCATTCATAAAATTGATACTTCCTAATTGCATTTTATATAGGAAATAAAATACTGTTCCTTTTAACGGCCCTTGCAGTAGGTAATAATGTATAGGCAAGAAAAACCATGTATATGTGTATCACAGAATTTAAACTTAGCTACTTAGCAAAAAGGAAGAATATAATTTACCTCTTTCCACAGCTTCAGACAAGTGAGTTTTAAAACAAATGGTTTAGGTTTCAGAAGCCACTTCAAATAGTTGTTCCTACCTGCCGTCGAGAAGCAATAGTGCTATTGAGACTCCTGTTAGTCATCTTGGAACTCACAGGCTTGCTTTGGTGAGCCACATCATTCCTCCAGGTCTTGGAGTTTTCTTTTGGGTCTGAAGGGATGGGGTTCAGGAACAGTATTCTAGCAATCAGGCCATAGAGGACAGTTGCCAATACCATTGGCACAACATAAAATATACCAAAGTCCATCATGTAGATAGGAGAGTAATAACTCCTGGACACCTTGTAGCCACAGGACACAACAGTAGTCTCTTTGTAGGCTACCGTATTAAGGTCTAGCAAGAAAAACCAGAGCATACAGTATATGGAGGTGAAAGCCCAAACAAAAATAATGATCTTTTTGGCTCTTGAAAAAGTGCATAGGAATTGAGCTTTGATTGGGTGGCAGATGGCTATGTACCTCTCAATGGTGAAGGCAGCGATGGAAAAAGAAGAAGCGTTGATTCCCAGGTACTGGAGATAAGTGATGCAGAGACACCCCACGTAGCCATACACCCAGGATCTATACAGGCTCTCCGTGATGTTGGGTAGTCCTGCAGCCACAAGCACCATGAGATCTGCCACGGCCAGACTCACCAGATAGCAGTTAGTGGGAGTTCTCATGTGCTTGGTTCTGAGGACCACCAAAACCACCATGATGTTGCCGACGATGCCCAGCCCACAGATGAGGAGGACCAAGAGGATGGTGACCACTTGGTATTCAGCTGTAATGATCTCCTGGCTTGATAGTGGCAGCCCCGTCTGGTTCTGCTCATCTCCTGTGCCATTCTCCATCTTCACCAGGCCACTGCTGCTTCTACCCAGCACTCGACCTCAGCACCTGTTCTCCATGGTCCCCTGAAAAAGGGTCAGTGGAGCAGAGTGTGGGTGAGCTGCAGCTCCAGAGCACGTTCTCCATGTAGTCACAGTCCCATTCCTGCACCGTCCTCCTCTCGCACTAAAGCAGCACCTGGACTTTCAGTCTTTTTAAATTCAACTATCAGATAGGTTAATCCCTCTAAGACTCCAGCTCACTTTCACAGGCTAAAAGGCTGTTCTCTCACAGCTGGTTTGAGGCATTCAGGGAACCCAGGCTGCGGAGGTGGGAGTTTCGTGCCGGCAGCGGCGGGGGAAGCAGAGCCCTCCTGCGCTGCCAGCTGCGCGCACAGCCCGGGCTGAGCCGCTCCAGCCCGGCAGCCTCCAGCACCGCTTCCCAGGAGGAGCCACAACGCGCCGAGGGTGGAGACAGCGGCAGCGGGTAAGGGAGAGGGATTTGTGAAGTTTTTCTGCTTCACGCGGCTCTCCCGCTCTGCTCTCAGACAGTTATCATGACAGTATTGATCATATTGATCCACGCTGGCAAACAAAGGAGAGATGACTGGCAACAAAATTACACTGATTTTTAAAATTCTGACTGCCTGTATGTCCATCTCCATGTGAAAGTAACGGCGATTTACACTTGCCTCCTGCTTTGCAAGGAGCTGTAATCGTCTCTTCGGGGCTTTACAGAAAGAAATGCATCCCAGCTTTTGAAAATAGCAGGGAAAAATGCAGGTTTTTTACTTAATAGAAAATTCTCTTCAAAACCTCTATTGCTACAGCTATCATCACTCCTGAGCTTTTTTCATCTCTTCTCTGAATTGCAACAGGGCAACAATAAAATGACCACAGCACAAATTGCTTCCTAAAGAGATCAGTCACACACATGTGCAGGTGTGTACAGGCACACAACACACACATTGTCACTAATCTACCACTCCTTCCTCAGTGCAGATTCTCCTCTGGTTGCATACACTCCTCATGGTCAGTCAGGTTGTATAAAACCACAGACAAATCAAAGACTGGTGGAAATAACTCTTTTGAGCAGCACAGATGAAGCCCTACCAATTCAGTAGCTCAGCTGCACCTGGACACTGCACTTTCCTGTCTCACTTGCTGGTAATCTAAATGCCTTAGTGAGAGAAACAATACCTAACCCTTCTGAAAGTGCCGATGTCAACTCTCCATCACAGTCCCTCAGCTCATCATTTCCCCTTGTACTGTTGTGTTAAAAGTTTGAACAGAAAATTTATCTTAAAATCCCTTCTTTTTCTGCATTTAGGGCAATTGTTTTTGCTCTTTGCTCTTGAAGGGTTCAACAAAATAAAATGTTGCACAACTGAGGAAAGGATCTTGGATTTCAAAACAGATTCTAGTGTTAAACACCAGCATATGGGACAATGTTTGCAAAAGCAGGATTTTAAGTAGGCTTAAAAAAATGGTGGTGACAAAAAGAGGGTATCACCTGAATCAGACTCAAACAATTCCAGAGGTTTGAAGCCACTCAGTTGAGTTTCCCAGTCATTTTTTCCATTTGCCTTTTCACATTTCCATTGTGATCACGTACTTTTTATCTGTAGATCCAAAAATACTTAATGAAATAAAGCAAATATCATTTTTCCTATTTAATAGATTAAGAAACGGGGATTAAAGGAATTAGATTGTTTTGCCACTGGTATTGCAGTGGGCTGTGGGAAAATGCAGGTTGCTGATTACTTGACCAACAGTTTATCAGCAGAAACATATAATCTCGAATATCCTTCATACCATCTGCAGATCCTGTTATTTTGGACACAGCTGAAAGAGGAAGAAGGTCAGTATTAGCATAATGCCCGGGTGTCATTAAAAAGATTTCTTCCAGCCCCTTTACACTCCACAACATTTTGTCCTTCAAAATGGATGTTTCCCCTTAGGAATCCATGCTTTGGAATCCAAAGCTGTGTGACCACAGCGGGGGTAGCCCCAGATGTCCAAGCCCGTAGCATAAAATGCACCACAAGGGAGCACAGGACTGAGAGATCACAGAGTCAGTGTCAGCACTGGGATCAAACCCAGCAGGACACTGAATCAGAGTTCAAGCCAGAAAACAGAGTGAGATGGCCCTGTGGATAAACTTCTCAATCCTCAGGGACCTCAGATGAATCAAAAGTTTTTGGCACCTCCATTTCTGTGACTGAGACTGATTTCTTTTTAAGGGGTGACTGATGCCTTTCTGCCATGAAAGGCATCATTTTCACCATCACACCATGAAGCCTTGTTGTTCATGTTTCTGTGTATCCTGGTAGCTTATGTAGGCAATGTGCATGGTCTGATTTGGGCTGAGAATTACCACATCTGAGAGCATGTAAGTGTTTGCAGTGCAGCAGGTAATGGCTGAGGACATGGCACACAGAGAAGCTGTGGGATATTTAAAAGGTCAGGACTTTGAAGCAAATATCAGAGCTCTGGAAGACGTGCAAGACATGCTTGCCTCATTCCTCTGCATCTGCTACTGCTTTGTGTCAGAGACAGGACAGACTTTCTTGTCTTGGTCACTTTTTATGACCTTTTATCAAGTGTTGCATTCTGGTAGTGAAAAAGGTATAGAGTTGGAACCGTATGGCTATAGGGAAGTATATCTACAGTAGGCATTTGGAGGGTTTTCTCAAAATCAAATTTTTAAGTATTTTATCAAAGTCTTTTATGAAAATACTATCAGTATTAAGTATTTTGAAATTTTTTAAGTATTTTATCAAAAAGTATTTTATCAAAGTATTTTATGAAAATACTGTCAGTATTAACATTCTATATGAAACATTTCCTTTTTCATAAAGTACTTCCACAACCTACAATGTTTCTGTAGCACCTGCAGTTACTGCAGAAGGAATTTCAAGACTGGAAATATATATTCTGTGTAATTAGAGCATCTGGTGCTGTGGATTTCACTGAAACATCACACGATGCACTTTGCCCAATACATTCAAATTATCCTTTCAACTTGATTATCAGTCAGAGATCAGATACTGAACCTCGGAATCAGTAAAAGACCAATCTTTTCCCCCAGCTGATGCTGTGTTAATGCAATTTTCAAAATATGCTGGCTAGTTTCAAAAGCAGTTCAGCATGAATACATGCATGGCCAGCAGCTGTGCCAGGGAAATTTTGACAGCAGATGGACCAGAGATCACTGTGAAACTTCTACTGCATATCTGTTACTCCATTATATACCTGTACCTGTTGGTCCAGCATCAGTTGACATTGCATGTAGAAATGAGGACAGACGCAGTTTGCAAGTCAACAACAACAAGGAGAAAAACAAGCCCCAGAGACATGCTCACTTCTGCCAAAGCACTTCTGTTAGGGGAAGGAGGGAGAGGGGAAGGCATCATGCTGACACCACCTGTGCTACGTACACTTAGCCAACAGTATTCCTGTCCAAATTTTTTCCGCATTTGTCTCAATTTAAATGTGTCTCTGCTCACTTGACTCACAACAAACCCATAACAAACTGTCTGATAGTGTTAAATGCACACTGAGATGGAGCAGTGAATCATTATGAACAGTTTACTCCACTAGTTATAAATTTATCTTAATTCTGTTTCTCTGACTCAGATTACTTCCCCAGTGGGCCTTTTCTGTTTTGATAAATGACCCCAAAAATGGAAATTTCATACTCTATTACCTCCTGTACTCAGAGTTCATAAAAAATCACAGCTAAGTTGGATTCTTTACTCTGTGTCCACCTCTGATGGAGCACAGAGCACTTACTGCTGTACAAATGTTTCCAAGGCTGTATTTTTTTGAGAACAGAAGCCACCATTGGTAACTTCTTTATCACCATCCAGAGGATGACTTTTAAAGTCTGTAACTAGCTATTGGCATGATCACCTCCAAATGTGTTCAGGGGATTTACACCTGACATGGTTAAATATTGTACCAGCTGTGGTCAACTAGAATTTATTCTCCTACACCTGCTGAGCCATGTAGCTGTGCTTTTGTGCTGATGTAGTGAACCCATGGGTAAGTGTTTGGCTTGTAGAAGAAACCTGCACCTGGAAAAGCCTTTTGTAAGTAAAGATTGTGAGGGGACCAAATGTATTTTCTGTGAGATAAATCTCATTATGCAAGGCAGGGATCCTTCTTTCTAACTTGTTTTCTGTTGCCTGTCAATGGAGAACACTGAACTACTGCTGAAGTCCTGGGTGGGTTTTCAAGAGGTGCCTAAGTGGTTTAGGACTTATGATGAGTTGGAGATCATACCCATCTGACAAATGCTATTTGATTTAAGGGCTTTTCTCGTGTTTCAAAGGTGAGTGGTTTTGTATCATATTTCTTTTTCTTTTAGTCTTCATATTGGACTGGTGTTGGCTGAAGGCAAGTGATAAGGAATCTTTAATTTACTTGTTCTGAAAACACAATTGTCACAAAAAGTATGAAAAATAGATTTAAGCAATCAGTTGGCTTACATGGGAAATTTGGTTTATCTCTCGCCTGTCAACAAGGTCACTAGACACTGGTTTGTTGATACAGATCTGGGATCATGTGGCAAAGCAGGTTGGAAGAACTTTGAGAGGGTTGTTCTTTTTTTTTTTTCACTAATTTCTATCAACCTGGGTGGAGATAAAGTGTACAAGAGCTTTAAGAAGGAGCAGGAAATTTGCCAGAATAAATACAGAAAGATTACCCAAAACAGAAATAAAAATGGATGAGGAAGGCTGCTCTTATGATATTTTTTTATTGCTTAATTGTTTGCATTCACTTGAACTTTGCTTCTTAAGGGACTATCACCTAAGTTGTAATTATCACAGGAAGCTGATCTGAAGAAAGAGGGGGTGCAGTTCAATAGGGAAAAACACAAAGTGGTGCACTTTGGGAGGAGATGCTCATCTGACCCCAAGCCATACAACCCTTCCAGTAGGAAGGGCTAAAGAGAAGCTGGCATGAAATCAAACTTTCATCTGAAGTGTATCAGCAGAAGCTGGGCATTCATCTATCTTATGTTACACCTTTTCATCCTTTGAACACAACTATTAATGTTATTTGATAACACATTATTTCAAAGAAAATGTATACTATCAAAGTCTGCTTTATTTCATATATGTACTTTGGGCTAAAATTGTTGTCTTATTTTAAAAAAACACTATGGAAAGTCTTCTGTGATTATGGAGAAAATGTGGATTATAATTAATTCCTAATAAAAATAAAATTATTTTCAAATTATGCTGGAATCTCATTCTTTAAGGTTCAGATTCTATGAGTACACATGTATGTTGTAGGCCTTAGCCCTGATGCCTTAAATGGCTACCTAGAAACAGAGACCAGACAGGAATAAAGGAATAAAGGTGGTATTTATTTCAAAGGCCTTCAGGTGCACACTTCAGGGTCCAGAGGTCCTGCCTCAGTGGATCCCAAAATGGACATCCCCGGGTCACAAGTTCTTCATACTTTTATAACAACATAAATTCACCAACCAGAACTCAGTAGGAAGGGCTATCACAATGATGTGATTTCCCCCAGCCTGCCCCCCCTCTTCCCAAGATGATGGTTTACAGTTCTTGTTTTTAGGTGTCCTTGAAGGGCAAGTTAGAAGTTTTGTTATGTCTATCTAAGCACAGAGAACAGCATTTAACAAGCTACTTTAGAAAACTTCAGAGTTACACTAGCAGTACAGGATTAGAAAAATATAAAAGTTAAAACCTAAGGCATCAACAATAATTGCCTATACATGAGACACAATATTTGAAACAAAAGAAAAATGTAACTGCCTGAAAGATCAAAGCAGAGCTCTTGTCTTTGGTGGTTACGAGTTCAAGATCTCACAGATCCCACAGTTTTACTTCAAGGACAGAACTTTCTAGCTTCTATATAAAACCAATTTTCTGTCATCTGTGTCTCTAGAGAGCCTCAAGACAGGAAAATAAATACTAATTCTACCATGACTCTGCATAGACCTTTGTCATAAAGAATATAGTTGCTTGAAAAAGTAATGAATGATCAGACAGGATTTCAGGATATTCATTTAAATTTGTAGTAGAAGGACTTGTCATAATTTAGTACAATACCAGCTTTTTATGCTCAGAAGAAATGCAACACAAGGGTATTAATTCACTCATTAAGATAATATATTTTTGATAACTTTTAATGCAAATTTTCCTAGCTGTGAAAATTACTTTTGCCACCTGAGTGCCTTGATCACCAACAGGCAGTTTGGCATATTTGAAATGAGAGTCTCTGTGGGTTCAGCATCATAATCTGGGAATTGGGAAGGAGGTTGACTCACTTTATCTTGCAAAGCAATTGCCAGCTAAGGATGTTACCCCTTGATGAATTAATAAGTCAAAAAAATCTTAGAAAAAAGTAATAGAAAAAGAATGTCAGGGACAGCAACTCTTAGCTCAGGTATTTATCAGAATGAATCCAGACAGAAAACAGTCCAACAGCTCCTCAGGTTTGGAGGGAGAACATCAGATCAGTTTGAGCCTTCTGGGTCCAGATCCCTAACTGATATAAAGCTTGGTAAATTCTTCCTAACCAGCAATAAAAAATTGAATTATACCAAAAAGCATGTAAGCATCTGGTGTTTGGCTAACCAGGTGGGCTCAGATTTTTGCTGTTGGTCCCTGTAACCAGGGTAGGAGATTTGAGCTCCCCATTGGAAGTCAGGAGGTGTGATCCCAACAGGGTCTTTACTAGAGCACAGCAAAAAGCCTTAGGAAAAGGTTTCTGTCGGTCTGAGATGGTCGCTGGGGGGTGGCTGGTTGGTCAAATGTAACATGGAGCAGACTGAAAGCTCTCAGTAAGAAAACAATATGCTGTTCTACATCCTGGGCTCCATGTTGTGTGCCCTATCATGCAAAGGCAGTGGAAAACTGGTTTATACCATGACTTCTTACACACACCACACCTATCATTAGATGGAAGCATTGCTGGAAGGGCACAGAACCACTGCTATAGCTGAGAAAAGTGATCTCTAAAAATGTTTTGTGCAGAAACAAATACAACCAGGATGACTGAAACAACTTTCAAATTTTTTTTAGTCCTAGTAAAGTACTTTGTTGGGAGGAAAAAACAAAATCAAGAGTTGCATATTGTCATTTCAAAATGTTGAAGTATTTTTAGTAATTCAAAAAGGAATCATGTTCCACAGTTGAAAATGTAAATCTATTTGTTCATAGCTTCTGAGCTTCATAAAAGTTTTGAAAACAGCTGTTTTTATTTCACTTCAGTTAATCTTTCTGAGCATGTTTGCTCTCTAATGCAAACAGTGAATCACAAAATCACTTACTCATTTATATTTAAAAGTAGAACAAACAGTAGAATTGGAAATACAGTAGAGCCAGAGAGTGGTTGTTGTTAGAATTAGGATGAGTCCATGGAAAAGATGCAGGAATGCCTTCCCTTGGGCCTGTACCAAATTAGAATCTAGCTGACTTTCATTCTGGTATGAGAAAGGAGTGAGGCTTGTGCCTCTTCTTCTTCCTTTGTTCAACCTCAGTAATTCTCAGAGGCTTTAACGAACTTCTGATACATTTGACAGACAGGTTATCAGTCTCAAATACATTAAGGCTGTCAAACAATACAAGTATGTGCGTAAAGGACAGAAGGTTACAGAGGAATGGAGTAAATTTGGAACAAAGGTATTAGAAAACAAATACAGGGAAAAGCCATCACACAAACCATAAAATAGAGGAGAAACTTGGATCAGAATTCGGGCCTTGTTAGACACCAGAGAGTTCAACCAAAATATGCAAAGAGACAGCTACATTTTTCTGCTGCTCTGACAATTGCTCCCTTGATTTTGTAAGAGCAGGTTTGATAAATACATTGAGATGTGCAATCTTAAGGGCAATGCAGTGACTTACCCATGAGAAACAGTTAATTAAAACTACCACAATGATATCAGACAATCAGAGGAACAAATGACTGAAGTTATTAATTAGAGATGAGCAAATAGGTCTGAATTAAAACCTACTCAAGCAGTAATCCTGTGGGATAAAGCCAAAAAAATGCTGTTTCCTTCCTGGAGATTTGATTTTGTTCTCTTTTAATCTTTTATTGCTTAGAAAGCAGCAGTGCAAAAAGTGGCAAGTTTGGTCCTTCTGGACCTCATTCATTTCTGCTCTAATTGTATTGGGAATGAACAGTGAACATGTAGCTAACATATGAAAATAGCTTTTTTCATTGTATTACACCACTGCTATAATAAAGTCCTTTATGCAAAGTAAATATCTTGATTAAGAGATGCAAGACCACAGTTTTTGGATGTATTGGCTATATTTATATATATTATTATGGAATTAATAATTAAGAGTTGATGCATTAATTTGCCAGGCTGTAAAATCATGCTTTTATTAATGGATAGCATAGTTTGAAATACAATTTCTTAGCACACACAACTCTTTTCCTCTGCTCTCCCCTCTCATCCTTCTTTCTCCATAAATACCTTTATGACTGTGTGTGGTACAACACAAAATTCCATGAGGTTTTCCCCCTTGCCCTTATCTCTAAAGGCCTGTTACATTTTGTGAACATTTTTCATAATCACCTTAGCAGGGAGGATGAGAGGCTACACTGCCAGAGTCACGTTCACAGCTGGAGACCTGTCCCTGTCCTCCAGCTGCTCTCAGCTCAGCAGGTTGGAGCAGGAAGGGAGAAGTCTGTCATGATTTCACCCCACACCCACTCCATCAACCCCCCCATGACATGACACAGTCGAGGCTCTAACAGGCACATGGGGTTCTTACCTATTCAGTTGCAAAGGTGAAGGCAGTGAAAACAGTGGGCAAAAATACCTGAGTTGACTTCAGCCTGGTCTTTTCCCCTGTGGAGGTTTAGCTGACTGTAGTGCTCTACCCTTTGTTTCCAAAGTGATCAGTTGCACAGGGGGGTGTTGGTGGCTCAGCTGTAGCTTAATCCTATCCACAGAGAAGGTAAATACAAGGCAGCAAAACATTTCAAATGGGACAGAAAGTGAAGAAGGGCTGTATGATCCTGAGCTCAGTCACTGAAACAAATGAGCATCACTGCAATCCCTAGCAGCCATTTCAGTAATTTTATAATGTATGGAGATTTAAGAGCTCAGTAGAGCTGCTCCTCATTCATTTCTTGTTATCTTTTGATTAATCTTCAAGGTGAATTGCCAGACTCAGCTGTCGTGTGTCAGCAAGGAGTTGTTACCAGAAAAATTTATGTTAGAGCCACAGACTAAGATCAACTCTCCATAAATACAAAGAGAGCAATAACAGGGAACCACAGACTCTCTCTGTGAAGCTGCTTTGTACTTGCACAGTGTGCATGTTTGATGAATGAGGTCATGAGAGCATGTAAATAGCAGTTCCTGTTATTTGCCAGTATCATGGAGTATAAATGGCTTTACTGAGAAAAGGCAACCATCAAGAACAGGTTCAGAACGTATGACACATCACAGAAGGGATGCTTCACACTGCAGATTGTTACTTCACATGTGGAGTCTAAAAGGGTTAATACCCTTCCTGAGGACAAGGGGAAAAGTGGGAGTGGAATAAAACAAGGAAGAAGGACACAAGTAACAGTGAGTGAGGGCATGAGTAGCAGTGATAATGGATGTAACAGTCTGAAAGAAATGTTAATCCTGTGCCTGTGATCATCATCTAAATTGCTGGCAGAGCACCAGCACAGGCTTTTATGTAGAGACCTGTGTGAAGACCAGCAGAAGCCCTTGAAGCAGGGCTGGGAATGATCTTGATCTCCCCATCATGCCAGAGAGTCTTGTTCTCTTGTGCTTATATATAATCCAGCACTTAACCTCCTCCTGCTTTGCCTCTCGCTGGCCCTCCAGGAAATCTGGAAATGTTTTACAGATGGAAAAGGACTGCAGGAGGAGGTGCTTGTCTCCACACCCTGCAGGCAGGCAGTGCAGGACAGTGAGGGACACAGCATGCACCTGTCCCACAGGCACAGCCCAGAACTGTCCACCCCTCACCTGGCTCCCCATGACCATTTCAGCCTGACATCAGCTACTAAGGCAACTTCAAGAAACAGCCTGGTTGTCCAGGGGCATCCTCACTGCCTGCTGCAGAAGGCTTTGAACCAGCAGCAGTGGAAGGGGATGCTAAATAAGGAAAGGGGTGCTAAGGAAAGCTGAGAGGAAAAGTTGTGGGGGATAAGCAGCAGGAAAGGAAATGTAGCTGAAGACTATTTTTCAAGAGACACGAGAGGGTTAAGAAAGCCACATAACTCAAAAATAAAGAAACTGGTAAAAGAAAAAAAAAAAAAAAAAAAAAAAA
>VZTN01004271.1:53308-101644 GCA_013400515.1 Erpornis zantholeuca
AAAAAAAAACCAAAAACAAACCAAAACCCACCAAACCAAAAAGCCCCACCCAACAAAAGGCCTAAAGGCTAACTTGGCTGGGGATTGGGTTTTGACAGCAGCACTGGAAGGAGACCAAGCTGTGAATGAAGTGAAGGAGAGCACATTCTTGATGATTTTCTGTACAGAACAAAGCTGGGAAAACTTCCCATGTGTCTCCCAGGGGCTGGGGACAATTTCCTTTCCCCTACTCACCCCATCCACATTTGCAGGCCCAGCCCCATCACAGAGGATGATGGAGAAAGATCTGGGAGTCTAATCAGCCTCGAGAAACACAGACCACTCCCATAGAGTGGTCAATCCTCAGCACTCCATCTGGAATGAAGGGATGGAAGTTCTGCTCCTCAAAATTACTAGTGAGTCAGTGGTACTGGGTGAGGTTAGGCTGTTTAGCCACAGTAACGCTGCACTGCAGGTTCCATGGAAAAGTGCTTGGATGACTGATCTGGAGACTCTAAACCTGGAGGTTTTCAGAACCTTTTCAAGGCCCTGAGCAGCCTGACCCCCTGTGAATGCTTTGCACAGGATGATCTCCAGCAGAACAGGCTTCCCACCTGCCAGTTTCCATGACTGTAAAGGGAGATGCCATAAAGGACTGCAGTATTGCTGGCACCCAGGGACTGGGAAGCTGTGCCAGCACCTGTGCTTGGCTGCAGAGCAGGTTGGAGCAGGGCAGGATCTGACTCCATTATATCCATAGCGGGAAGGCCGACACAGCAGAGCAGTACAAAAAGAATAATAAGGTTAACGTTTGTATAAACCTGGATGGATAAAATTCTGGGGTTTCCTCAGGCTCTTATTATTTTTTGTGTAATTGCCAAGGAACAGTTAAGTCACAGCTTGGTGACAAGGCTTGGTGATTTTTAAAAACATGCTACCTTAGCAAGTCAATTAAGTGGCACCCCTGTTCACACACACACAAGATGCAAGGACCATGGAAAATGGCATCCAACAAAAAACCCCTACCTTTACCTAACACAGACAAAATGTGAAATATAGTTCATATAAACAAGCAGTTCAGAAGCCCAGAACTTAAACTAAACGAGGTCAAAATATGTCTCAGAATAAGCACTGCTAATGGAAGGTGAGAATTTGTGATTCTTGGCCCCAACAGGCATTGCTTCCACAGGTAACCCTCAGATGAAGCAGTAGCAAGAATTTTGAGGTGGAATGTGAGTTGTATAGATTTGTCTTCATATAACACCCTAAGAAAAAAAGCTCTTTTAGCCAATTTCAAACAGCTCTTGTGAACCTTATCACCACTTCACACTCACAAAACTGGACAACACAAAGACACAAGGCCTAAAATAGCTTTTTTGATTTTTCCTTAGCATGGACTAAAAGAGCATTTTTTTCCAAGTTGCTACATATTCAGTTTCCCAACCAACTTGTTAGTTGCCATGGCCATTTGCAATCATAGAAATTGTTGGTCTTTGCACTTCACATCATTGCAAAGGTTAAAAGGAAAAATATACAGTCCTTTAGTTCACTGCACTGCTTTTTGATGGAATCAGCTCATAAATGTGGTAGGAAACCTTGGAATGGCTGCACAAGGTTTGCACAATGGCTGCACATGGGTTTGAGGAGAGCTGGTATTTATATTTTATATATATATATATTTTATAGATATATGTATATTATACATATATATTAACCTTTTGTTAAAATGGTGTCCAGGGAGGGGCCATAGAGCTCTTTGGAGGGAACAGCACCAAAGCACACATCCCAACAATGTAAAACAGAGACTGAATGTAAAAGCCGTATCAAATCAACACCTAAGGTCCTGAAGCCCCAAATATTTAAAACTAAGTTTAAAAATTTGGATGGTTGAATATAACTATTCAGCTGGATCTGTACTTGGCTGCATGTTACAAAGAAGATGCACCAAGTCAGACTTAACAACTTTCTAAGGCTTGTGATTTTTAGTTCAATGCTGTGCACATCCCTTGGTGTGCTGAGGACAAGAGCCCTCATTATTTGACTGCTTTTGAAAAATCAGAGGGAGGAAGCTTCCATCCTTACAAATATATCTGAAAAAGGTACAGCTACCCTAGCAACAAGCACTTTATGAACTGTTTCAAAGCAAATAAGTTATTTGTCTGGTACATATGTATTAGAAGATGTCTGGAAACATGATGCATTCAGAAAAGAAGAATGGGCATTCATAATACACACTGAAAAAAGTGTTTCTTCACGTCTCTATGTGTCTGTGTGAGCACAGGCTGGGTGTCATTTGGGATTCACTATTTTTTGATGTCTTATAATTACGAATAGGTGTGCAAACTGCATAAAAGCAAAACATAACACAGACTAAATCAGATCAAATCGATCTCATTTTACATCCATTTGCTGCTCACATTTTCCTGGGGCAATTACAGTTAGCCCAAATCCTGTGTGAAGGATTTTTAGTTGAAAAAAAATAATGTAGGAAATTATTAACTGGAAATATCCTAGAATATCAACAATTTAAAATAAAGCCCTATTTTTTAAAAAGAGATTTTTTTTTATACTGCCTTGCTGAAAGAATGGTGGAAAACTAATTCAGTGATTCACCCTGATGCTTGAACCCTGGGTATGCTCTGTGGATGGAAAGAACAAAACAAAGATCTCAGTATGTATTCCCAGTGCAGCAGGTGGTACAGGTACATTTCTTGTTGAAACTCTTCCAGCTCTGGCACCACCAGTTTTAACTCATGATCTTTTATGGGATGGCAATTTTTATGTATGCTGAGTAATTGGGTAAATGCATTTTGAACTGCATGTCATGTCACAGCTTCCTTGCCCAAGAAGAGTTCATGCAGCCACAGACCACTGTGTTGACAAGTGCCCTTAAAGTCCAATTCAGCTGGTGATGTTTGGTCTAGATAAAGTAACAAAATAGTGATTTTTTTGAAAAGTGGGACTGCTGGATGGTATCACTTGGTTGGAGAGCTCTAATGTGGTTGCTAATGATTTCAGTCAGTTTTATATCATGCCAGGGGAAATTCTTTCTTTCAAAATGAAGGCCTGGCTCTGCTTCAGAGGTTGGGCCTTGTTTCTCTAAGCCTTGTTTTCCTGTTTCACCTGCCTGCAACGGCTGTTTACAATCTGGATATGTCGGTCCACAATTTCTTTTGGAAAATCAGCGTCACAAACTGGTTTTGCATTTCCTTGTATGTCAGGAGAAGCACAGAGTGCCTAGCCATGTCAGAACAGTGCCTACTGCAGGGCAGAGCTGGGATACTTACAGCCTCACTTTACCTGTCCTTTCCACAATTTGTTATAAAGCCTCAAAATGGACAAGTTATGCTGAGAGCACATGCAACCTGTTCTTTTTACAGATTTTAAAGACATCGCATCATGGATGACTTTTTTACTATTTTTTTTTGGTCACGATCCTATTTCTACACAGACTGGACTCAAAATGAGGGAGTTTTTGTCATTGATTCAAGCAGACATCAAATCAGATACTGACTGTGTAAAAAGACAAAGAAAGACTTTCTATCCTGTTATTAGGCATCAGAAATACTTTCTTTTTAGTTGGACTGCTCTTATAACACATCATTCTCATAAATTCTCTTATGCTGCTACTGCAGTAATTTGCAGCCACAATTTATTTCCCATCTTTTGCTCCCTGACAACCATAAAACACTCCAGAACACTTTGTCAGATATCCTCTCTAGGAGGTCAAACCCCATCCAGTTTGGGCACTGTAAAACTCCCACTAGGATAATTGATTTTCATGAAGATAGAAAGAAGGAATTACTGTGTACTGCTTTTTGTACAGCGTCAATGATTATGCATGGATGCTCTTTTAAAATGAATTGTTTGTCCTGAGCTTTTTGCTTTTCACACAGTGAACTCCCTCTGAGAGAGGTCAAATAATCTCCTTGACAACATAACATTAGTGGCCAGATCATTTTATCACAGCTGAAATTATGTTAAATAGTGAAATACTCTTTAACATAAGGCTCTGTGGATATTATAAGTACCTGTAATAAATTGAAACCTGCATCCTCTGCAATTTGTATAGGCTGAAGACAGCATGTTCCAGAAGCTTTAATCTTGCTTCACAAGGCATTTTCACAACAGCAGAACTGAAAAATCCAGGGGCTTTGAGGCAGCATATTCAAGGTTGAGACAGAACTGGATGTGAACGGAGATAAAATAGTTTTAGGCATCACATCTCTTCTCTTTCAAAAATAAAAGTGCAGCAGCTATCTGTCAGACTTCCCCTCTCTCTTTTGATGGTGATGCACATCAAGGATATCCCACTTGGGTCTGCAGAGCTGGGAAGCTCTCCTCATTCACAATGAAAGTCTGTTTGAAAAAAGCATTGTCTCTTTCAGGAAGTGTCATTCAGTTTTCTGAGCCCCCAGACAAAAGAAACAGCTGTTTTTCTTTACACAAGGTTTTATTATGATTGAAGTTATAGCAAGAACTGGAGGCAGTCTTATTTAACCATTGTTTGAACACCAGACAAGCAGTAGCTAAAATCTATGGGAGCTAGCAAAAGCATTCAAAATAAAGACGAACTCTGTGTGGATGTGGAACAGGGCACAGTGCTGCTGTGACATGACTGTTTGAAAGTTGCTCAGAGCTGGAGCAGAGCCAGCAACCTTCATACACGCGAACTTCTGTGACTCTGCCTTTGCTGGGAGTCTGTAATGATGAAGTAAACAAAGTTCTTGGGCTGTTTTCCCTTTTCACATCTCCACGCAAGGCTAGTACAAAATGTGATGAGCTTGTGGTGAAAAGGAAGGCTGACATTGTGAGGGCTCTAGCAAGCAGTGTGTGTGCTGGTTCCTTTCAGCAACTGTACTCCTACAAAAGTCCTTGTCCCAAACCCATGGGGAACACCTCAAGACCAATCTTGGTAGTAGAGACAAGGAACCTGAAGAGACCATTGATCCTGGCACAGGACTCCTTAGTCTCTTCCCTGCTCCAGCATGAAGTTCCTCCAACAGGAAATGGTCTGCCACAAGCTTCTCCAATGTGAATCCTTCCCACAGGCTGCAGTTCTTCACAAACTGCTCCAGCATGGGTCCCTTCCATGGGGCGCAGTCCTTCAGGAACAGGCTGCTCCAATGTGGGTCACAAGTCCTGCCAGCAAACCTGCTCCAGTCTGGGCTTCTCTCCCCATGTGTCCACAGGTCCTTCTAGGAGGCTGCTCTAGCATGAGCTTCTCACAGGGTCACAGTCTCCTTCAGGCACCCACTTGCTCCAGGATGGGGTCCTCCATGGACCACGGGTGGGTCTCTGCTCTGCTGTGCACCTCCATGGGCTGCAGAGGCACAGCTGCCTCACCATGGTCTGCACCACAGGCTGCAGGGAAATCTTTGTCCTCGTGCCTGGAGTACCTCCTCCACCTTCTCCCCTGAATCATGTGTCAGGTTTCTTTCACATATTCTCACTCCTCTCTTTCAGTTTCTCTTGCATCGCTTTCTTTCCCCATTAAATAT
Organism: Erpornis zantholeuca; assembly: GCA_013400515.1. Classification (NCBI taxonomy): domain Eukaryota; kingdom Metazoa; phylum Chordata; class Aves; order Passeriformes; family Timaliidae; genus Erpornis; species Erpornis zantholeuca. The sequence goes on from VZTN01004271.1 coordinate 58,789, forward strand.
TTTACCCCAGAGGTGTTACCACCAACACCCATGGGTTCAGCCAGCAGCAGGTCTGTCTTGGAGCCAGCTGGCATTGGCTCTGTCAGACACAGGGGAAGCTTCCAACACCTCCTCACAGAAGCCACTCTTGTAGCCCCCTCCATTGCCAAAAAGGCCTCCTGTTGCCAAAATATCGCCTTGCAAAGCCCCTACTCTGTCCTGGTTGCATCCAGGAAAGAGATTTTTTTTGCAGTAGTCATGAGGGGGCAGAGCCCAGACCTGTGTGTATGTGGCCAGGAGGTTATTCTGTACCACTCACATCATTTCCAGGGCAGGAGTTCAGGGACTGTCTGGCTTCCGAGAAGAAAGGTGTGGCTTTTGATGGAGAAAAAGTTGGTGGGAGGGGGGAAGATGTTCTCCATTTGTTCATTGTCTTTGGGTTCATGGCGAGCATTTTTGCATGGGAATCACTCTCTCCTTTGTATCCTTTTGTTACTGATATTGTTGCTGTTACTGTTTGTTTTCCTGTCTCACTGCTGTTTCCAGTAAAGTGTTCTACAGTCCATGATCTCTGCCTTCTGTTCCTGCCATTGGAGGGGGCTTTTGAGTGGTGGTGTGATTTTAGCAGGAGTACTAAACTGGAGAACACCATTCCTAAATCACAACATTTGCTAACTTAGAACTGCAAATATCCCTGCTTGCATGGGAAAAGGGATAAATCTGGATGGAGCTCTCTGAGCAGGTCATGCCTGCATCAAAGGGATCTCCAGAAGGCTCTAGAAATAGCTCCATGGCATGTCTGACATATTTGCACAGGCTACAGCTTTATTTTGCTGACAAGAATAAGCACATTAATCATAGGGTACTCAGCACTCATTTAGCAAGCCAGTTCCATAAACATATCATTACTTTCACAGAATAAATGATCTGAGAAGGGTAATTTCAGACTGAAGTGATAAAATAGTTTCAGAGGTACTTAAATGGCTACTAAGAATCCTCAGCAAAGTCTATATCATGCTGCTTATCATACAAAAATAAGTGGATTAGGACAGTGCTTTGTTTGAGTACAAAAATGAGGTATCTGAATCAATTGACAGTAACTCCAGAATATGATTTGTAGATTTCCTCTCATCAATCTGCATCAACATCTCATACCTAGGAAATGTGGGTACTTCTGAGTCTCTCAAAGCAAATATGGAAAAGACAAAAGGCAAAGTAAGGTTCTACAGCAGACATCCTCCATGGCATTGTGCTGAAGATTTCAGTCCAAAAATGCAGGACAGGAATGAGGCAGAGTGGACAGACAGCAATTCCCACATCAAGGCAAAAAACCCCACCCAAACAACAAAACAAAGTTTCATGGTATTACAGAAAAAACCAAAAACAAACCAGTTCTGAAAAGGAAGAAAGCCCTGGAGCCAGGAAAAGGATACATAAGTGTTTCACCAGCCTCAAGCCAATGAAGATGCTACTGTGCAGAATGAGTCACAAATTAAGAGGTCCTTCTAAAACACCTCTTCTTTTATGGGAGAAGCACAGCATGCCAGAAAAATAAGAAACCTGTCAAAATGCGAGCAGTAGCTGTTGTGACTTTTTTGCTGTGTATTAAAGGGTTTGGAAACACTTCAATGACACATCTATCAGTCAAAAAATGCTTATTTATTCTAAACAAAAAATAATGTGAAAATGTGCTGGAAGAGTGTGGTCAGGGGTCATGTTGGGACTGAGCCTCCTCACTGAGGATTTGAATCTCCTCCTCCTGAGATTTGAATTTCTTGATGTGCCTTCTATTCACGTGGGCTGCAGAAGTTCATACTAAAAAACAGCCTCAGGGAGAGAGACCCACCAGTTTTCTGCTTACTGCCTCTTCTTAACTCACTAACTCTAACACTAGGTCCTGCCTCTTCCCTAAAATCCAAAGATTTTCATCCCTCCCCCACTTGACCTTGAGGAGATGTGATTTTGCTGTCAGCAGTCTACTTACGAGGCAAAATGAAAGTAACAAGACGAATCTCTAAATTTTTAACTGGTGTTAAAAAAATTGTCCAGTTCTATGATGTATTACCCCTTAACTGAGGGAAATAGCTGTTTCTTGCTTTAGTGGAAGATGTAATTTCTAAATCCAAACCTAAAGGTACTTGGCTGTCATCAACTATTGATGAAATCCATTGATCCTGATCTTGTAAGAATTAGGAGACCTTTAAGTAGTGTCAGTGCTGGCAGATCTTAGTTTGTTATTTTTCCTAAAACAGAATAGAGTTCTTTTGGGCTATAAGTGCAATAATACCTGACTTCATGTTTATGCCTCCAAAAACCTCAGATAAATAAAATATCTCTCAAACAAAAATGTGAATGACACAAAATCTTCAAAGGAGAATAAGGAATAACATATTATTTTAAGCTAGTGTTGATGTTTTTCCATGTGGTGTGTCAGTTTGATGAAAGGAAGCAATGGCTTTCTCAATCCTTTGCCCAAAACAAAACAGTTTGACATGTAGATTCTGCATTCTGATTTCCTTCGTGGAGGAAATATGTTGTGTAAGATTTGAAATTTACTCAAGTATTGTAAACTAGAACTCTTTTCTTGTGGGATTTTGTTGTTGTTGCTGTTTTCTTTAGTTTTTAGAAAATGGAACTACAGTATTTATTTTTTAAACTGAGCAGTATTTTTCTTTTTTAAAGATCCTTTAAAATATAGGTTTGAAGGAAATGGAAGGATGGTTCCATTTGCAACATTTCCTGTAACAAGGGAAATCACTCATGTTGTGTGACCAGAAATTGGCAAAGGGATACAGCCTTTGTGGTTGTAAACACATTGTTACTTTGTAACTTCACAGTTTCCTGGAAATAAAAGTGCAAATCAGTGTATTTAATGAAAACGAAAACTGGTGTCATTGGGTTTTTTAATGAGATCTTTTGTTCGAGTCTTCCTCCTTTCCTACCTATGTAATTTTCTCCACGAATTACAAAATAAACATCCAATAGAATAGTTGGGGTTGGAAGGGACCTTTAAAGGTCATCTAGTCTAAGTCCCCTGCAGTGAGCAGGGACATCTTCAGCTAGATCAGGCTGCTCAGAGCCCTGTCCTACCTGACTGTGAATGTTTCCAGGGATGGGGCATCTGCCACCTCTCTAGGCAACTCAGTGTTCCAGTGTCTCATCGCTCTCAAAAAAATTTCTTCATTATATCTGGCCTAAATGTATCCTCTTTTTAGTTTAAAATCATTACCCTTTGCCTCTGAAGACTCTGTTAAAAAGTCTGTCTCTTTCTTGTAGGCTCCCTTTAAGTACTGGAAGGCCACAATAAGTTATGCTTGGAGCCTTCTCTTCTCCAAGATGAACAGCACCAACTCTCAGCCATTCCTCACAGCAGAGGTGCTCCAGCCCTCTGACCATCTTCATGTCCCTCCTCTGGATCCACTCCAACAGGTCCATGTCCTTCTTATGCTGGGGACCCCAGAGCTGGACACAGAACTCCAGATGGGGTCTCACCAGAGCAGAAGGGCAGAGTCCCCTCCCTTGCCCTGCTGGACACACTGCTGTTGATGCAGCCCAGGACACAGTTGGATTTCTGTTTGATTTACAGCATCTTTACCTTATTGGAAAATATTTTCTTATTATACACTTTAAAACTTGAAATTGGGCTTGGATGTTTTACATTGGAATAGGTTATAATATAAGACAGCCATACTAGATCAGATCATCATAAGAAGAAATATGTCCACATGCCCGTTTTTAATTTTCCAGCTTATTGCTTCAGCCGATCCTCTTTTCTTTGCAGAAGAGGCACTGACCAACTATTCCTTTTTCTTTTGCCTTCTGTTAGCCATCTGACAGACTTTTAGCATCCCACTTCAACTGCTTTTTTAGTTGTTGAAATATGTTAGTCTATTTAATGGCTCCCTGTACCTTACAGGCTTCTTTCATCTGGTTAACTCTTCCTGACCACTGAAACAAAACATAAAATGATCTATTATTTTTCCAAAATCTGCCCCATGAATATGAGTAGTCAGTTCAGAGCCTTCAAGATTGGATTGCCTGGCTGCTAGCTTGATAACCTGCATAATTGAAAAGAGCCTGAAAGAACACATAATTTTTTTTTTCTTTCTTATGGCAGACCTCAGTTATTTAATGACCCATGCATAAAACAAGTTCATGTCTCTACCCACATATTCATAATTTATTTAATTGTTTACCATAGAAGTAAATAAAAAATGAGACATTAAACAAGTTGGAACTCATTTAAGGTATTTCACCTGCTTCTGGCTCCACTGCCAATGTTATGATTTTAAAGACACAATTTTTTCTGATTTGGTGGTTTTATTTTTAAATTGTGAATGCACAAGAGGTTCAAACAGATAGAGTGTACCCTCAGCAAGTTTGCTGATGTTATGAAACTGGGGCTGATGCACATGAAGGCCGTGCTGCCATTCAGTGGTACCTTGATTTTTTATAATTCATTAAAAAACCACAGAACTTGCTAAATTTCTCAGCTTCTAGCCAGAAAAGTCAGAGGTGGCAACAAATTTCAAGTACCTCATCTTGTTCAAATATTGACTCATCAGCCTTCAACTCAGTATCACAGGAAACACTGAAAAAGACATAGGAAAGAAGGAAAAAGTAGAAGAAAAAAATGGCAAAGAGAATTGTTTTTTTCTCAGATAAATTGTTCTTTCCTTCTTCTCTTACTGTGTTCTCTTATATAACTCAGAAGAGACTGTGAACACTATTCTTGAATCTTTAAATAGCTTTGGTTATTTTAATTTTGTTTTGCCTTAGTAAGATACTTTTGAAAATCCACCTAGGTAATAATTTCTTTTTTCTAAAAAGCACTATTTTTTAAAATATAGATATTATATGTCCTTGTTTTCTATTACTGATTTTTCACAGGAGGATAAGACACATTCATTATAATGTTGTACCTCCTAGAAAATAATATCTCTGGTTGAAATACTTTTCCTTGCTTTAAGGGGAATGGTGTTAATCACAAAAGCAGTTTTTATGATAATATCTGGCAAATGCCTGATTGCTCAGGACTATGTCCCATTACACCATGCAAATAATAAAAAAAAGATCTGGTAATAATTATACTTCTGGTCCCAAATCTTACAATTTAATATCACTTGTTCATCATATGAATTAATCTAAAAAGAGCATTTTTGTCAACTTGTGCATAATGTCAATGTAAAAAGAACTGGACTAAGAGTTGAACCAGGTCAAGAAACATTAATCCACTCCAATCATGACCTGAGTAAATGACTTAGCTCTTCTGTGCCTTGGTACCCAGCTATAACTAAGGATATTATGTCCTACTTTTTGTCTCTGTTGTCTCTTTAGACCACTGCCTGGCAGGTATTCACCCTTATTTTATGTTTGTATAGCACCAAGAACTAAGAGGGGTTGCTCTAAGAGTTAGTCTAATGAATGGAAAATAAAAGCTCAAGAAATTTGCTAAGAAATTTGTGCAAGAAATTAAACTATGTTTTGAAAAGTGGAGAGGACCACATCTTTATCTTAAAAATGTGAAAATGTAAAGCTGTTCTGTTCCCCTCTCTTGGAAAACCAATAAATTCTTTAAACCCCAAAGACCTGACACCTATTAATGTAAGAAATTTGCATAGGAGCTATTTTGATACAGACAGTCCATTCCAGTCCAGTGAAATTGTTGCCAATTCATGGATTCGGTTGCAATGAAAGGATTTTTCATGAGGTCAAGGCAGATATCCACACCAGGATGTGCACTTTCTGTGATGGGTTTCACCAGATCATTGCACAGCCACTTTTGAAAGTTTCAGGGAGTTTTCTCTCCTAAAAGCTACAGCTGTGTGGAGCTGATAATAACATGTTCTTTGGAAATAATTTATAGTGCTGGCTTGTTTAGCAGGTGAAAAAAAGAAAAAAAAGGAGAAAAATATGTCTGTGTTGCAGATGGAGAAATTGCTTGTTAGCATATTTGTCTGCAAAAATTATTAGTGTTTTTGAGCATCACCTTCATTCCAGTGACTCCTTAGGGTGCAGCAAGCCATGCAGGTGTGATGCATACAGGACATACATCAGGCACAGTTAAGCAGGCTGCAGGTTAAGCAATCTGCTATTTCCACTGTCAGAAGAGAAGCTGGCTGGCTGGTTTTGGAAACCACTTTTCCTACTGTTCTGCCCAGAGAAGAACAACAAGTCTGATTTCCACGCTGTACTCTTCATCACACCTTTCCCTCTTGGGCTGCACGAGTGTGGCAAGCAGAGCACTGAGCTGCCATCCTGCCTCACAAAGTGCCTCCAGTGCTTGATCCACCTACCAGCTGCAGAGGAGGCTCAGTGGTACAAGGTGGCCTCCACCTGTTGGTGCTCCTCCCTCCTGGCTGCCAGGGCAAGCAGAAGTCCACCTGCTCCTCCTTCACACTAGATTGCTAAGGATGAGGGAACCTCGAGAGTAGGTGGCCTTCTCTTGGTGAAGACCAAATCCCTACAGACATATTTAACAGTCTCACCAGTGGGTCTTAAAATTCAGAAAAGTGGCTTTCATCCTTTTCAGTTTCCCTTTTCTTGGATATGTAATCACTGGCTATTGTGGCCAGTAGAGGTGGGAAATTCAGCCCTTTTTTCCTACCAAATCTGGTCATTCCCTTGGAAGCACATCCTTGCATACCTCACCACCAGAGCATGGTGAAACAGCAGCCTCTTCTAGCTCCCAAATGCTTCCTCAGTATCCCTGCAACCAAGACTGGAAGTGAAGATGGGACAACTCCTTGATCCTGAGGGTAAGGAATGAGATAAAATGATGGATACCCACCAAAAGGAAAGGAATAGTAAAATGTTGAAATAGGAGATAATTAACTGCAAAGTACAGCAAATGCCCAAAAGTGACATGGCTGTGCTCTGAGCTGTGAAGTGTTTATGTTTCTGGTGGACAGTCTTCTTCCACTGCAAGGAACAAAGCAGAGGAGTCAAACGTGAACATGCAAGATGCAGGGAACCAGGAATCCATATGAAACAGATGCCTTTACAAATTTTTGGTATAGTCTTGTATTTGTTTCCTTGTCTCTCAGTTTCCCAATAGCAAAAGAAAAAAGAAAAAGAAATTTAAAAACTATACTAATTTTCATTAATGCACTCATTTTTAAAACTGCTAAAATAAAGTTGACAGAACGTTTTGCTATTCTGGATTCAACTGATCAGCTTCAGTTTTGTGTAAGGTCATCCTGGGTCTTTAGTTTATTAGGCATTTCTGTTGTTGTTGCTTGGTTGACTCAGCTCTTATCATTTTTGGAGGATTGGTAGAAAAGTTTGGTTACATAATTTACCTGAACTCAGAGCCAAAGAAGGTCATCCATTCTGGTAGAGAGTGCAGAAGGTTTCAAGTGTACTTGGAAAACAAGGAAAGCCATTATGAAACAGTAACTGCTCTGTATAGGAGAGAAAAACACTGGGTCATGAATTCATAATTATTACATTAATGGACTACACTTAAATCGATACATCTAGCCAGAGGGAGCTGAAAGCATCATTTGACCTAGCACTCACATTTCCCCAGGAATAAAAAACACTGTAAAATGTCCTCATATTCTGCACACCAAGGATTATTGTTGAGCCCTTGGAGGAAGGCAAAGGGCACAGAGAGTCGAGAGGATGATAAGCAGTGCAGCCTGCCTGAATTCTGGCCTGCCAGACTCCAGCCCCCATCACAGCTACTGTACCAAAGTAACCCCTCATGCAAACAGCCACAGACTCCAAGCAGTTTAATGAGGCTCTTACTCATCATTCTCAAGCGTGGAGGCCAGAAAAGGCACACACAGGTTCATCAGAAGCATCTCACTATGGTTTCAAGTTGTCATGAAAAGCAGAACTCCTTTTCCTTATATTTCAGATTATTCTTTCGATAAACTGAGCTTCAAGCTATCAACACTGACAATTACACTTTGAGAGAAAGCATAATGGAAAAATCACAGATATGTTGGACAGTTCTCTCTCTGGAGGAAACTCTATTGCTTCTTGTCTTGCAATACAGACATGCAGCATTTAAAAGTATAATGACAGACTACTCTCAATAAATTGAATTTATCTGTGAAGCTACTAGGCATTTAAATAGTTCTGCTCTTTTCAAAGTACACCTGTAGTGTTTGAAGTAATGTTCTCTTCCACTGATGAAGTTAGAGGTCAATCATATGCAGCATAAGGAGATACTTCCCTTCATCTCTCTAAATGTTCAGGTCACCAATTTCATCATGTTTTGGGGAATGCAGGGGAGGTACGTAGGAGGTGAGAAACAAATACATCATTTGGAACACAGGAGAAATATTTAACAACAACTTAAAGATTCAGGAAAGCTCAGTATTCTGTAACCTTGCTGGTTTGGTTCAAAAAATTAATGAAATAATTTCAGAGCAAATGTGGCAAGAGGAGGTGTTTCTGTGATCTGGGAGCACGTTTCCTCCACAACAGAGACATATATTCTACCTAACAGGGACAACAGAGAAGTGTATGCTACCTAAGCATACTGTGCAGTGCTTACGTGCTGGACACTGAGCTGCCCTGTAGAGAACATACACTATCAGATCTGCTCACTAAAGCAAGCCCCAAGCAAAGCCTTTGTGCAAACAACAGTTAGAGAGCATTGCAAAGGGAAATGGAGAGCACAGAGCATGAATGAACACAACTCTTGATAATTTGAGATGACATTTGATCTGACTCAGCAGTCTGGCCAGCCTGCTGACAGCCTGGGGACAAATGAAAGTCCTTGTTAAAGAAAATGACACATTTTGTTTGCAGAACTTCACCATGATCAAGAAATTCCCTTCTCCCTTCCCTTATTTCCCTTTTTTAACCAGGAGAGGATCAACCTCCACTCCTTTTCATGTGCTTTGAGAGGGATGCTGCACAACTTGCCAAAAGCCCTTTGACTAATGGCACACCTGAGAGTTAGCTTGCAGGTGGTGGAGTGTGCTTGCTTCAAAATAAGGAAAATCTCTCGAGACCATAAAACCAAAAAAAATTTAATATTTAATTTTACCAGCTGACAGGTTTGCCTGTGGTGTAGAACTGCAATAGCTCATTTATTGCACAAAGATAGGATAAGTTGACACACCTTATTATTGCAAAAAATACATTAAAAAAAAGATTTCTGGGGGGCTTCAGTAGTGACAACAGCTCAGTAAGGGATTGCCATATTTTGTAGCCAACACATTCTCCTCCCTGCCCTTGGGGACTTGAGTTATCTGCAGCTAAAAATAGGACTGTTTTTAATTAAAGAAAAAATTCTAATAAAGGAGAATACCAATTTTTATTTGAGATTTTTATTACAGAACAGAATGAAAACATGACATCATTATTCACTTTGCTAGTGAAACATGGGTGTGAGAGTCAGACACACCACATGCAAAGCTGTGCTGCTTTCAGGCAGCTCAGTACTGTGGTTTTCAGTGCCCCTCTGCTGTAGGTCATCCGTGCCTCTGACCTGGTGGTGAGATATCCAGGTGATGGGAACACACCCTGCTCAGTTGAGGGCACACTGCACTAGCCACTCTGCTAGTGTGGCTAGTAGCCAGTGTGGCTGGGTGAGTCAGTTTTCAATTTGCCCCTGTTTTCCATGCTTTGGGAGTGGTTTCGGGGTGCTGAGATCTTTCTGTGTGAAACTGACTCCATCAGGACCAAATGAAAGCTGAGACACACTCCAGGAGTGCAGCTATTGCTCTCCAGCTGCCTGTGGCCATTCAAAGCACAAGGTCCAGCCAGGCATGCACTGTGGCAAAGCCTCCTGACAGTCTCTTGTAAAATTAGGATGATGCCAGTAATGTCCATAATTCTAGGAACTTAATGAACTGCTAATAAATACACAAATGCCAGCACCCTGTGTTTTCAGGCTTGCATGCTTGCAGGCACGCATTGTCCAGAGTGCTGCTGTCCTCTCCCTTGCTAACTGGACACAGGCACCCCCCAGTACCCTCAGGAATGATGCTCTGGCCTGGGCAGAGGTGGTTTTGTAGGTGGGTGTCTTGGGGTGACTTTATTATGTGTATCCCGTATCAGCCAGATATGAATCCTGTGCCTTTCTGCACCTTTAAACCGAGCCCGAGAGGGGAGAGAAGACAAAAAACAGCTAGAGGAACTTTTGCAAAGCAGTTCTGTTCTTCAAGGTCGCAACTCCTCTCTGTTGTTCTTGTGCTGTGGGGAGTGATAGCTGCTGCGGCAGAGAGGGGAGGAAGCACCTTCCTTGCTTTCCAGCCAGCTCTCGCCTCTGTCTCTTCAGAGAGAGACAGAGATTTGAATTCCTGTGTTTTCCTGGGACTTTGGTTTCTTCTTCTTCTCTTCTGGACTTGTTCAGAACATCAGAACATCAAAACCTGACTGGGAGACCTTCCACCGACCTGGAGAGGGTCCCCCATGCCGACCCAGCTGCACAGAAGAGAGAGAGAGACACCACATGCAGAGAGGGACTCTAAAATCTTCCAGGTTTCTCTCCCCAGCAAGAGATTTTATCATTTAGCATTATTGTTCTTTTCCTGCGTGTTTGTTAAATAAATAATTTTGTTTCTTCTTCACTTTCCTCTGAGAAAATATTTTTTTTTTCCAAACCTCATGGGGGAGGGGTGGATGCAATCTGCCTTCTTTTGAGGAGACCTTCCTTTCAGAGTGTTTCCCTGAATTTGTCTAAAACCAGGAGAGTGGGGCAGTTTCTGGTTCAGCTCTGTCACAGCTTTTTCTATGCGCCTTTCATATCTCTTTTCTGTGTCACTCCTTTGTGTCAAAAGTGATGCACAATTCCCTGGTTGCTGCTTAATCTGACTGATGGCCATCTCACACTTCAACACTATCAGCTGGGGCCTGATGGCCTCATCCTCTTCCATGTGATCAATTTTGGGCAAAAGCCCTCGGGGCAGTGCCGTGTATTTGTTGCACACACACGCTACATACGCTCACATTTGTATCCTAATGTGCGGTGCTTTCCAGCCACTGCTGAGCATCCCCCAAGGTGCTCAGGTAATAGGCACACGGCACAATACACAGGGGACCAGACACATGGGAACACTGTAAAAGGAATTGTGCAGGGACCATGCTGCAACAAGAGCAGCAGAGAGCAACACACCCTTGAAGATAAAACTGCTTGCCATTTCACAGCCATCCTGAGGGCTAGAAAATAAAATGCATTTCACTGTGAGACACTGCAGTTCTGCTTTAGGACTTCATATTCTCCTTTCTATTCTGAAATCTAGAAAGACAAATTAAAGTAATCAAAGCATTTCACTGGGAAAAGGAAAAGCTATGGAAATTAAACCTGGAGGGCTGGAGGGCTCCCTGACTGTCTGCAAAAAGCTATCCACATGCCACAAGAGCCACAAAGAGGTCCCAGACTCCCTGCCATCAAGTCTAGGACACTGACTCCAAATGCCACTGATAATATTCCAGAATTTCCACCAGTAACTTCTCAGCCAGGAAAGCTGGAACACAGGAGACCTCAGGTCTACCACAGGAGCTGGTGAGTTTCTAATTAGGCTGAAATCCACCTACATTTCACCAGAAATAGAGGAAAGTGATATTTCCATGAACCATTTCACCTTGGAGCTATCTCTCACCCAAAGCAGTGCTTTCCAACAAAATCCAGCAGGCCAGCTCCTAATATGCTTTAGCAATTTGTGTGTCAGTCTCATGTCTGAGAGTAAAAGGCAACAGGAACACAATCATTATTAACTCCTCTAATTAACTTGACCTGTTTGGTAGTTTGTTTCTTATTTATTATGTTACCTGGCTCTTACAATATGCATCCTTCCTCAGAGGTAAAAGCCCCAGACAAGTGTTTTTAATTTGTAAATGAAACACTTTGTCTGAAAGATAAACCTGCTCTAACCTCAAGTTCTGCTCTCTCCAGTCTCCTGCATATCTGTCTTATTTGAGATGTCAACAACTGCAGAGGTCCCTTGCCGATACATTTTTCAGAGATTAACATATCCCTCATGTTTCAGATTTCAAGAATGGTTTTTGCATTATTATCTATGCAATTAGATCAAAGAGAGAAGGGATATCAGAGGTAAGAGTCCCATCTATTGGCCAGAGGAGGAACATGATAACCAAATACTTTCCGAATCTCAAAAATTTTCTACTGTGAAAAATTATAAACAAAGAAATATTACTAGGAAAAATGATTCATATAAATGCTAATAATGGATATTAGTAAAGGCAAAAATTAAATTCTTTTATAATTCCTTTTCTTCTTTGAGAGAGGAAAGAAAAGGAAAACAACTTATTATTTAGGATAAGGAGGAGTGAATTTTCGTTGTCATTACTTTTGTGTATGCAGTTGGGATTGTTTCTCAGGAAACTCTTTCTAGGGTACAGTCATTTTTAAATAACTCCTATTGTTTTTAATTTTTAAATAACTCCTATTGTTTTACTTGAGTTTCAGTTCAGGAAACTTTAGTCAAAGCAGAGACATGGTCTGCTGCATAAACAACAGTTCTAGCACTATCTAATCACCCTTACACGTAGGAGAGTTGATTTCAATAGCTTAAGTTACACAACCAAAATCTGTTAGTCCATACTTTCTGAAGCTTAGCACAGAGACAAACATTAGTTTTACATGCAACTGCCTTAATTTGGGAATGTGTAAAATTGTTTTTCTAAAGCAAACCATTGCTGGGTTTGAGTTTGAGCAAGAATTTTCAGGGGTGTTTTTTCTTTTTAGTGTGTTTGTTGAAGACCACACAATACAGAACCTTCTTTAGTCTGAGCCAAACCCCACAGTGCCTGGAAACCTGGGCTTGTGCAAAGCATTCAATACAGTCCTGGACAGTCTCTAAAATGGAGATAATTAGATTTGAGAGGTGGACTACTGGTGGATAAGGAATTGTTGGGAGATCCCACTCCTAGAGGGCCAGTCAATGGCTCACTGCGTGGAGAACAGTGGTGAGTGGTGTCCTCTGGGGCTGTTACTGGGACCAATGTTATTTAACCTCTTTGTCAGGGACATGGACTGTGGGATTGAGTGGACACTGCAAGTTTGCAGATTACACCAAACTGAGAATTGTGGTTGATAACACTGGGGACAGAATGCCTCCTAGAGGGACCTTGAAAGGCCTGAGAGGCAAACCTGGGTGAACCTCATAAAGTCCAACAAGGCCTTGGTAGCAGCAGTTCCCAATATCAGTACAAACTGAGGGATTCATTGATTGGGAGTAGCCCTTAGGAGAAAGTCTTAGGAGTGTTGATTGATGAGAAGCTCAACAGGACCCATCAATGTGTGCTGCAGCCCAGAAAGCCAAACATATCCTGTGCTGCATCAAAAGCAGCGTGGGCAGGAGGTTGAGGGAAGGATTCTGTCCCTTTACTCTGCTCTTCTGAGACCCCACCTGGAGTTTTGTGTCCACTGTGGGTCCTCAGCACAAGGATGTGGTCCTGCTGGAAGAAGTCCAGAGAAGGGTCACAAAGATTAGAGGGATGTAGCATCTCTCCTGTGGGGACAGGCTGAGAGACTGGGGCTGTTCAGCCTGGAGAAGAAATGGCTCCAGGGAAACCTTGAAGGGAGTGCTTAAAGGGAGCCTGTGGGAAAGACAGGGATGGACTCTTCATCAGTGGGTGAAGTGACAGGATGGGGGGCAATGGTTTTAAATAGAGAGAGGGCAGGTTTAGATTAGGTATAACAAAGAAATTCTCTGCTGTGAGTGTGGTGAGGCACAGAACCAGGTTGCCCAGGGAAGCTGTAGATGCCCCATCTCTGGACATGTTCAAGGCCAGGCTGGATGGGGCTTTGAGCAATCAGGTCTCAGAGAAAGTGTCCGTGCATGGAATTAGATAACCTTTAAAACCTCTCCCAACACAAACAAACTCTGAGTCTATGGAACTGTTTCCTACCACACTCCCTTATGATGGTTTAGGACACCATGCTTCAAGCTCTGGGCTAAAGTCCTTCCTCTGTCTTGGCTCTACAGATTGTTGGTGCCAGAACATAAGAGCAAACATACTGAATCAATCTAAAGTCAGAAATGAGTGTCTAGGCAAAATCACATCAACAAGACTTATGGATCTTCTCCAGTCATTTGCAGCTCATGAACTTCACAAGACTTGTGATTTGTGTGCATTTAGGAAACCCCAAAGGATTTCTCTTCCATGAAGTTGTCAAATCAACCCATAACCCACATACACTCTTATCATCTGCAACAGCCTGTTGCAAGAACTGCTCATAAAAATCTGCTTCCAGGATGCTTTAAGAATATCTTACCTTTCCTGCAACTTTTATTATTTTAGTGATGAGGTTATGTTGTTTGGATGTCTTGAAAGCAAAAGACCCATATTCTAGAGTAGCTTTGATATTCTATTAAAAATCCAGAGTAAATGAGAGTTTCTTATTCTTAAAACAAGTTGGGGTTTTAATTTTTTTTATGAAATGAGACTATACCAAATGGAAGCAATTTAGTACACAATTGGTGTGGACATAAAACCATTGTAGTGCTGTATAATTCAGTCTTGCTCTACTTACATCCCAGTGAAAGCCCTGGGGGTGAATTGCAGTTCACTGCAACTACTGTGCTGTACTCTAGCATCCCCTTTTTCACTTTCCTGATCAAAAATCACCTGCAAAAAAGAAAATATGGAGCAAGTAAAACAAATAAAAACTGAGAATGCTAAATGTATTATGTGAGAGAATAAAAGCTGGGGGAGAAAACCTGAAGTCACTGAAGATCCCTGCCTGGGGTGCCTCACAGACCAGCCCCCACTGGGAACTGTCATGCCTATAGAGAAGAGAGATAAGATAAAAATCACAGTCAAACCCACTGCATAAATACCATGGTGTGCTGTACCTTGGCCACTCTCACAGGCCATGACTGGGTCTGTGCCCTGCTGAGGAATGTCTGTTTCAGGCATGCCCAAGTAGAGCCATTGGTGCAGGTGCAGTCCCACCAGCTGCCATAGGCATCCAAAATTCCCATTTTACACAAATGGACTGGACTGCCCCAGAGCACAGATACAGGATGTGGAGGACAGTTAAAAAAAACCTATTTGTTCTTCTAGTCATTAGAACCAGAGCAGGAAAAGGCAGAGACTAAGACTCACCTGGGCAGTAAACTTGGTCACAAAAATGTAGTTGTAATATTTTGCATCTTAGAACCTGCTGATTCACAAAAATATGCATGTTTCATTGTGCCAAACAAAAAGATCTCCAAACCCTAAAGGACAGGGCTAGCAGCAGCCTGTTTAGCACCATTTAGTACAGAGGCACTCAAAACAGGAGGTTTTGCCTTATGCATCTTCCTAAGCAACAAGGAACAAAATGTTTTTAAAGGTAATGTAGCAGAAATGTGTATGCAGAATAATGCTTTTAAAGGATTTAAATATGTATTTAAACTGTGGGTTGACCTCTATTTTTCCATGGAAATTGCCATATCTGTTTTCTCCAGAAGGCTTATTAAAATTGCATCTTTCTTGGAGAAAGACTACATTTGTTCTTATCCTCATAACATATCAGGTGATGTAAATTGATACAAAATCCAATGTTTGGATCGATACTGTGATAATAAAACTAAGAGAACTGAAAAAATGGATAAAAGCACCACTCTCCACAGAAATGTTGATTCACTGACCATCTGTCTTACTTCAGCTAAGTGCTTTACCACTTTAGTTTGGCATTAGACAAGTCAGTCAATAAATTAAATAACTCAAGTCACACTGTAATTCTTGGCTACCCTGCTCTATTTTTTAAGCTGTCAACATCTAAAATGTCACATGTATTCCTTTTTTGGGCATATAGTGAGCATGTGCCAAGTCCTGTCTACTCATCCTTAGTGTGAACACACACAGGTAACTAGCAATTATAGCCTTGATTTCTACTAGTCACCCAACTGCCATAAAAACTCTTCTGAGTTTAAATATGTGCATTAAATTTATTTCTCTTTATTTGCTTACCAACTTATATGAATTCAGTCTGACTAAACACACCTGCATTATACATACTGAGAAAACAAGAAACAAATTCACTTGACCTGCTGAAGTGCCGTGCCCATATTCTGCACTCAGACAGCAAGAGAAGCAAGAGAACACACTGAGAACTTCAAAATACCACAATAGAAGGTTAGTTTTTTCAGGCCATGAGCATTCCATTAGTCTCATCTATTCATTTCCGTGCTGCCCTCTGACTGAAAAGTGAGTATCTAAGATGATGCTTTCATCAGATTAAAATAAACACCTCCCCAGCCCCCCCGCCCCCTGCCACAATCCAAAATGATTTTAACAGAGAACATGATGGGTGTTCATCCAGCTGGAAGGCTGAGAAGAAGCTCAGAATGACATTCATTTTTTTTTTTTGACAAATTGAAGGTACAAACTGCAGAGAGTGACATCTAGGGTAAACACATATTTCAGTGATGTGACAAAGGGCATATATTGATTTTAGAATAACAGTAGCTATTTGATACTCTCATTGTCTGCATAAAGAAGGCATACCTAAATACAGGAGAAAAAATTCTACATTATTTCCTAGATGACATTTCCCTTTTGATCACTTAACACCAGCAAATGGCCTAGACCAGATGCAGAAATAAAAGTTAAAAGCTCACTGCGAGAGACACCAGAACCTGAGACTCCAGGACAGCAAAGAACATAAACAGCTGATTAAGAAGGTGGTCAAGTTTAAGCCTTCACATTTTTAATAAGACACATGGGCCTGTGCCTGGTGGGTTCTAAGTGTGCTCCCGCAGTTTATCTCGTGCTCAAAGAAGCTGGTAGCACTCGTGGCCAGTGGGAGTCCCTACAGCTGTATGAGCCCATGCAAAGGTGCTCTGGAAAGAGGTGATGCTTTAGTGCCTAGTCTGTCTCTTGTAAGGTGAGCACGACATCCTTTGGGTGGAACAATTTCTCCTTCTAAACCAGCAGAAGTACCTCCATCTCCTCTTGAGGCCTGAGGACCCTGCTGCTGCAACAGCTCTGCTCGCAGGCTGAGCCCTACGTTCCTCAGCACAGGATAAATGCTGTGCTGGAGAAAACATAAATGGGCCCAGAGAGTGAGCACTGCTCTCCTCTGCAGAAAAGAAGAGGTAGAAGATTCTTCTTATTTTTTTAACATATTAATAGATGAGTAAAAAGTCTGTGAGCAAATAAACTTTCAAAATCAGAGTGCAAGATAACAGGGGGAAAAAGTCCAGAAACTAACAGAAATTTTTGGAGAAAAAGAATATGATTCAGCATCAAGAGGAAAAAGCTTGGTGGCTTCCTGGTGAAAACATTTTAAAGTCCACATTAACATGATAGATTTTTTACATTTAACTGGTAAACACATTTTTGTTTCTGCTTTGGTAGCCATAATAATTCATATAAGGTTATTCTCATGTAGGAGGTTTCGGTGTTATGCTATATATGTGTCTAGAGAACAGTAGGTTTACAGAAAAGACTGCAAACCACTCCCCTCTCATCCACCAGCCCCCTGAACCCTCCACCACTCCCACCTCCCTCCACTTTCCCTCTCATGCCTTGTTTCCAGCTGTGGCAGCTGTTGTGAAACCATCACTGGCAGACTCTGACACCTGGCGGTAGCTCAGCAAGTCGCTGGCCTTATTTTCTTGGAGAGTTTTGATTTGATAAGCTTTAGTTTATATTTGAAACGTGCTTGGAACCAACACTGACGTAAGGAAAAATATTTTTACTAGAAGTTTACTTTACTAAAAGTAGGAAGCCTTAACAGTACAAGGAGATTAATAATACAGGCGAATGTCAGGCTGGGAAAGAAATGCCAGGTAACTGCTCCCATGCTTGCTGGTGCTGACAAAATATCTTTAAATGCACTGAAAAATGCTTTATCCTAACAAATTTTAAAATATCACATATGCAGTTTTAATAGTTCCTAAATCCACAGCTTTTGACCCTAAAATCTATAGTCAGTGAGCAAGAGTCTGAATGATCCTTTCTGTGTTCAGTGAACACAGAGAACATTATTTTAATCCTGCAGACCTCCTGACTGGAAACACCATGTTGTATTTTGGGAGTTTTCAAACCATTTCCTACGCTTGCCTGCAGCATCTATGCAGTTGCAATTACCAAACCTTTGGGGCAGACCCTGCCCAGTGCCAGCCACACAGCACAGTGCATTTGCCCACTGGCTTCACATATGGTCCAGAATATGCTTATTCATATCAGGCCCTGTATTTGGTTATCTATATGTTACTCTCCATGGATACCAAGCCATTCTTCTGCCTGCTACTGCCCAAATTTAATCTGCTGCTGTGCTTTAAATTTGTTCTTAAATACTGCAGAGAATTGGGACTTTGTATTTCTTGCTTTTGAAAATGCAAAGAGAACATAAGTAATTACTGCTCTCAGTACAGCATAAGCATATTTGTTCACAATTCCTTTAATTTCTAAGAGATTTGCAGTTTTCATTATTATTCATTGTCTCATCAGTTTTGTCTTTATTAGGCATTCATAAAAAATACTTCATTATCATCTGTAAAGCACAGTTCATTAGCACGGCTGTTCTGTGAAGACAATTGTTTCTTCATTAGCACCAGCTCCTCAGAAATTCAGGCTTTTGATGCTTGTTTGAATTATTTGTATCTTTTCATTTTCTCGGTTGTGTTTCTGAAAGATTTCATTTTTTTTCTACAGCTATTTACATTTATGAATATCCTTGTAAGCCCTGCACTTCTAATTTGTGATGTATTTTGCTTGCACCTACATTAGTTGTTCATACAAATGCATTGGCATAGAGTTTATTCATAGGCTTTATCCTGCATTTGAGAGTGCTAATGTATTAACTCTTTATTCCTTTAGGCAGGAGTGAAAACATTTGTCCCTGAGCATGCTCCAGAGAAGAGGGCATAATTTTAAAAGCCCCACACTTTTACTGCCGTTCACTTGGATGCTTGGCAAAACCTCTATCAAGAACTACATATATACAGGGGGTGTGAGACACAGAGATTGCATTTTACAAATATAATAAAATTAATCAAACCAAAAGACTGCAGAATGATTAAAAGTTTATTTTTCTTTGCCTGAGTGCTCCCTTTCACCTTGCTAGATGGTGACCCTACACACTTTCCCTCCTATGCCACTGCCCTTCCCAGCAGGCTCTGCTGTCCAGGTGCTCTTCCTCCTTCTTGGTCAGTGAGAGCTGGAGATGACCTCTGGTGCCAGAGAGGACACCCAGCAAGATCTGCTGCACCACCAAACTGCCCTGGCCCCTGCTCTGACCGACCTCAGCCTTGGTATCCAACTTGCCAGCCACCTTTTGATCTTAATAAATCATTTGTTTGCGAATAGAACAAATTTTTTTTTGATTGTAAATCTCTGATTTGACACTGACTGGAAACAGGTTTCTTTCAAGAGCTGCCAAGCTCAGGAAAATAGCCTAATAAATGTTTCTGAGTGTATTTTTTGTTTCCAAGTGTATTTTTCTTTTTGTTCCACCACTCTTCTGGTATTTTTAAAGGGTTGTTTCTGAAATGGAGAACATTTCTCGTGGGACATATGGTTCAAAAATTTTAGAATTACATAAACCAGGGAGGACAGATTTGTTGAACATTCTCTCTATATGAATCTCACTTTTTATGAAGAACCTAGGCATAGTTACAGCTCCCCACACATACTCTTGAGTGTGAGATTGCTCCTCTTTTCTCTACTACAGTGGTTCACAAAATACATGCTTGAAGCCAAGGACAGCCAAGGCTGAACGATGCTGCCCTTGTCTTCAGCTTATTACAAATATTAAATATAAGGTAATATGCCGACATTTAGTACAATGCAGCCAACCTCCACATAAACAGTTAAAAAGGAACACAAGCCTTCTACTTTCACCACAAACTCAGGCCAAGGTAGAAAAACCGAAGCCAGCTGGCCAGCTTTCCAAAAGAGCTTACTTGCTGGATGGAAAGAAAGAAACCTCGTTGACATGGAAACCTATAATTTCAATATATATCTATAATTAACAGATAAAATAGCAAGATGAGAGAGAGCTCAAAAAGCCATGATCAGCTACAGTTGTGAGAGAATTTTTAATATGCAAATATTAGAGGTAAAAATGTTAAAACAGCCACGAGGAAGGTGTTAAAACAAATTGTTGTTCCAGGCAATTGTCAGAGGGCTCAAAGGGAATGTGAGAAATTAAACAACAGTAATCTCATGCTGGAGCATGTTTCTGTATTTGTGTTCTATTGCTGCTATAAAAAAAAGGCTTTCTTGTGGATTTCATCTATGCACATTCAAATGAGAGCTGCTGTCCTAAAAATTTCAACCAGAGTAGATGGCAGAGAGGGAAAGAGGGTGAAACATTCAGAGAGGGGCAGAGAGGTAAAAGATGCAGCCTTGATACAGAGGGTGCACATCCACAGTCATATCTGATGACACAGGCAGACACCGAAATTTCAAATTGGGGAATCCTTGGGACAAGATGATGGTAACAACCCTTTAGTCATCAGACAAATCCATACCAGAGATAACCCAAACTAGGTGACAGGAATGAAACTTTCTGGACGTTTCTTTAATTTGTAGGAAGAATTCTTCTGGATTTATTTTGTTTTCTCTTTCTGGGGCATTTCAAGGCTACCAAATCCCAAGTAATTGAACAGGGTGGTTAGACACGTTGTGAAATTTATTAGTTGAGGTTTTGATATCAGCTCAGCAGTAGATCTTATTTCCTGAAGAGAAACCTCTGAATAATTATGTGGCCCATGCATCAGTCCAAAAAAGAAGGGCAAAAATCATTAGAGCAAGTTACCATTTTTACATCCAGAAGTGACAGGCTCAGTCCTTCTAAAGAGAAAATATTTTTTACACTATTATCTTTGCTTAATATTAGCTCTTAAAATAAATTCTGCTCTTGATTTCAGGTGTTCCACTAAAATATCTGGGCATGCATCATCCTTCACACATAGACAAGCACCGTTACAAGGAAGGGGGAAGAGATCTAATTAACTTTTCCATGTCCCATCTGAAATAAGACGGTGGAGTTCATAGCAGGCTTCATTTATGGTAGCAAATATCTGTAGTGCAACATCATTTGGATTTTTCCACTGGCCAAGTCTGAGGAGAGACAGTGACAAAAAAAGAAGTAAAGAAACCATTAATTTGTATGTAAATAAATCAAGCATAACAAAGACTAGCTGAAGGTACCACGTGTTGCACAGCTTCTTCACATAGATATAGTAAGCCAATGGGGGTAAGGTAACTCATCTCTTGGTTTTTGATGGTTATTAGTCTACTCATATTTCCAGAAGTCATTGCAAATTTGAAGCACTTTAAAGGTTGCAGCAATCTTTTTTTTTTTTTTCTCTCCATTATGTGGATACTAGTGAGAGCCAAGGGAGAAAAAAAGATACATGTTCAAGATCACTCTAAGTATAATAAACCCCAGGAGATAAATGGCAAGCTCTATTTTATTTTGCATCTTTTCATTTTTAACTGTGCCTTTTTAATATTCTTGCTCTTCTATTTTGTAAAATACAAAGGGCCAGAGGCTCCCTCACTGGAAAAAAACTAAGTCCATTGTAACCGGATTGCTGATCTCTTCATCATTATCTTTATGGGCCTTGGGAAATTGCAAGGAGATAAAATTGTGGAAAAAAACCCCTCTCTGTGCAACTGCTGATCATCAGGAAAGAAAGGCACTATTTGCTGCATATCTTCTGTTCCCCTGCTCATTACACACCCCCAAGGTGTGAATCCCTGGGCCAAAACGCAGGCAACCATCAGGCTTCTAAATATGGAAGGTGTTTTTAATACAAGCCTTACATTAAGAGAAGTAAAACCTTGGGGCATAAATACATCTTTCTCTTTCATATCATTTAAGCTAGCTGAATGCTTCTTAGTGTTTAGTAAATATAAATGTATTTTGCCCCAGAGCCAGAACATGCTGCAAAGAAATATTGTTCTGCTCAGGACGAAAACCTAGCATGGATTTCAAAGGCGTCCTTAGACAGATAGTCTCTTCAATTGGCAGAGTCTATGAGAAGCCTGGGCACTTTTCTGCCTTGTCATGTGCAAGTTTTCCAACTGTCCAGCTTCAGAGGCTGCCATCACTTCAACCACAAGTTCCACATACTATGGAAAGGTTGTACTACTTGGGTCATGGAGGTGGTGATGGGATCAGGCAGAGAAGAGCACCGGCCCCATGCTCCATGCTGGGCTTATTAACCTCTCACTGTGTGCCTTGGTCCCCCTGCTTGGGCACCCCAACCAGCCTGAGCATCAAAAGTGGCTCATCTGAGCTAAAGGTCAGAATGCAATAGAACACATCCCAGGCTAAAACCTGAGAGAGTTACAGCTTCCTCTGTGGTTATTAGCTATATCTTCAGTTAATGAACCTTCACTAATCATCATGCCTTAGAAAGAGCAGATGTTTTAAAGTGAATGTGGCAGCCATGGGTGAGCACAAACAACATTGCATGACTTCTGCAAAAAATGAACTGTATTCACACATCACAAGCACAAAGGGGATCAAATCCTATATTCTGTGTCGACTGCATCTCTTTTTTCACTAACATGACAGTGACTGGTTTGTTGTTACTCCTGTTACTTCTGTTATTGGAACTCCAATAACCAGAACAGGCATGGACAGTGAATATTGTCAGGGTCTGAACTACAGTGCATGGCTCAGACAATCTCTCTTAGAGGCAAATGAAGTGAAATACCATGTCCCTTTTCTTTCCTCATGTAGACAAATGCTTCCTAATGAAAATGTCAAACTTCACTGTCTTTCAGTTGGTACATCTGAAGCCACATCACTGCTGATTATATGGGTCTGAAAGGGTATTTTGGGAAGTTTGGTGAGTTTAGTCAGAGGGTGAAATAGGCTGAAATAAATTTTAAAAACCCCCTCTATTTCTTCAGGGTTAGTTTTTCTCTGTGCATATTTCAATATAATAAATACCTCAGAAAATCATCCTTTATATTTTCCCCTCTTATCGGAATAATTCCCTCTGGCCCTCACAGAAAATGTATTCAGAGCTTGATCACATCTTCTATCCCTTTTATACACTTTTAATTAGCACAAGTAAGATTGTAGATGCCTTAGGAGTTGGATTCTGCTTTTTCTCACTAATTTCTGAGCCATATTACTGCATCATCTACTGATTCTGGGGACACCCCATACCACATGCTGCACAGTCCCTGGGTGGGGTGCCAATCCTTTCCTCTTGGAAGTCACTCACTGCAGCAAGCCACAGATCATCCCCACAACAAGTGAAATGAACTGAGGATACAAAACAGGACTATACCACCCAAGCATGCTTTTTGCTTAGGCAAAAATACATTAACATCTTTCCCTGATCCATCCACTTCCACCCTTTCTGTCACAGGGTTTTTCACACACATTTTTAACTGTCAGCCTGGACGGATATCGACAGGCCCTGATGCCAATCTCTTCCTTTAGAATCAGACAAAGTAGTTTTCCTCTAAGGGATTATCTGAAGAGACTTTTTGCTTAAATGTCCATCTTAGGAGCTGCTTCAGAAGGGATTTTCATATACATAATTTGAGTTTGATGAAATAATCTCTGAATTTCTCCTTGACATTTGAATTATATTTCCATCTCCTTATTTTTTAATTTTTTCATGCAGCATTTCAGGATAATCAGTTTATTTGTTTATTCATTTGTCTTTATGCTAGTTTATACAGAGTTCTCCAAGTCCTATTTTTGTGTTGGTGAAATACTGTGATCAGGTGCAGATGTGGTCCATCTGTGAAATGGTCATTTAAATCAGGTACAAGAAGGGGAAGAGAGGAAAAATAGGACTTACTTCTTTCTATGAGGAGAGGATAGAGAGAATAAAGAAGAGGGAAGTTTCTGCTGTAGCTGGGACTGGAAGCCATGGATTTTGGCATGTGTCATCCTGAATATGTGATAGTCATGTTTTGACATTTTCTGATTTGGACAAAAAAAGTCAAAACTTTGCTATTCTAAGTGATCCTGCAGAGTGACAAAGAAAGACTGTATTGAAAACTACAGTGAAAATTCAGTTATTTCTAGTTGTCACAGAGAGTGGCTGTGCAGAGGGCTGAGCTCCCAAATAACTATGCATTCAGAGACTTGCTTCTTTTCTGTGAAAACCCAAAACCAGAAATGTGCAGCAAAGGCAGCTAAGGATAAAAGTGTTTGTTAATGGTATGAGGGCAAATGTTCCTGCTATGGCCCTTTTCAGGAAGCACACAGACAAACCTGCAGCTCATTGTTCCCAGCAGGATTGTATATACATGTTTTGCACATTTATCCCAGAGCATATTTTGAAATGGGCTCGGTGCTTTGCTCATCTGCAACTGCTGCATCAGTTTATGATGTGAAGAATCACAATGGCACTCTAGCAGATGGGTCTAAGCATGCCCATGCCAGAAAATCAGCATGTTAAATAAGTCTGAATAAGACAAGCAGCTAATTTGAAGGCCAATACATGTCTGTTAGTATCCCTTGCTCAATTAGCTTTGCAAGGAAAAGCTGCTGGTAAGATGTGCTCTGTCTCAGGTACCTAATGCAATTCAACCAATTCCAGCACTTCCAAGGTTTTCTATAGCACGGAAAGATATTGCCAACAGACTCCATAGCTAAACTTTGTTTTTAACTTCAGGGGTGTTCAGTTAATTCAGTCTCACAACATCTGTGTAACTTAGGCAATTCCGTAAACTTCCAGCAATTGCTGGATGTTGGTTTGGTTTTTGACTTGGCTCTTTATATTTATCTCTGGTTGCCTGAATATAGAAACCTTGATGAAAAAAAGTGTTAAAAATTTACCTTAAAAGAGAGTTTATGTACCAGGAGGTACTAAAGAAGAATCTAAAATAATCTGAAAGCTGGCATTTAGAAATGAATAAACAACTTATCTAGCTACAGAAAATAATTTTTAGCTGTGACAAATTCATCTTCCCTTTTTTTTACAAAAAGACAAGTGCTATTTCACAATTTTCTATGATAAAAATGTTTCTCATCCCAAAAACCATTTAACTTAGCTGTAGATTTTGCCTGAAGAAACATATGCATATATATGTATAATTTCCACTGACTATACTCAGATCTTGATTTGATTGCAGGGGGTTGGAATTAGATGACTTTTAAAAGTCCCTTCCAATTCAAACTATTCTATGATTCTCTACAGTCTTCTTGAAAGAAAGAAAGAAAGAAAGAAAGAAAGAAAGAAAGAAAGAAAGAAAGAAAGAAAGAAAGAAAGAAAGAAAGAAAGAAAGAAAGAAAGAAAGAAAGAAAGAAAGAAAGAAAGAAAGAAAGAAAGAAAGAAAGAAAGAAAGAAAGAAAGAAAGAAAGAAAGAAAGAAAGAAAGAAAGAAAGAAAGAAAGAAAGAAAGAAAGAAAGAAAGAAAGAAAGAAAGAAAGAAAGAAAGAAAGAAAGAAAGAAAGAAAGAAAGAAAGAAAGAAAGAAAGAAAGAAAGAAAGAAAGAAAGAAAGAAAGAAAGAAAGAAAGAAAGAAAGAAAGAAAGAAAGAAAGAAAGAAAGAAAGAAAGAAAGAAAGAAAGAAAGAAAGAAAGAAAGAAAGAAAGAAAGAAAGAAAGAAAGAAAGAAAGAAAGAAAGAAAGAAAGAAAGAAAGAAAGAAAGAAAGAAAGAAAGAAAGAAAGAAAGAAAGAAAGAAAGAAAGAAAGAAAGAAAGAAAGAAAGAAAGAAAGAAAGAAAGAAAGAAAGAAAGAAAGAAAGAAAGAAAGAAAGAAAGAAAGAAAGAAAGAAAGAAAGAAAGAAAGAAAGAAAGAAAGAAAGAAAGAAAGAAAGAAAGAAAGAAAGAAAGAAAGAAAGAAAGAAAATTTTTATCTGGAAATATCAAAAAGGCTGGAACTATCACCGATTCCCTTTTGCAATAACAGTAAAGTTTGCACTTGGACACCACGTTATGAGGTTTTCAGAAGAGAGGGAAAGAATATTTTTTTGGCACTGGTGGAAATATATATAAATCATGTCTCATATCTGAATTTAATAGAAGAATTTAATTTCCAATTTGTTCTTTTAAGGCACCATTCCACTTTTTTTTTAGTGAATTACCTATTACTCACTTGAAGTCATTACATTTTTCAGGGGAAGTCTATTAATAAGTACTTATGAAGAAAACTAATTGAAAACATAATTAAAAAGAGGCCAGTCTCTTAAATAAATCACAGATACTTTCTCCATGGATTAAACACATGAAGCAGGCAATGCCTCTTACATAACTTTTCCAAATGGTCCTGTATTACCATTTTACCCTGGACACTGACTACTGGAGCCGTGCTATCCTCTGAGGAAAAGTACTTCAGTTCTGGTTGGGGGCAAGAGGAGAGTCCATTCCTACTGCAGTTGGTGCTGGCCCCTGGCCACCATGGAGGTCTCTGTGATGCCTTAGGTTTTAACTTTTATATTTTTCAGATCCTGTATGCTACTGTGACTCTGAAGTTTCCTCTAGCTTGTTAAGTGCTGTTCTCTTATGTTTGTTATGATAGACATAACAAACCTCTCTGACTTGCTCTCCAAGGACATCCAGAAACAAGAACTATAAACCATCACCCTGGAGAGAGGGGGCAAGCTTGGGGAAATTCCATCCTTGGCTGGGTTATGGTTGGTGAATTTATGCTGATATAAAAGTGTGAAGCACTCGTGACCTGTCATTGTCCATTTTGGGATGCACTGAGGCAGGAGCCTCTGGAGCCCAAAGTGTGCATCTGAAGGCCTTTCACATAAATACCACCTTTTTTTCCTTTATTCCTGTCTAGTCTCTGTTTCTAGGTAGCCAATTTAAGGCACCATCTGCAGTCCCTTGACAGTCTCAGGCAGTGCCAGTGGGGGCATTGGCCTGGTACTGCCTCACACAAATTACTGCGCAATTTTAGCATGCAATGTTAAAAGCCTCCCACCCTTGGTTTTCATCAGGTTTTCACCTGCTTAAAATAATGTTAAATGTTCCTTGAGTTGGACTGGGGATAAGAAAACTCCTCCAGCCCTGGGAGCAGGCTTGCCATGGTGGCACAGAGTTGGCACCAGATGGAACACTGGGGTTAGCACAGCCCACAGGAGGAGCAGTGATTTAAGGCACGCGGTAAAATCAGTGTGGAGTCCACCAGGCACAACAGGGACAGTGGAGACCAGATGAAGCCATCTGAAACCCTACCAAATCACCAGTCCTTCCTGACTGATTCTAAAAATGAGGAGGTACTTGCAGGAAGCGGGAAAAAGGCTTAGGTACAGAACCTGAGCCTGTGTGAACTCAGGATCCTCAAGCCATTAGAAGAAAGCCAGTTCCTGATGTCATTGTACAGAGATCTTAGGAACAGAGCCCATTTTCAGAATCCCTATGGAAAAAAAGCTGCAAGCTTTAAAGCAGGCTATTAGTTCTCAAATGTGTTTGAGAAATTGAAATATGAGCAGGTAGAACAAATAATCTCTTCACTTTGTCGAAACAACCACCAATTTTCCTGTGATGCCTTGGGATTGCTTCACAGCACAGACACCCCCAAAAAACTTCAAATGCAAGTCACCCTGTGACTGATAGGAAGATCATTCTCTGCACTTTGCATTAGCAAGCTAGTCAGTGGAGCAATGTTGAGGCAATAGGGTGGATTTGGGCATTAGAACTGTAGAAATACCACTATTTTAACAATTCTATTGCTCAGAATGGATGCCAACAGTGCATGTTCAGCTTTTCATTCTGACCTCATTCAGAGCACCCACTAACTGAAAAATAAAATCTTCCATTGTGAAAAACATGCACTTGTCATTGCTGAATTAGAAGCTAGCAATAACAACATTAGCAGATGGTTTTGGGTTCTTTCTAATGCCGTTCTATCTTTTGTCTGATTATTTTGCTACCTGAAAAAATGTCAACATTAAATTTTCTGGACTGGAAAAACCCCACCCATTGCAATACTAAATGGTAATGATGACATATCTTTTTCAGTGAATAACATTCTCTTACATGTCATAATCATTAATGTCATTGTAAAGGCTTAATGAGGAGGAGGACAAGCACATGAAAGTCAAAATGTGCTTGAATCATTGGTTATTTAACAAACCGTATCTATATAGATTTAGGCATATAGCTCAATGGCTGCAGTGAAATAACTCTGAATTTATATTAATACAGAAATGTTAGAAATGGAATCTAAATTTTCTGTTAGTTATTTGTTTGGGCTTTTCTATCCTTATTTGTCTTCATTATGCTAACTAAATTATGACCAGAAATCCACACATCAGTAGCACTGCATAAAGATTACAAAAGCCAATTTACTGTATCCAAATTGGTAGTGGCATTGGAATGACCAAATAACATTAAAATATGCCTTCACATTTAGTTCTTCCTTTTTAAAGGAGTAGAAAAGCAAAACAGGATGATCTTTTGTGAAATGTGCTAGTGATACGAGACACAGGCCTAAAATCAAATGCAGAGAGAAATGAGGGAAACGTGAAGGTTCGAGTGAGGGTGAAAAGACCACTCCTGGTTAGATCATATTCAGCAATCCCTTCAACAGTCACAAGAATTGCTTCCTTCTCCCCTTTTTCCCCATTCTCCCCTTCTCCCATCATCTCATGCCTGCCCAGCTGAGGTGTCTCCAGCTAACACAATCCCAGGCTTTGCCAGTTCACTGGGTGAACTTCCGTGACATCAGGTAAGCCTCAGCGAGGTTTTCAAAGCCACAGATTTTGGATCATCGCTGCCAAAGATCCACTGGATTCTCTCTTTTCCTGGAAGCACACAGGGCTTCTAGCCATGCAGATCCAGGGAAGGACATTTCTCTTTGCATCAGGCAAAGGTGTTCTTGGCTATCCAATGCATCTTCTCCAACAGGGATTTTTCCCAGACTTTTGCAACACTGATAATGTTAGGGAGACCTTCTGGCTTCTGCCTGACCTCAATATCATGTGCTGTCCTAGAGGGTTGTGCCTTGTTTTGGGTAAAAATGTATTGTTTTTTCACTTGGGACTTATCATCTCTTAGAAGATGGTAACAGTTAAGATGGATATTCTGCAGGAATTTTTTTCTTGTCTTAGCATAAGAGGGCAGCATGACATTTTATGAGACAACTTCCACTGCTTTTTCACATTTATAAAAAATCACCTTGCTCCGTCAAATAAGGTAGTGTTTACTTATTCCCGTTTAAAAATTCAATGCTGTAGGACATCCAGTGAGTACTCTAAATGCCCCTGATGAGGATTTAAAAGCACAATAAATAAAATCATCCAAAAAACCCAGCAGCAGTAGAACTTTTCATACCTGCTCAAACTTTCAGCTAGATTAATTTCTCTCTCTTAGGCATGCTTTGATCTTTCACTGCATCAGTCCACTAAGCTGCCCAATAATTTCTGAGCATATTTTGTTTTCTCCCTATCTTATAAGATAGTAATTGAGAATTCTTCAAGGATAAAGAGACATCTTTGCTCCATGAGCAGAATATGAGCCTTTTCAGGCACTCAGTCACAATGGAAGGGGATGCTATCAGGGCCCCAGGCATGTCTTGCATCACTGCTTAAATTTCTCTTTTGGTTTTGCAGCCTCCAAACTTCCTCCAGCTCTTCAGACAAAGATAATCATTTTGACATATGATTACAAGAACTTGTTTTTACCTTGAGCAAAAGAGATCTCCAGTTTAAATGTGATCTTTTATCTACTTAAATCCATTTTCTAAACTTGCATTGGAATGGCTTATCAAATCAAGGTAGGCTCTCTGGGTGGGATTCAGTTGCCACACATGGATGCCTAGGGCCATTTTAGATGCTTTAGGGTGTTACACCTGGCTGTTGTTTTAAAACTTTGGGTTTTGCTGTCATAACTGCTATTTGGTATCTAAACCAACACTAGAAGTCTGTACTTGGATACCTGAATCAATCATTCTGTCCTTTCCTTTAACATCATCCTCGGAGATATTTGAACATCACTGCTAAGCTATTTTAACCCTGTATCTCCCTATGGCTGTTCTCTTTCTTCTCCGTGCAGTATTGATCCACTTTATTTTCAGCATACCTCTCTGTGAAGGGTAAAAACCTGGTTAGAGTTCTTATTGGAACTCAAACTGGAGAATGGTTATGATTCCTACCTTTATAAAATATATTCTTCTTAACAATACCAAAACACCAGTGCCCCTTAATTAAATAAATGATGTATTATTAAACATGATAAAATTTATATAAAATACCTTTTTAACTAAGAGGCTTGAAAGAATCATCTCTTTCAAGTTTACCACCTACTCAAGTATAGGATGAATATTCCTGTAAGTTTCTAGAGAAAGTTATTTTCTGAAACCTCAATTATTCTTCCAGTTCTGACATCTCATGCTTCTAGAGAAGCATCATCCAAAATTAAGAAATCAAGGATAGTGGCTTAATTTTATATTGCAGTTTTTTCCAAGCTACAATTTTAGAAATAAATTCCTACAATTTATAAAGACTGAGCACAACAACAACAACATGTCATTGAACAATAGCCAGATAACCTCATGGCCTCAAAATCAGCTTAACAACATTTTTTCAAAACAGCAGATGAATTTATTCTTATTAATGAAGAATAGACAGACATCACACAGAGTGGCAGAAGAGAATGATGTAACTACTTTCATACCTCTCCTTTCTAGTTATGAAGAAATATTTGCAAAGTTAAATTCAACACCTGAAAGTAAGGCTATTTTCTCCAGTAATTGGTGTTAGAATGGACCCTGCAGACAAGAAGTTAAATCAAGCTGCTGTTTTGCTGCAGCCAAAGACATAAACAGCATATATTGGAATGAGCAGGCATTTGGCATTACCTCCAGACTCACAGAAAATCGAGTTTTTGCATTTCCAGAAATGCATAAATCATCCTTGCAATACCTGCACAAAAGTGAATGCAGGTTTAAATGTACGCCAACATTTAAGAAGTAACATCATTTATAACAAACTACTTTCATAATACATCATTTATAACAAACTACTTTCATAATGCAGACTTTCTAAGAATAATTTTAAACATTTTCTTACATATTCTTGCCCAACATAATCTGCAAGATGCGCTTGCATTTTTTCAAAATATCTAGATTAAATCGCCATTTGTCCATACATATAGAAAATTTCAGATCAAGCTTCAGTATGGCCTGGGTAGTAAATAAGTTTTATGTGATGCTGGCCCATCAATACATATTCATTATTTAAAGTAGTAATTTTAAATTTTGGTTATGGGAAAAAAATCAAAAGCTAAAGTTGTAAGCAGAAAAAAATATTGTTAAACAGAAATGTGATTTAGTGGAAGCAAGTACATTTATTTTGAAATGTAATTTCTAGGCTCATATCCAAAAGGCACTATAAAACCGTAAGTAGAGTGAGACTATACATATGCTGGCAAATATACATGTGTTTTAACACCTTGTCTAATTGGCAACCTCCATTGTTTAATGCTGACATCTTCAAAATGGCATCTCTGCACCTGCATACAAAATCTATTCACTCATTTTTGTTGCAAGAACAAATAACGCCAATTTATAGTCACATGTGACTTTGTGTGAGTATTGTTCACATCCTTATTAGCTGCATCTATGCTCTGCAGAATATGGATCAATGATAAATAAATATATATAGAGAGAGAGCGCAAAGCAGTCAGGTAATTTCCCTCTTTCACCCACCCACCTACTCATCTTTCCGAATGGGATGTAGATGATGATGTGGATGAAGGACACAAACCCTACACTTGCCCTGAGGAATTTACAGACTCAACAGCTGAATAACAAGAAGTGAGTAGGACACAAATCCTTCGTCCATAAAATATATTCACTATTGCAAAGCAGTGAAACTGCTATTTCTTATGCATAATTCTAGATTCTAGAGGAATTGCCACATACCCATTTCACCACTGAATCACAGAATCATGGAATGAATCATAGAATGTTAAAGGGTTGGAATGGCCCTTAAAGATCATCTAACCCCAACATTCCCTGCCATAGACATCTCCCACTAGACCAGGGTTGCTCAAGGCCTTATCCAATCTGGCTTTGAACAGTGACAGGACTGAGGTATCCACAACATCTCTGGGCAACTTGTTCCAGTGGCTAACCACCCTCAAAGTAAAATATTTCTTCCTAATATCTAACCTAAGATTCCCCTGTTTCAGTTTGTACCCATTACTCCTTGTCCTGTCACTACAGGTTGTAACAAAGAGTCCCTCACCAGCTCCCCTGTGGGCCCCTTCAGATACTGGAAGGTGCTATGAGGTCTCCACACAACCTTTTCTTCTCCAGGCTGAACAGACACAACTTTCTCAGCCTGTCTTCATAGGGGAGGTGCTCCAGTGTTCTAATCAGCTTTGTGGCCCTCCTCTGGAGTTGCTCCAAGAGTTCCATGTCCTTCCTGTGCTGGCAACATCAGAACTGTAGTACATGTAGTACATGTAGTACATGCAGTACTCCAGGTGGGGTTTCACAAGAAGAGCTGGTCTCTTACTCAAAGCAGTGCTTCAGATATTGGCTAAAAATAGATTAAGTTCATCAAAACAACTGTAATGTAGTGTTTTCACTACATTAGAGGTCAAAACATTCCCTTTTCTCTGTTATAAAGTCATATTCAACATATGAGGGAATCATGGAAGAAGCAGAGAGGAGAGCAACAGGGAAAACCGGTGAGCCATGAGGAAGAGAAGCCAAGCTGTGAGAGAAACTGAAGCTGCCTCACTCCATATCAGGCATGGGGTTTGGGGAGCTTTACTGACAAGGAGGCAGGCAGCACTTTTTAAATGAGATTTTTACCATAATCCCCTGAAAATTAATTATAACTACCCAGTCGTGGTGGGATGGATCTAAATGCATCTGTCTACAGTGAGAATGACAGTGTGTGACAGAGCAACGTGAGCAGCAATTGCAATCAATTAGGTGCACTATTCACCTGACTCTAAAGTAAGTGCTTACACTTGGTCAGATCTTTAACTCTGCTGACTGTGTGGAGCTGATCCTCCCAGTTACAACTGCCATCAAGACAGCTGGTTCAAAACTACAAGTCTCTGTTGCCCAGCTCCACATTTAATCAGATGAATGCCAAACCTGACTCCACTGGATACAGATTATTTTTGATGTGGAGTAGTAGAGCAAGTCAGGGCAAAATCCTCAGTTAAAAATACAGTCAGAAAATTTCAGCAGGAAACAGAAGGCAGTCTTAGCTATGTGCACAGAATGAAGATGCCCAAGGAGGTAAGAACATCTGGAGGCCACAGAACATCTTGCACTAATCCATGGACTACATTTCATGGATTTTAACTTGCTAAATATGTAATTTTCAAACTTCAATAATATTAGAAATAAAGTTAGATTTTTCTCCTGAACACTCATTGCTTTGGTGCTTTAAGTACATTTCCTAAATTTAGACTTTACCATAGATGCTTGTGCTTATTAATTTAAGGAATGGTGTTAGTGCAGAGTAAAGAAGTATCTTCATGATAACATAAATATCAGAGTCATCATCTTTTCTTCTCCTGCCTAAACTTCTGGCCAATTTGGGGAATGATTCACTTTAAGTCGAGATGTTGCCTCATGCTTAAATCATATAGAATCAGTTAACTCCTGCACCCAACAGGAGACATATGTTCCCTCCACCTTTGGGTCCACACTTGCAGAGTTACTGGTTGTTTATTTCTCCTCTAACATTAAAAAAAAAAAAGTATAATTTCAGTTTAACTGTGAGTTGTAATGTTATTCCAAGATCTCCACATCATTAAAACATTAATAAAATTGTTACAGAAAATTGTAAGGAAGAAAAAAGACAAAACAGATTTGTAGCAAGGCACAAAACCACTGACCTTTATTCCATGATATAAAAACACCCTCTTAGACTGGAACTCATTAAATAAGTTGCAGCAGACAAGAAGGATATGTGGATTTATATGGATATAGAAGGCTATATCTGTTCTGAGAAAAATTGAATAAAATTTTTCATAGTCACAAGTACCCTTTGATTTCTCCTAACATGCAAAAATAGGGATTTAAATGCTACTGGTTTAAAAATATCATCAGAAAATCAGATGAAGAAGCAGATCAGTTGTTAAAAAGTGACAATATTTCTCAAAGATTGCAAAGCAATGCAATTTCAATAGTCTTCACACACTTTGTAATTCAAAACTTCAGAAGACAGGCAGAAAACACAGTTTCCAGTTTCACCATGTTTTATTATCTTCTGATGCTCAGGGTGCAAAAAGGGTGATTGCAATGTAAATGGACAGATAGCTAAACTCCTATTATGTGCCCCAAAATAGAGTGATACTCCTCTCCCTCCTTCCTCCTCTAATGTTATCATTATTATTTTATTAGGTGAAAAGAATCCCTCATTCAGAATACACAAAATTGTATCTTCATCTACTGTCATTATCTTTTCTTGCTATATTTTCTTAAAGAAAATAGAATTGTTCTAAATTAATAAAATTAATCAATTAATAAAACTAACCATAAATGTTTAAAATATTTTTTTCTTAGTCTGATTTCATTTTTATAGACCCATGTTAGATGCTCTTTATTAATCCTTTGGAAGTAAACCATGGGTATTTTTTTCCCTGCAGGATTATGTCTTTGAACATGAAGAAACTGTTAGTCCCTCTGTTAATTTTTCATTTTCCACATTAATTAAAAACTTGTCCAGATGGCAATGCACAAATATCTTTCCTGCAGATTTCTTGCTTTGAAATGCAGCTACCCACCTCAAAATACATCATTTCCGTCTGCTTGGGAAAACAGCTCTCCATGGCTCATGTTATGTATAATATCGTGCGGGGGAGGGTGTGTCACTTGGAGTAAAAGGAGTGGAAATTCATTTCCAAATCTCCCACTTCTCTGTGAAAAACTCCATGCAGCTGTTTGTGAGTGCCTATGTGTGTATACATGGATGCCTCAGAAGTAAGATTAACCAAAGAATTCCTACCTGTTACCTCAATATAATGTGTGCATACAATCCTCAGCCAGGAGGTTAGTAAGAACAGAAACAAGTAGCACTGATGTATTTGATATCTCTTAAAGCAAATGATTAAACCAAGCTTAATCCCCACCCAAGAAGTGCCAGAAAATCACATGCCCTCATTAGGTCTGACTTACCCACTCATGAGGACTCTGAGAAAATGTATAAACAAATAAATCTTTGTTCAGATAAAGACAAAACAGTAATATATTTAGCACCCAGTAAGAACAAATCCTCCTTCCTTGCTCATCCATCTCCAGATGCCTGTTGTTCAGGACAAGCTATGTGTTGGCAGGGATCTCTTTGCTCAGCCTGATCAGGCACTGCTCCATGCCCCATCAACCCTAGGAGCTCCCTCAAGGGTGCTTGGATCACCACAGTCCACACTGGGCTCCTCCACACCAACACTCCTGTTCTGATTGCATCCAAGGAGGCCTCAGGCCAAGGCATTTCTCACCAAACAGCCAGCTACATGTGCCTGTCTCACACTGAAATAAATCCCATTGCAATGGAAAGAGCATTCTGGGCTGTGAAATGGAGACCTATTAGCCCAGGAACTAGGTCTTTACCCCAGCTTAAAAATGATCTTCCTCTTTTCAAGAGCCAACCTTCCTGCAAAACCCAACCTGTTTGTGCTGGGTCTCTGGACACTGACAGAGGAAGACTTGGCAATTAGCCGGTGTGAACTAAGGCCTCTATGGTCTTGCTTTCTGCTTTTCAGAAAACAGTGGGATAGACACATCTTGGTCTTCCTGACTGGATAGATAGACATGTATTTATTTAAAAAAATATTGATTGTCCATAAATAATGTATTAGGAGCTTTTCAACTGCTCAAGTAAGCAACTGCCTTTTTTCATACTGTGCCCACAGTCCTGCCTGCATGTCGCAGATTTTACTATCATTGCAGTTCTGTTGCATGCATAACATAGTAACCAGATAAAAATGACTCTGATGTGTCAAGAACAGAGAAGTGTAAAACATTTTCTTTAGAAGCATGTGACTCTCTAAGACTTCTGTTTGTGAAGGAGCCAACACAGTGTGCTGTCACCATTTGGATATACAGCTTCAAAACACACTGCAATTAAAAGCTTTCAGAAAGATGGTTTAATATAGAGCATGACATCATATTTCCGTCCGTGCCTCCTAATTGAAATAAAACCAAAGCCATCAGGTCAGGTTTTATTTTCCACTATTGATTCCAGATAACTCTGTTAAGCTCAGCCTTAAGAAGAGATGTTCTTCCTACCCAAGGCTATCAAAGGAGGACAGCGAGTAGAACATCCTTAGGAATACAAACAGTGGCTACGTGACAAGAAAAAGAATATTAAAAGCCTTAACCATATCTGATGAATTAAATGTTTATTGCTCTGTGGGTGTTTGCAATGTCTGCCACTGATATCAATAGAGGTCTTGTTTAAAAACCTCAAGTTGCATTCTCAAAATTCAGGGGACAGGCTGGACTTTAAAGGTTTGACTGTTTAAAAAGATCAAATATTTTTCCTTCTAGTTTCAGTCTGATCACACTCCCTTGGAAAGTAAACAGGATCAAATCACTGGATGTCAGAGAGGAAAATGCATAGATAGCTGGTCTAGCTCATTCACGTGGCCCTGTAGGATTGCTTCTTGCAGTTTATTTTGTAGCACTTTATTCACTGTTTTTCAATATTGCGGAAGAAATGTTGCCCTTTGGAAGAGTCTGGCAGATCTGGCAGATCTGTCAGGGCCTGTATTACTGTGATTAGTCTTACTTTTCCCATTTTGTTTATCTACCCCAGGTTTTGGCATGTTGTATTCCACCGGGGTTTTTTGCAACTCCTTGCAGAGACTGTTCTAGAAGGAATCTTAATAACATTAGGAGATGAGGAAGACAGTGAGAAATTCTGGCCTGTTTAAAGCTGATTGCAAAAATGCTATAGTGGTTGTGATGGAGCCAGAACTAGACACATGGGCAAGGCCACACATAAATTCAGCATGATAGTCAGCTTAAGGGTCTGCAGAAGAGAGGAAGAGAATAGGTGTGGAGACTGGGGAGCCTGCCACACAAGGGTCCCTGAGGAACCCCTGGGAGGGAAGGACCCTGAGAAGCATTGCCCAAGTTAGAGAGATGCAAGAGGCTTCTCCCACAGGATACCCTGTTCTGTTATGTTGATGTACCCCTGTTCTGCTCCCTCGGTCGGCCCCATTGGCCCACCCCTTGTCCCTGTTCCAGAGTGTTCCCACTCCCCCCACAGACCCCTGTTCCTCAGCCACCCCATACCCTAACCCTGCCTGTGCACTGCCCCCATGCCCCCTGAGGGTTGGTCCCTGATGCTCTCTCTGCCCCTACCACCCCACACTTAACCCTGGACCCTTCCCATGAGGTGGGTCTTTGTCACTGAACCCTCCATGTGCACAGCTGGAATAAACATCTCCATGGACCCCAAACAAAGACCCTTCCTGCCTCTTTGCCACTGACTTGTATTAGCAGCTATCCAGCTTGCTACAAAGAGGGAGGGCAGAACAAGAGTCCTGCCTTGAACTCTCTTGAATATTGGCTGCTATGGCTGCTAATTTAGATACAAATTCCACCACCAGCAATGTGCATGGACCCTACCTCTGCCTCAAAAGCCCACTGATACACCTTCCTGGCACATCTCTGATGCTGTGTTTAAAACAGTTCTATGTCTCTTTTCTAAGGTTCTCCCCTTAGGTATGAAGAAAAGAAATGAGTTCCCTCCTAAAAGCCACTGCTTGCCCACTGCTGTTGGCTAAAACAGGTGGAGTGAGCACAAGGCTCAAGGCTCAATTCTTTCATCTTAATTTTGGTGCCTTGATTTTGGTTCTGTGCTCCTTGTATTGCAACAAATTACACAAGTTTCCCTGTTTTGGCTTCTTTGTCTTTAAAATGGGAATGCTGATTTCAGCTTTTTAATGTACTTCAGAGTATTTGGACATAAAGCACTACCAAGAGAAGAAAGTTTTACTATATTTTTTATGTTTAGTCTTTTTAATACAGGCAAATTTCATAAATTACCAGCATTATCTCTCTAATGTAAAGATATCTTTGATGTTTCTGTTAAAGAAACTCTTTAATACATGCTGATAATATAGAACCCCTGTGTACCATTCCTGATAATTTCTATAAAACCTCATTCTGTCACCAGCAATATATATATTACTGAAGGCTGTGTGTCCTTGCCTTGTCAGAAACTGCAGCCTTCACTTTCTTCTTTCACCCATAATTTTATATGTACTGCAACAGAGTAATTTTTGTTTCCAGATTCAGTATAAACCACCTCCCCCCAACTTTATGGGTCAAGCTATTATTTCCTCATATTATGCTGCAGTCCCCTTTTATTTCTGCACTACTCTCTGTCCTTTAAATCCTTTGCTTAAAATCTCCTTGGTGATTTCTTTATTTCTCTCCTAAGTGGCCTCTGATTTTCAGCTGGACTTCCCTCCAGTGTAGTCTATTATCTCACTTTCCCTTTAAATTCCTTCATTCAATAATTAGCATTTTTAGGTCTGTCTGTGCTGAATAACTGGTGGGCTACATCTCCCAGATCTAATGTGTGATTACTGGAGGTGATTCTGTCTTTCCACGCAAGTGTGCAGGAAAGTAAAGAGAATAACCATCCAGGAAAACACCTGAAAAAGGCAATGACAGGAATCAGTCATGTGCATGATGTCTGGCACCCAGCAGCCAGAGAGGCTTCACAGCTGTAGTCTTCAATCTGTGGGGTGACCCAGGGAGGAACTTGTCCTTTATGTCTCAGGTATGACCACGGTGGGAAATAAATGGCAACTTGGGCTCTCACAGCATGATGCCAGCACAGTGCTGGTATTTCCCCCCCCGTGGGCAGACACCTGTGGGGACATGTGGCCATCCCAGGCCCACAGCAAGGAGGAGCTGTCTGGACTCTGTCAAGGCTCCTTCAGATCACACAGCTCCCTGCTNCGTGGCCATCCCAAGGATGGAGCAAGGAGGAAAGCCCAGCAAGGAGGAGCTGTCTGGGCTCTGTCAAGGCTACTTCAGATCACACAGCTCCCTGCTCAGCATTCCGGAGGCACACAGGGAGGCAGAAGGTGTCTCCTCCACACCCTAGTGGGTGGCACTTACAGTGGTATCCAGCAGTCAGTCTGCTCTGCGCATAGCAGGGCCAGCTCAGCCATGTCCCCCTGTGCTACTTGAGCCCAGACTGCTGAAAAAGAGCTGTGAGAAAGTCAGAAGGACACTAGAACAATCAAGGTCCAGTCAAGGATAGGCCTGTTGATACAGGGCCGCTCAGCCGCTCGGGGGTTCAGAAGAAAATGGCTGACTATGAGCTCCTGAAGGGGGAAAGCAGGGAGGCTGGTCAGGATCAGCAGGAAAACCTGTGCTAGTGGGGTTGGTCAGCTTGAGTAACAGGTTTGGGCACAGCAGGTGGGAAACAGCAGCTCTGGGACACCCAGAGCTGGCCCTCTCCCTCCTGGTGAACAAAGGCCTGTAAAGGCCCCACAGGGAGCAGAGCTCAGCCTGACAGCTCATTGATTCCTACCTGTCCTTCATTAGCTCCTGAGCTGGGCTACAACTACTGTGTCTTCCAAGGGCTCAACAGGCCCTTTGCTCCTCCAGATGACCCTCTACTCTGAGACTGACTTCTTTTGTTCATTCTCAGGAGATCTGTTTACCCAAATCATTATTTCAAATGTTCAGACATGGGAAGCAGAGGGCTTAATCAAGGATTTAATCTACTCGTGACAATTCTGGACCATCATAGCACACATCTATGGTTTTTTGTATCTCCATAAAATTATTTACTTATTGTGTCTTTTATTAATGCACAATGGATGTGCATTAGTGAATCAACTAAAGCAGAATTACATTGCTTTCCTGTCTGCTTTTGCTTCATTAATCAATAGATCTGTGACAGTAATGTGTTTTAAACACAGAAATGCTGGATATTTATTTTTATAGTGAGTTGTCCAAATATTTGCTCCCTAGCCCCAGAATACTTACATACTCTAAGCCAAAAAAATAATTGTATCACTTTTTTCTTTTGCACTTTATACATAAATTTAGCTTTACCTCTTCATTCCCCTCTCTTACCTTTGCTATTTTTCACAGACCAGTGCACAGGTCCATATATTTCTCTAATAGGTTTTAAATTTTTCTGCAGCCCCATGTTATTGGGTCCCTAGCCAATTTACTTTATTCAACAGTATGACCTATTCAAGTGGAAATGGGAAGTTTATGCATTA
This sequence comes from Erpornis zantholeuca, assembly GCA_013400515.1. Classification (NCBI taxonomy): domain Eukaryota; kingdom Metazoa; phylum Chordata; class Aves; order Passeriformes; family Timaliidae; genus Erpornis; species Erpornis zantholeuca. The sequence continues at coordinate 98,805 of VZTN01004271.1, forward strand.
TTGTCTCCAGACTTCTCTGAATGTATTAGTCTCTAAGCCACACTGGCTGGAAAGCACCTTTGTTTTAGAAGCTTCTCAGTCTTGCAACACTTGCATGAGGATCACTGGAAACTCAAGGTCCTGTGACTGTGCAAGGCAAGGAATTGAAGATTCTGGGAAAATGAGATCACTGAAGGACTCTGTACATATGTTAAAAGACAGAGAGAGAAAAAAAGAATAAAAATGTTTGGGGGAATGCTTCACTGAGGATCCCATGTAGCACTGGAAAATTCCCTGGACAAGTGATGGGAGGCAGAATATTTCAAAACCCACCCTCTACCAGACCATGATGGGATGCACCATTCAGAAAACTTGTTCCAGTTTTGCCTGGTTCCTCTGAAGCCTTCAGGTCTGGTCAGGTCCTCAGTGAGGCTTCAAATAGAAAGCGTGAAACTTTTAGTTCCTCATAAGCCTCCTTCCAGTTTTATACTGAGCATAGCTTACTGAGAACAGAAAAAACATATACATCTATGTCACAAACTCATTTGTAGTTGGGTCAACTTAAAGAGAGCTTACAAGCTGGTCCAGATCATGGTTTAAATTTAATTGCATGTATCTCAGCTGATACACCTTTATCAGCCTACTGTCAGATTCCATATTATCACCTGTGTTGCTACCATAGCCCAGCTCCGTATCAGAAAGGGCTGTAGATGTGGTAGGCTGCAGCACAGAGAACAAGGCTCATCAACCCTGACAGTCTACTCCAGACTTTTATTCCTGTGCCATTTTGTGTCCATCACTCTGTTTTTCAGCTCTACATAGAGATTTTCTTTTTCCTGTGACAAATATTCTTACTCGCTGCCCTTACTTGATTAATCTTTTCACTAGCTGTACTTGTCAGGGCAGAGTATGCATTGCTATACTCTGCTATGCATTCATTTCACCACCTCCACACCTCAGAGTATTGGCAACAATCGCATTCTTTAAAAGAAAATGCTGTTAACTTGTGGCATCCAAAGTAAGAAAATTAAATGTCAGTATTATGAATTGAGACTATACAATGATTTTGCTCTAAGAGTGTGTGTGAACTCTATTAGGCAAAGGAGTGGCAGCACCACATAAGGCACATAAGAGTAGACAACGCTGGGCTTGACAGAGTTGTGGTTCCCTCTGTTTGCTCCATAGTTTGTGGGACTGCAATTACCAGCAGCAAATTAATATACTTGCCCAACACATGCTGGCACAAAATGGGGAGGAGAGTGGGCGGCAGAGCAGCCCACAACACAAAGATGTTTGTGTCGCTAAATAACAAGTAACTAAGGCTCTAGTAAGTGACTAAGAGTACATGCTGTAGCTCCTGGGTTTTGAAAGAATAACAACATGGGCATTTGTTGTGTGTAGACAATTTCCTGCCTTTGTATCAGCTGTCAGAAGGACAGTGCCCACCCAAGGCCTTGGTAGGCTGTGCCAGGGCCCAGGAATTCTTCCAGGCTGCATTGCCAGGGTTGAGCACCATATTTTTTCCTGTCAGTCATCTAATTTTAAAGTCTACTCTATGCGGCAGGTGCAGCTTGCAGTGTCACTGCCCAACATCTGTATGTTCCTATTCGGCTAATTCCCAGAAATGCAAACGTACAATAGCCTTAAGGAAGGTTTGTTTCAGTCTTTACTTTTACTTTAAACTATTTGAACAATTTACAGATGGGCTTTTTTTGTTTCTTTGATTAGGTTTTATTTGCTCCTTTATATTTATCTCAAAGAGGGCACTGTTATATAAAGCTCCAAGGACAGCCTGCACCATTTTCCCAACTCTATAATTTTCTCCCTATAATTTTTCTTCAAAGAGTGAATAATACACTATTCAATGCATTGAAACTGCACTTTGCTAATGGAAACACTGCCTGGAGCAGCTTTGAAATGGTATCCAAAGTAGCCCAGAGCACTGAGTGATCTGTGAGAGGGGTACTGTGAGTGCCCTACTATTGCTGTGTCCTGGCAGGTAATTTTGACATTCATGGGAGTTATTCCCACAAAGATTTGAATCTTTCGTGCTGGGTGTTTTGGGTCTCAGCAGGATATATCTTCAAAACTGATTTGATTGCCTAATGCATCACTTCAGAACTGGCACAGAGTCCTTACACAGAATCACCTTGTTCTCTGATGTTAGGACAACTCCTTCATACAGTCTGTGCTTGTCTCTTCTGGTTCCTTCCCAGCTTGCTTTCCACCTCAAGCCTCTGCTTTCCTGCCCAACAGCCATGGAGGCAGGTGCTGCTCACTTCCAATTCCTGTGTGCATCCTCATTTCAGCTCCATGACAAAGGACCCTCTGCCCATGTTTTTTGTCTCCCCAGAACCTGGTCTTTCCACAACAGCACAGTATTCAGCTCTGATAAACCTTCAGTTCAGACTACTCCATACCTTATTTTCATATTCTAGTTTATCACTGGCACTGGCAAAGAAAAAGCACTGGCAAGAAAACTCCGTGGAGGTTCATATTGAAAATGAAATGGTCATTCATTTATTATGTATTTTTTGGCTACAGTCTTTTTTTAAATAGTCATTTATGCTGGCCAGAGGAAGTGTGTGGACAGTCTGCCAACACGGGTGAGCTCCCGAGATTTTCCAGTAAATCTTGCGCAGCAAGTACATCCCCTGATGTCTCAGCTCCAGGAGATCTGGGATCATTTGAGACTCTGATTTTATCTTTCCCTGGAGTAAGTCGTGAGCTCCCATGACTACGGAAAACAGCTCTGGGTGATGACAGAGCTAGACCACGCATAAGGCTGCACGGAAGCTCATCTGCGAGCCCTTGCCAAGACGCGGGGACTCGGAGGGGACTGTCCGGTGACCGCAGCCCCG
>VZTN01004271.1:101677-193812 GCA_013400515.1 Erpornis zantholeuca
GGCCGCGGCGGAGGCGGGCGGGAGGTAGGTGAGTGTGCCCGTGTGCCTGTGCGGGGGCCGGCGCCGCGCCGGGCAGGTGAGAGCCCCGCGGGGAGGAGGAGGAGGAGCAGGGGGAGGAGGAGCAGCAGCAGCAGCAGCGGGCGGCGTGCTCCTGGCTGCCGGGGATGCGCGTGTGCCTGTGCGTGTCTGCGCCGCTCACCTCGGTGCCGCTCGGGTCACTCGGTGGCGGCTGGGTCCAGCTACTCCCGGCGCCGACGGGGATCGCGTTTCCCAGCGCGGCCGGTTCTCGCTGAGGTCCCGAGAAGAGCGTGAGTGAGCAGCGGCTGTGAGCGATCACGTATGTGCTATAGGCGCACATGTGTTCCCTACGCATGCAACACATATGTCGGGCTGCAGGCTTCGCCCCGTGACACCGGGCAGCCTCGAGGGGGATGGGGCCCAGGCGAAAGGGGTAATGACGAATTAATTGCAGATGAGAAGTAATATCCGTCTTTGAGTCATCAGTCTTTGAGGCATAATTTCATTCCAAAAGCTCTTAGATGAATGGTAGATCTTATATAGGAAAGCACTGCTTTTCCCATAGGATTATCAGATTTCCACCGGAGAATACAGATCCTGGATTATTGAGCTACATGGGATTTGCGTGTTTCTTTCTAATTAGTCTGTGAATCTGAGTGTAAAATTCTTTATTTGGAAGGGAGGGATGGGAGTTGTACGCTTCTGAAAGAACAGACGTATCTCTTCTCTGACATTTTACAGTTTTTCTGGTTATCCTGTGGTCTGTAGATACTTACTGCCTTAATTGGATAGTGGTGTCAAAGGTTGATTAGATTCTCTAGTAGATTTTGGATCTGCAAGGGGATTGCAGTTTTAAATGCGTGGTTAAAACAATCGTGTTTACCATCTCCCCTCGAAGAGGGCTGATGTATTACATTTGCGTTATCTTCCCTTTGGTTTATTAATGTATCATTGCAAGGTTGTCGGGTTCGGTTTTGTTGTTGTTGTTTTTTTCCCCCTCTGCTATTTCATTTGCAGACCAAAAAGAAATGAATGTCAGAGAGGATTTGTTTAATCATTTAACAGCTGACACAAGCCACGTCTCTAACAAAACGCTGGTGAAAAGTAGAAGATTTCTGGGATACAGCAGCGCCAGTACTGTGAAGCCGCTTCTGCAGGTCAGGAGCAGCACTTGCTGGAGAATGCCGTAGCCCAGGAGGCGAGGCTCGTGGGGACGAGGTCGATGGCTTGCATGGAGCTTCTCTACCTGGCTGAGGAGAGCAGACAGGTGCCCCTGGGTACCGCTGCTGGCTGGAGCCTGCCGTCTCATCCCTACGAGCAGCAGCAGCGTGAGGGGGGTGAGGTGGACCCCAGAGCAGCTGCTGCCGTGGCAGCCCTGCACTGTGAGCGGCATTGCAAGTCTTCACGGAGGGGCCCTGTGGCTGAGCCCCCCCTGGCACCCCAGTCCTTGTCCCTGGGCCCCTCTCCCCAGGAGCACCCCACACCCTCCAGCACCTCCCAGCCCTGCCAGCCAGCTGAGCACTTGCCCGGGGAAGAGGATGGAGGGAAGAAGAAAGCTTGTTGCTGTGCCCAGGAACTTGAGACGTCATTCACCTATGTGGATGAAAATGTAAATCTGGAGCATGCAAGAAGTCCCCCCACTCCTACAGGTGGCCAGGATGGCCCTCTGCAGCAGCATTCCTGCAGGGAGCTGCCACCTGAATGGGTGCACGATTCTCCTTCCTTGGTCTCCGAGGAGGATGATGCTGCCTCGGAGGCAGCAGCCGGGAAATCCGTTGACTATGGGTTCATTAGTGCCATTTTGTTCCTGGTTAGTGGCATTTTGCTGGTGATAATTTCCTATGTGGTACCCAGAGATGTGACTGTGGATCCCAACACTGTGGCTGCCCGGGAGATGGAGAGGCTGGAGAACGAGAGCGCAAGGATCGGTGCTCACTTGGACCGCTGTGTTATCGCTGGGCTGTGTCTCTTAACCCTGGGGGGTGTGGTGCTCTCCAGCCTGCTGATGATGTCCATGTGGAAAGGGGAGCTGTACCGGAGGAGCAGGTTTGCGTCCTCCAAGGAGTCTGCAAAGCTGTATGGATCTTTCAATTTTAGAATGAAGTCTGGAGCAAATGATAATATGCTCGAGCTGTCGTTAGTTGAGGAAGATGTGCTTGCCATAGATAATCAGTGTGGTCATGATTTTTAAGGCGGCATTTCTACGGGAAAATATGTTTCATTAAAGAAAGCAGATGCAGCTAAAGATAGCTGGTGATGCAGTTTATTTGTCTGACAGGATTGGTGTTATCTTAAGCTCTATAATCAACTGTTTGCAATATATGAGTACTTGTTGTAAAAGGGAAATGTGCCAGACGAAATGCAAATGATAAAATAATGAAAACCACTGAATAAAAAGAGATTTGTGATAAGTAGGTTCCTCAGATACTTGTTTATCCTAATGTAAAACATTCCACTTGTGTCTTGCCTATATAATTTTCTTATTACTCCCATATAGAACAAGAATGACCTTGACACTTTAGAAGATGTTAATTTTTGAAGCCTGCAGGATTAATAACAGTCTGCTTGATAGAATGTTAAGAAGCAGGACCAATAATCAAATAGCAGGGCTAATATTTCATTAAGAGATGCTTTTTTATTCTTTAATTTTAAGCAGATCCCTTCTCTTCAATTGAGTAACAGCTATGGGAAGAAAGAACAGCACTTGGCCACGACTGGCCACAAACCTCCCACATTTTCAAACAATTGTACAATTAGCGATGATTATTTGAAATATAAAATAGGAGGTAAAGGGCAGGAAACCATATGGCCCATGGTATTGGAGGAGACAAAAGGCTCTTTCAGCTTGAGGTCAGTGGCTCCATTTCAGTTCACATTAGCAATGATTGATAGTCATTAACTTCTTATAGCTATAGTGACTCATATAAAAGAAGTTTAGTTCGTGGTGGACAGATATCTTTGTATGAAAACTGCCATAACATGAATTAACAGACCTCTTGTTTGGAGTCTCAGAAGACCCAAAGACTGAAAAAGCATGGGGATGCTGAGACTGGACCAGAAGAAATTCAAGCTCAGCTGCAGAGTTTTGCTTATACAGGGGCTGTCTGCATCTTATTAGTCCTTTTTGAAACTTCAGTTTTATGTCACTAGGCTGTCAACCTTCTCATAACCAGCAAGGAAAGGTCAGGAAGGAGCTCTCTGAGACTCGTTCAATAAAACCCAACTTATTTGTAAAAAATAAATCATCAGGAAATACAGAGTTTAAGTATCAGGCAGTTTACTGGCTGACATGAGACTCACTTAATATAGGGGATGATCAAGGGTACATGTTGCTATTAATCTCAGTTCTGTGGCACTGTAGCCAAAAACCTGTACCACTGATGCTATTTGCTTTATTATCAGTCAGCTTCTGTGGAACATTGATGTGTCCTTGCTGCGCTGGGAAAACCAACAAAAATTATTCAGTGCACTGCTGTCAGTTCTTACTGAGCAATGGTTAATACATATATATATATGTCTTATTAATATGTATATGTGTTATGCATGTATGTGTCCCTGGCAAAGCCAAACATGGATGAAGAGCTCTGTCTGTGCAACCTCTGACAGCAGTCTTTAAAGAAAAATGTGCTTCACTATGACAGCCTTCTCAGTTGTGAGTTAACTCTCAAATATCAGGAATATGAACTGTTTTTAAAATGATACTTTTTTCCCACGGTGACACACAGGAAAGGAGTTCTCTTGGGAAGAAGTGAGGAGATCTCCTTTATATTCCCTTTACCCAATAATATGTTCAGAACACATTCAGAATATGAATACATATTCTGAACACAAAGTTCAGAATAACAAGTGGATGGCAGAAATGTGGGTTCCTCACAGAGAAACTGAAAACTATTTTGCCACTTGGTTCTTCATTCCCCTTCTCTTCTGTTCTCGTCAGGAGACAAGTGCAGCACTCAAATCTGACTCAACTAGTTCAGTCCCTCGAGCTTGCTGGCTGCAGGTGCTGGCATGGGTGGCTGTGACCACGGGCCCAGGAGCTGCCCTGCTCCAGATTCACGCCTTTGGTCAGTAAATACCTTACTGTGGTACCCAGGCCTTAATGCTGGCCCCACAAAAGAGACCCTGCTTCACACATTCTCTGCTCCAACCACAGCTTCAGCTCGGTGTTACTGCATCATTAAATGAGCTGCCTTATTAGAGTGTGCCGCTGCCCAGTCGATGATTCTCGCACTTTATGTCATGATACACAGCGTGTTCACAGGCAGTAACTCAGCAGTGACCAGCATCTCCACAGTTGTCTTTGAAGAGCTTACATCCTTCTGGCTGTGTCGTTGGGAATTCCGGATTGAATCTCTAGGGTAAATGTCTTATATCTGGAAGCTACCTTCAGCCCACTGTGATCAGTACAAGTGAGGAAAGAACTAGCCCCATAATCTGGATGCACAGCAGGAAGGTTCCTCCTTTGCTGGCCTTGGCCTGCTGGTGGGGTATACAGACACTGCCTGCAGAGCTTGAGACATTGCTCAGTGTGGGATGGTGGGATCAGTGCTTCCTCTCACCCTGCCCTGAGAATCGAAAGGGGCTGGCCGTGGCCTCCACAGGTCCAGGGAAAGCCACACCAGGGAGAGGGCAAGTGATGCTGAGCTGGGGTCAGCAAGATGGTGTGGGGCAGGGGGGCAGATGTCTCAGGGGATGAAAAATCTTTCACCTGCCTGGGTCCTGTGTTCTCATCTACATGACAGAAGCTCTAAAACTGAGGCTGGTGGTTTTGAGAGCTATTATTTTTATTTTTTAATTATACATATGCATGAAATTGGAGTACATTCCATTATTGCAGAAAGATGACAGCTTAAGCTGTATGGATCACGGATTTCTTGTAGAAACCATGACATGCCTTAATGCTGATTATTAGCACTAGAAAAAGGAACGCTCCCCTGACTGTCAGTATGTTATTGTCAAGTGAGAAGTTTTCTGACACTTTGTAAAATGCCTGTCACAGATCATGAACCTGAAATGCTTAAACACACCCTGAATTTTTCTCTGAGCATATTAAGGAAACATTAGTCAACCTAATAATCTAAATATACACTGCTGAAGTGTGAGGAGTAATAAAATTTAAATAACAGGACTAACAGAGTTTCTTTATTTTGGTGTAAGTGTGTGCTATGAAAGAGGTGAAGAAAGGCCTTCAGAGTGCAGGAATTTAGCAGATAAAAATGCTAGGGCATTTCTCTGATCACATTTACAAATTGCAGCATGGTGTGAGTTTACGGTGCGATACAAAACCTCTGGACTCTCAGGTTCTCGTGCTGTGAAACCAAAGCACTTGCTGTCTGGTGGCCGATGGTGGAAATGAATGTATGAGCCCACTGGCCAGTGGACAGGCCTTCCCACCATTCACCTTGCATGAGACATTACCAAAGGGCGAGGCTAAGGGACGTTGATTGCCCTCTGATACACCCTCGCAATTTGACTTCCCCTGTTTGATATTTAAATGCTTTAAAGGTACAAATGTGAAAAGAATTGCTGGTGGTTTTTTTTATTGCCTGGGCTAAAATTGTCACTTGAATCATTGGAGAGCTTTTTTTTTTGAGGAACTAAATTTTGGCATATACCGAGTGGGTTTTAGGTGCCCTCTATACATAGCAGGATTCTGAGTATGGATTTCCGAGTACCCCGGAAACACGACAGGATTTGTGCCCTTAGTCGGTTTATTTCTGACCAACCCCAGCTGCCCAGTGTGACACTTTCCCATTTTCTACCTCATGACATGTCTGCTGGCTGGGCCCAGCCCTGGCCTCTACCTTCCCACTGGAGGTGTCCATGCTTTCCTGAACTGCAGGAAAGGAGGCTTCCTCGCAGCGAGGCGTCAGCTGCCGGTGTCTGGCTCCCTGCTGCTCCAACAACTCCCTGGTGATCTGTGCTCTCGGTTCCTTTTCCTCAGTCAGACGCTGTGGCTGAGGCTGGGCATTGAGAGCTGCATGGCACCTGCTGGGAATGCCACTGGAATGGAGGCCACCACACGGTCCCAGCCCCCCACGCTGCAGGGGCGCAGGGTGGCTCCCATCAGCCTCGCCTGCTCCTGCCCGCCTGAAGCCAGCCCTGTGGCAGAAATGCCTAAGACTCTCCTAGGAAGCTACACTGGGTTGTTGTTGGATTTTTATGTGTTTACAATTTTTTAGTCTTTGTAATTCTTTTAAAAATCTGTCTTCAATGAGTATAAAGTTTACTGACTAAGAAAGCAACTGGTTTAATCTTGTAAAACTCTGACCCACAACAGGGTGATACATCACAGTCCACCGTGAGCTGTTCAATAGTGCGTTTGATGCCTTATTACAATTGCAGCTGCATTCTGTACAGAGTCAAAAATAAAAGTCTATGAAGCTGAGCACTGTCATTGTGGGCCTCTTTGCTCCTTGCTGATTCCAGTGATTGGCATTTGCCCTCGGTGCCATGCATGCAGTCCCTAGTCCTCAGTGTCCAGGAGCCCTCAGAGGCTCAGATAGGGAGCAGGGCCACCTGGCAGAGACAGTGCTGGACTGAGCTGTGCTGGCACACCAAGCCTGTCCCCAGCTCACCCCTCCATCATGTTGCTGCTGCTGGTCCTTCTCAGACAGATGTGCCAAGCAATGCAGAGTTTCAAACCCTGCTGCGCTTGTGTCCCACCCAACTCCATACAACCAGAACAAAAAAGAGAAAAGGTGGGTGGGAGCAGCTAGGGCTGTGTGAGCAGGCAGCTGGGGATGTGCTGTGTGAGGAAGTGGGTGTTGAGCCCCTGCTCACCATCACCACATGCATGACTACTTCAGGATCACATCCTCACCTTGGCCTGGCTTGGCCATGGCTGGGGCAGGAGGGCAGAGAGTGCCGGGCCCAGCGCCAGCCATAGTGATGATGGGTGGGCATGCGGCTCCCAGAAAGCACTGGAGGTGATGGCTGATGAGGGGAAATGCAGGAGCTATGTTCCTGGAGGTCTGTGGGCTGGGAATCGCCACTCAGTGTCAGCTTCACCTCCCCCTCCAGAAGAGCTGTGCCAGAGTGGGCAGCAGTGGGAGGGTGCTGGTGCTGGGCCAGCAGTGACTGGTGCCAGCAGCTAAGCAGGACCTCCGGGGAGCCTCAGTTTTCTCCTGGCTTTGTTTTGTTTCTCTCAGGTCTCCCGTGTGTGTCAGTTAAGCACTTTAATCACCTTTGACAACCTGTACTCACTCCCAAATGCGATTCGAAGGTATGCCACACAGGTTATGCCTCGTAAGGTCACTTTTCATTCTGGTGTGACAGAATCAGACCTTTCCCTGCCACTGTCATGTGAATTCCCATGTGGGTGGGAGCGCCGTGGTGGGTGTGGATCCAGGCTGGAGCAGGGACTGTCTGCTCATATTACCTGTTACCTCACAGCAGAGTACAACAGGGTCCCAATTCGCAATTCGGGCTTCAGGCCGTTCCTGCTACAGCAGTAAAAAATGTGTCCCAGAAGTGGCCAAATTGGCTGCAGTGACTGCATGATGCCAAATGCAGACTATGGTGTGCAGCTGATAGTTAGCAAGAGGTTAATAGAGTAGATGTATTTATAGATATGACAATCCATGAGTTTTAAGAACTGGGAGGCTTTTTAACTGAAAGCAAACACAAATTCATGTTTACTCTTTTTACATGTTTCTTCTTAATCTTACAATTTTAAATTTTGAAGGATTCAGTGACATCTACTGTATTCATAGGGGCATTTGTTCCCCGTGAGTCCTCGCAAGGTCGAGAGTCCTATAGACTGCAGGGAAGTGAGACTTCCCTGATTTTTCAATCAGTTTAAATTAAGTTGTGGGTGTTATAAATCGGCATAAAACCAAACAAGACAAGAACCTCTTATTTGAAGTGAACCTGCTTAATATTTGTTTGTGTAAATGTAAATGCAGTTCCCATAGTAGAAACTGAGCCAAATAATGCACGTTTTAATTAGATTTTCAAAAAAAAGTAATAGTTAAAATATTTCTGAAGACTTCCTGTATTAAAAACTTATAAAGAGTTGTCTGCTTATTTATGTGTAGATTTGCCCACTGTTACATGTGGTAAAAAATATGGAGCTATTGCCATTAACTGAGCTGCACCTCACAGGCATTTGGCCATTGTTGTGAATGAGAGCATTACAACCTCACACGTGTGGTTTTTGTTCACCTGCACCCAGTGTGTAACCCATAGACCACTGAAACTTCTTCCATCTGCATTGAGAAATGAGATGCTGAGCAGCATGAAACATAATGTTTCCAAAAAGTCACCTGCACACAGACACCACAGCTCTGTACAGAACATACAGTGCTCCCGTTTTACAGATGAAGTGGCCCAGAGAGCCACCTGGAGAGCTGGAGAACCAAGGCTTCTTAAGTCCCAGTCCAGCACTGCAGAAAAGGCTGAATTAGTACAGAAACACTAGAAAAAATTAATCTGAAAAGGACTGCTTTTTTTTTTTTTTTTTTGGAGAATGACATTTACATTTAATTTAAAATACAAAATAATTTTTTTAAAAAATCTAGGAAATTCAACCCAAACTAAATTTGCTAATATTTGGAGGTATTTGGTTACGGTTTTGCACATTTAAGGCATTTGTATTTGGTTTTTTTAAGGCATAAAAAAATCAATAGGCTTCTGTTGAAAGAATAAACTGGATATCTTTATATCAGCACAAAAGGCTTCTCTTTTCCAATGATTGTTTCTGTTCTGACAGATGTGTATGCAGGGAAATTTAGCTATTGTTGAATAAAACATTTCCAGAAGCAAAATAGATTAAGTCCCTTTTGTCAAGGAAAAAAATCAATTCTTCTCATTAGAAGGATCTAAAAAATGTTGATCAGCTAGAAATGTAAATAAAGTTCTTTAATCACTATTCTCCAACTGCAGTGGATCCATCTACATGAGATTGTCTTGTCTCTTTATAGCTTAAAATAAATTTGCTTGAACTCTCACATGAAGCAGCTTCTGACAAACTAGCCAGAGTAACTGCTTCAATGTAAATAATATCAAGTAGCTACCCTGACATTTTGGTATTGCTTTGCTCAAGGATTAGCTGTTCATGAAATGAATGTATATGTGATAACAATATATCCAGGCTGGGAACTATAATATATTCACTGAAAGGCAGAGCAGTAGAAAGTATGGGACTGTTTTCAGTTTCTATATATTCTGATTTCTTGTAATGAAGACAGCACTTTCAAGATCTCTTGATTAGTAATTGTTGAGGGCTATTAAAGGTCACAGAGGGCTATTAACAGAAGGATGCCAAGTCTCTAGCTCTGTAAGTCCCTAAGCTTCTGGTTGCTAAGAGCTGAGAGAATATGCTGGTGTGTGCTTGCCCTACCCTTGGTTTTAGATAAAGCTGTAACTGCTGCAGGCTACTGAGCAGTTACATTATATCTGAGCCTATTTTGTGACAGATGGACCTTTGATTTGATCCAGACTGACCCTGTGTTCTCAAAACTTTATGCTTTGCCTATAGGGACAAAACCAAGTACTTGTTTGCCACTGTGGCTTCCTAAAGAAAGAATTAGTAGGTTACAGTCTTACCTTTGTTTTTCCTTCCTTACAGGAATGGTAAACGTGGCTGGAAGAGCTCTTGAGAGGTCATTTTCCAGTCTTCTGGAACTTTCACCCTCCATCAGTCCTCAAAGTCCATGATTGCTCATGGCTGTGCAATTGCTGCTCAATTCTCTGAGCAGTCTGGGGTGAATTTTATAAGGCTCACATGATTTGCAGATACATTATGTATCTATGCAGTCTCTTCTTCTGCTCTCTACCAGCCTGAGTTCTTACGTTCTGAAGTCTATGGACAGTGTGAAAACTTTTAGATCTTTTTAATAAGGTAAAGAAAGGTTGAAGCACTTCAGCCTTCTCAATGTCCTTTTCAATTGTGCTCCTGTCTTACTCCCCACCAAGGAGAAAACCTGTTCTTTGTCTTTTTTCTTCATATTTTTTCTTCTTTGTAGTATAAAAATAGAGCACTTCCTCATGACCTTTTTTTCTCTTCTATGAGGATCTCACTTGCTTACCCACCCCCAAAAAAGAGAAATTTTTTATTTATATCTTCTAATTTCCCTAGTGGGGGAATTTTTTAAATTTTAGGTCACTATTATGGTTAGCTAATCCATGTTTACAGTTGTTATTTTTCTTTCACATTTTCACATTTCACATATGGTATTTTGTTTCCTTAATTTTGGTTAAGAATTTGCCAAATTTCCTGAATGTCTTTTTTCTTTAAACTTTTGCTATGTGGGAACATCCTAACTAGTGCTTTGAATTTACTGGAGTTTCTTGTTCCTTGGGACCACTTCCCTGGAGGCAAAAATATTCTGCTGTAACAGCCCTACATTGTGGAGATTTTTTTTTTGTACAGCTTGAGCTCAGTGAACAGCCTGGTGATTGCTTTCCCCACTCCTGCCCACCTCCATTTGTTCCCCACTCAACCTTTCTTCCATGTGGGCAGAAAAATGGTCCAGGGTGGAGATTTTGTGTCAGTCTTGCTGTTTGAGCCAAGCCAAACAGCAAGAAAACAGCTAAGGAAAATACTACAGGCTTGTCTATGGGATCAAATTACAATGCACAGCTATTGAGATGGGAAATGTCTTCACTTAAACTTCACAGGATATTGAAACCAGTCTGAGCAAAGAAGCAAGTTAGAAGCAAAAATCAATATTGGACAATGCTGAAATGCCTGTGTTCAGCTGCTGTTTTAAGTGGCTTGTACAGACCTTTCAAATCATGTTGCCAACAAATGGAGGAAATACAGCTTTTAAGAAGTCAGAGAATTATTAATAGTGTGCTTGACCTCCAGCTCTGCACAGTCTACAAAAAAAGCATCATTTGTCATCTGCTGCTGCCTTGTGCCTAATTCTGCAGCCCCTGTTGGGAAGCAGTTGCTCAGAGGAGAAGTGCATTCAGAGCGTGAGGGTCAAAGCTTTAGATCCATGATGGACTGTGGGAGGGAAGGAGAGCAGGAACAGCTCATGGTCAACCCCTGAACAAAAAGGGAGGGGTGCAGGAACCCAACACCTCATATATCATTCACACACTAATGGTGTTTCTTGTCCTGGTGTGTTAGAGAAGAACATTAACTGTGCTGAGCTTACACTGCAGCTTTCCAGCAGGGATAGAGAAGTATGGAGAGAAGCAAATGTCAGATGTCTTCATGAGAAAATGAATGCTGTAGCCACTACCGTGGTGTCTGAGTAGTAATTGGGGGCCCAGCACCTCCAACTGTGCTCCTCAGCAGGCTAATCTGTTGCACAGCATTTGAGGCACTAAGAAGCAGTCTGAGCCTTTATTAACTTTTACCACTGTCTGAGTAACCTAAAGTGACAATCCATCTTTCTTATCGCTGCTATTAAGACAGTTTTTGGACAATGCCTTATCATCTGTAGAAAAAATGAAGAGAAGATGTAATGCAGACAGCAAGTTTCTAGGTAAAATTAGTCTGTCTGAGAAGGGGAGAAAAATGCTGCACACTGGGCTGAACAAATCTTTGCATTGATTTCTGGAACCAGAGTCTTTCTAGGAGCACCACAAATGCATGTCTTTATTTAGTGCTTGGATTCAAAGAGCTGTCAATCATCCTCTATCCAGATAACTCCCATTTGTGGTCTGGGTGCTTTAGGGTCATACATTATTTCTTCTTGTGCTATTCTTGCTTTTCACTTTGATGCCAGCTCTGCTAGTTCTTCATCAGCCTCACAAAGCCACGTGTGCAAACAGAACCACTCGTACCCCACTGTCTTGGTGGCAGCAGGCAGTGTCCAGCTGGCACATGGCACTGCTGCAGCTCCAGAGTGCACACATGAGCCTTGGAAATTGAGTTCTCACAGAGAGTCTCAAATAATAATTTAAATATCCATGGTAATCTCATTTATATATTGTCATCTGAGACCCCAAATCTCATGTCTGTGGGCATGCTGGTGTGAGTGCTCTGTGGCCCAACAAAGAACTAGTTCCTCCTCTGTCTGTTCTGTGTCTGGTTATCTGGTTCTGTGTCCAGTGCATAGGAATAAAAGGCAATTCTATCTATCTCCCCTTCAATTCAGATGGGATTAAGCCTACCTTTCAGCTGGGTGGGTGAGGTAGCCCGAGATAAAATTTGAGGCTGGTATTAAGTTACTGCTCCTGCACAGAACAGGATGAAAGAAAGAAATTGTGACGTGGTGAGATAAACAGTTCCTGGGGATGCTCCACAGCCCAGCAGTAATAGCTTGTCTGTGGTTTAAAATCATGGTCTTAACTACAGTAAACAGAGCAGGTTTTAGTGGCTTTTTTTTCAGGGTGAAGGCTGGAATGCAGGCCATGGAGGACCAACATGGAAAATGCGTACACTATTTAAAAATCCTTCACTGAAACTTCACCCCACATCCCATAAAACAATAAGCTTATGTAAACAACTACAGTCCCTTACTTACACACAGGATAAACCAATGCATTGCAAGTAAAGAGGTCTGTGTCCAAACACCACAGAAGGTGAATTTATCACACAAATACCATCTTTCTTTACCTTGAGCTCTTGTGGGAAGCCCAAGTTAATTTCTATGTCCACACATGATCACATGATGTTTATGCCATTTATATAGGACAATGTTTGGTTTAGCTCCTGTTTGAAATAAGGTATTTTACCTTAGAGTTACCTGTGCATCTTACCATTTTACCTCAGTGAGCAGAAGGGGGAAAAAATAAGAATAGCATTTTTAATTTTTTTTTGTCAGGCAAAGTATGTGGAAATAAAAAGAAGAAAATGGAAGGGAGATGAAGGTCTTGTCAGCAAGCAGGTAGGAATATGGATTTCATAATGTTAATAGCTACAGTCAATAATTATTGTGGAAATAGATTTCACAATTCATATTGAATTGATTGTAGTCAGCTCGATTGATGCTGTTGTAATACAGGAGGCTAATCAAGACCAGGAATCAAAAAAAAGAAAAAAACCCCAACATCCAAATGCAAGCCCTTACAGATTAGTAATTTTTTATACTAGTAAGCCAATTTATCAGCAGTAGTAAAAAGTCCTGATTTTGAAAGCAGTGACTAATTTTCATAAAATATGTCCTCTAGTTACATCCAGTCTTTTCAAAGGTTCCTATCTCTTGTCTATTTTAATAGAAGGAATAGTCAGATGCTAGGAGTTTTTTACACTGTATAAGGCAAATCACGTTTCTAGTGACTTTTTAAAAAATTAATTGCTTTGGACAGACCTTAAATTCCATCTCACATAATTCCGTTGTCTTTCAGAATAAAAAGATTGATTTTGCATTTAATTTGAGAAAAATCTACATTCTTCAAGTTTCCCTAGGGCCACAAATCACCTGAAAACCTTAGGTAGTGTCTTCATGAACCGCTGAACAAATCCAGCCATCTTCTGATTTAACAAAAGGGGATCTTGTTTATTCTCCATTTTTTCTCTTTCATTCCCCCACCACCTCTCCCAGCCTTGCAGTCCCTCTCTGCCTTGTATACCAGCCTCCTTATAAACCAATGGTTGATGATTATTTGCATAATTTTATCACTTTTTTCCATTTTCATATGACCCATTTGCTTTACTTTACAATGTATCTCCCTTTCTCAGCTAATTTCAGATCTAGTTTCAGAACTAGTCATACACTCGTGAGGACCTTGGAGAGAAGCTAAGGTGCTCCTAGGAATTCTCCTCAGGGCATACCTGTGTGAATCAGGACAGACAGACCCTGGCCTGAGCTGTGCAGGCTTTTGAGCTGGCTGGACACAGCCAGCTCTGGTCCCAAACAGCACAGAGCTGCTGCAGGAGGGCACAGTGCCTGAGCAGTATGCTGTGCTTCTCTGCATATACACAGCTCCATGCTCCGTGGAGTGCAAGTGTCTCCTACATGCTTCATCTGGGTCTGGACAAAGGTAGCTTGAGTGGAGTGCAGTTGCCTCTGTTACCTTCATGTCCTTAATCCTCACAGCAATTGTCCTCACTGCTCTGCCAGCTCTGCTTGGATCCTCACCGCTCTCCTTGTTCAGCATCTCCTTGCCTGTTAAATTTATCTCTCTTGTATTACTCACAGTCTCCTTGCTGTCATGAGCTGCATACAAATGCTGGGTTTATTGTTCAGGATAACGCGTTTCTTCTCTTGCAGCAAAATAAGTGTATTTCATTTGGTTTATTAGCTAATTAAACTAATCTCTAGAAAACCTCCAGAATGTCTTCTGGTCTTCTGCAGTGAAGCTAATTTATCTTTAAAGTGCTGGCAGTAGGAAATGGTCTATATGCCCTGCAGAAAAGTATGAGGTTCATATGTATTTATCCGAAGTGTTTCAAAACAATCATCTAAAAGTCAGATTTGGATATTCAGGAAACTTTGGTGCTGAATGATCTGAAGCAAAAGAAACATATGGGAAGTACAAGCACAGTCTGATCTTATCTCTCAAGCTAACAGATAAATAATTTGACAAAACAGATATTGCTTAGAAGTTTAAAATTTATTTTTTTTTTGGTCAAAAAAGCATCCCAATGACTATTTGTTTCCTTTGAGCTGATCACTGGATGGCACTCAGTGTGTCAGTATGCTTTCAGAATTTCATAAAAAGTGCTGGTAGAGAAGAAGCCATTTTACAGAATCATGATAGAGGCACCTCTGGAGCTCACCTGGTCCAGCCCCTGCTCAAGCAAAGTCAACGAGAGCAGATTGCCTGTACCTCATCCAGTTGACTTTTGAATATCTCCATTTAAGGTGACTCCACAGCCTCTCTGGGAAGCATTTTGCAGTGTTTGACCACCTGCACAGTAAAAAAAAAGGGATTTTCTCATTTTCTCTGATCATTATCAGAATTTTCTGTATTTCAGAATTAATTGCCTCTTGCCTTGTCAGTGCACAGCACGGAGAAGTCTTTGGCTTTGTCTTTTTTCCCCCAGCCCCACCTCAGGTTTTTATACACATAGATAAGATCTCTCTGAGCCTTCTGTTCTCCAGGCTGAGCAGCTGACTGTGATAAAACCAGAGCAGCGAACTTTAAAGCCACCACATATGGAGGAGCACAGACCTTCCAGCAATTACAACTTGTAGCACCTTCTGGCTGGGTTTAGAGATCTCTGCCTCTAGGCAGATGAAAAGGAAAAACACTGTTTCAAGACAGATGTCTCCTAAAGAAAAAAGGTATTTATCCTTAACCCAATCCACACTACAAGATGCTCTACTTAAGTAGGAGTTTCAGGTTTTCTCCTCCTCCCAACAAAACCAGAATATTTAGCTTAGCTTATGTGAGTTTGAAATTAAAATATATTAAATGAGAAACTGTAGCCTTTTGCAGAAGAATGTTAAAATGAAATTTTATTACTTTGTGAATTTCTCCCTGTCTGTAGTTCATATAGAACTACTGAACTGCAATCTTCGACAATTTTACTTATCATCACAGCATTATTAAGCATCTGCATCTCAGTTCTACAGCTATCTGGTGCCTTTTGATCGCCTCATTTTTGTGTGGGTTTGATTCACGAGTACCAGAAATAAAATGTGGACACTGGGTATTTTAAGATTTATTTCAGCTGAAGATAGCAACTTCTAAATTAACAGAGTCAGGTATCTGAGGCATGTATCAGTTCTGCTTCCCATCAGCAAAGGCATTTCATTATTTTGACACTTGTTTAGGTCATAAATGATGTCATCCACTTACTTACTTTTTACAGTGCAGGAGGTGACTACATGTTAAAATCTCTGTCTCCTCTGCAATTTTTTCTTTCTTCCTTTTTACCAAAGGAGATGTTCAGACCCTTTCATATTAATATGTATTTTCTTGTCTTATGATTAAAAAAATAAATCAGTAAATAATAATAAAAATTATCCTCCAACTGGATTGTTAGCATGAGTTAAAATGCAAACAGCTTGTAATAGCTACAGCATGTGAAGAGATTTCTTCTCTGGCCCTGAATCAGTGGGAGCTTTTCCAACAGCCATGGCCCACAGTCTGCAAAATTCTCTAAAAGGAAGAAGTATTTTTTCCATAGCTGTGAAAACAGATACAGCACTAATGAAATTTGAGGTTACAAGTGCAATTGATCTTACTGATCTGGAGACCCAACTTGTGCTTTCTTAGTAGGACAGCATCTTGACTGCAGTGGGAGCACTTTGTGTTTCCTGCCCCTCCAGCAGAGCCCGGAGGGATGCACTGTGCTAAGCACCCCTCTGAACACCAGCATGGAGCAAGTGCTGCTTCCAGCAGATTTATGTCTCATTGTTAACTGAGGCTTTTCCAAAGATGTGGTTGCTGTTTCTGCTTCTTTGTATTGTCTGGTGTCTAATAAGGTGTGAGCTTAAAAGGTCACTGTGTCCTATTCAACTGCTAATGTTCACTGAATGTTGCAATATATATGGCATTTATCTCCCCCCACCCTGGAAAAGTTAGATTGGCTAGACTCGTTAATGGGAGCAACTTATGGAAGGAAAGTTGCTAAGAGAAATGTATATTCGAAGATATATAGAGAGAGTAAGTGAAGGACCCTCATCCCCCTGTGTGGAAAGGGCCTTCTGAAAAGTCACTATCACTAGAACAAACCGGGTTAGGATTTTTTTTTTTAATGGTTTTGTCCTTTGGTTATATTCACAGTTTTAATAATTCTGGGTTTCCAAAATATTTTAGTAACAATTCTTGGTTATGAATGTAATTGTTATATATAAGAACTTCGTTTTTTATGTGCATTTCCAATTCTGATATTTGATTTGTTAATAAAACTTGTACAGAGAGAAAGTCTATTTTCCTATAGTAATTACCCATGAAAATTATATCAGTGCAGGCAGGAAGAAAGTACAGATTAAACAAGATCTAAAACGAAGCACTTTGAAAAACAAGTTTCTTACATTAGCCCCTCCTGGGAAATTTACAGGCACATTGATTAATGCCTTTTGCCTCTAAGTTCTTTTCCAGTCTAATTGTATACACCCATGTACAAAGATCCAGGGAGGATGTCTCTATTATCCTGTACAGAACTAGGAAAGCAGGGTGTACTGTTAACTGCTATTCAACAGAAAATGATACAGTGGCCTTTGACAAGCAAAGGACAAAAGGAGGGTTATGACCTGGTAATTTTAAGCAGCACCAGTGAAGCAAAACCTTATCAGCAGCGCTCTATCAACTCAAGCCCTTTGTCACGACAGTGTGAAGACCTTTCCTCTGCAATGTTTAACCACATGTAGACATAAACAAACATCCAGGATGTCCTTGCCCAGGTCTATCAATACTTACTGCAGACCAGAAATTTATAGTAGAGGGTTACCAGATTCAGAAGATAAATTTACAGCCTGACTGGCACTGGTAATTAAGCAAGGTGGAGTAAGTACCAAGTGAATACTTTACAAAGGCTTTTGCATCCCTGGAAGTTTTTGAAATTAAGATGGATGTTTTTTCTAAAATAATAGCATTAACAACTATAATAATTATTATAATCATAATAGATGGCCTGTGTGCTGTATAATACAGGAGATCAGAGAGGTAATTACAGTCTCCTGTGACCTTAGATGCAGTAATTGATTGTAATTACTCTTCTTTGAAGCCTTAGCATGTTTTACTGGCCTGATCAGAGCCATGGAGTCTTCTCATGCAGGTCATGTATGGTAACCACTTTGCTTCAATTCTCAACACATACTGTTTTCCTTCCCTTTCTATCCCTGCCTCACAGAGCAAGGCTGTGGAAGGAGCAGTGTGTGCATCTTAGCTCCTGTGCACCAGCCAAATGTGCTACTGGGCACAAGGAGTGCAGCAAGGCCTTCCCTCTGCAGGGAGAAGTACAACATGCATCCCCTTGTTCTCCAGAGGGAAAGGGGTGGAGAGGATATTTCCCAAGAAGCTGCCTCTGGATAACAGTGTCCCTAGGTTAACTTGGAGCCAGGACTCTGATGTATCACACTTACTAGGACTGATGGCTAATGAGGCAAATCAGCCTTACATGAATAAAATGTCTGTCAGGCAAAACAGAGCGGCGTACATTCCCTCTGAAACGTCCGTGTGTGCCAAGGAAGGCAATCTGCTGGCACTGAGCACGCACAGAGGGGCCCTACAAAAGGCCAATTCTTTGCATGAGCAGGGCAGCAGAGATGCCATGTCCCAAAAAACAAGTTGCTACTGTTCAAACCCCTGAGAACAGGCAGAAGCAGAGACTGCTATTGAGTGCTCCCACTATCCTGCACTCTTTCAGGTTAAAAGATTGTTACAGAAAAGGCTGCCTCAGTATTTCTGTAAGCAGTACTGTGTAACATAAGTTTAGTAGAAACAGGTAGTCTACTTAATTATTTATATCAGAACCTTATTTACTTTTATCAGAAAGACTGCATTGTTAGATTTTGTCTTCTTCCAGCGGGTGATCTGATTTTTACAAGGTCAAGTGGCATTTGACTCCTAGCATTCAATCTATTAGGAATGGACAGGAGGGAACTAGCCTAATGTCAGCTCAGAAAAAAATGCTTTTAATACAGACATCTTTGTCTACAGAAACAGGACTGCCTCTGTTGCAGTGTCATATTAATTATTTCTTAACTTCTTGGAAAAATGCAGAACTTGAACTGACAGATGTCTTTCATTTTATTAAGCATAGCTAATATATTTTTTCTTATTTCACTTCAGTGATTAGCAATTTCTGCACTTCTTGAAGCAATGCAATAGAAATGAGAGCCACAGGCAGCAGAGAACTTCTTCAAACCTCCTTAATTCTTCTGCACAAGCACTAGCTTGCAAACGCCAAACACAAACTGGATGTTTTCTCCCTGTGCCTAGTGTGCAATGCAGAAAGGATTAACAGAAGCTCCTTGGATTAACCTCTTACTTGACAAAGAGATGATCCAGTTTCAAACCTAGAGTTCAAACCTATGCTGCATTCTTCCAAGCAAGTGCAGAGAGGCAGAGAATCATGCTGAGCATCTCACAACTTTTTATATGAGACTTGTCCAGCTATAGCCCCTTTCTCCCATGCTGCAAGTGCATCTACACTTAAGCTGACACCCACAGCCCAGCCGACCTTAGCTGCTTCAAGTAACAGTGATTTCTCAGCACAGGATCATGAATAGACATCAAAAGTGGCCTCTGAGATGCCTTTCTCTGTGCAGTAGGCTGGTTCCTACCCTTGTGCATGAGTGTATTTGATGAATTTCCTTGGAGAAATGAAAAGTTAGAAGACACTGCTTAGAGTAGCCTGAGAGACAAATTAGGAACTGGGGATGGAAATTAGTGTAAAGGAATTCTCAGTAGACTACTAGTGAGTCACGAGTTGCAGATGTCTCTTAGATGAGGAACAGTCCTGCAAGGCAATTACCAGAAGCCTCAGCACTTAAGCCATATGGTATTAGATAAAAGACTTAAGGGAACTGTTTTTCACAGGCAGGAGGGAGAAACATAATTGAATTCTTTATTTGCACTCAAGTGCATCTAATGCTATACAACATCTATTTGTCCAGAGAATTAGTTTTACTTATTTACAATACCATACTAGCCAATTACATGACAAAGCCCTTATAACCCTGCTATACTGTTTGTGAGATGCAAGTAGACAGAGAACTACAGAGACCTGTAAGATAAACACTACCAAAAGGAAAACAAAAATGCAAACTCTTACTAAAAGAAAATACCTGTGTGATGGAAGGAGGTGATGGTGGTGAGTAGGGAGTTAGATGTCAGAGCATCTTCTATTAATTTTAATCAATTTAACTTGTCTAACTCATACTGGATTGTTGGAGTTTGGGTTTTTTACTGTCCCTAGTTAATTATAATCCAGTCCCAGCACAATCACTGTAACTGACCAAAAAAACATGCCAGTAAAATGTTAATAGACATGAAAAATTGTATCTCATAGCTACATTCATTACTCTTGCTTTTGTATAAAGTTGGGAAGAAGTCAGGGACATAAAGAACTGCAAAGTCTTGCACTTCAAACATTCATTGAGAATGCAACAATAGAGTGTTCTTAAAGTACAACAAAAGGAAATCACCTAATTATGTTATCCTGTTATGTCACCAGTTACCCTGGCAATGTGAGGGACAAAAATTTTAAAAAAATTAAAAAAATAAAGGAAGAAAAAATGAGTAGTAACACATAAAAAAAGAATACTCATGTGATCAGTGTAATTTTCCCAACTTTTTAGTTTTTCTCACAGCTTAAATTAAGCCACAGAATGCAGTTCATAATTTATGTGATGTACACACGTGCTCACACATTTTTCAAGGCTCTTCTTCAGCTTTTACATATCACTTCTTGATTTAATAATAAAGTAACTTTCTTAGATTTTCCACTAACCTCCTCAAAAATGGGATGAATCTCTTGAACACTTTTGGTGACATAAGGTCCAGTCCATTTTTAGTGCTATTCTCTGTTGTCTCACAAACTTGTTAGAAAGGGTTTCCTGGTCTTTCCTATCATCCAAGCCAAAATAATTAATTTTATCAACTATTTTTATCAACGAAGGCAGGCAGTATCCTGTATTTGAATCATATGAATAGATATCACACAAGTGTTTGTGATCCATATTTTGACATTTTACTTTGGGTATATTCTCCTCTGCGACATGTTTCACTTTAGGAACCCAATTTCTTTCTTCTGTCCCTTCAACACTGCTACTGTGAAACAAAACAGCTCAATATTTGAAGCCATCCTCTGGCATAAGTCATGATTACATGGTCACTATTTGCACTGCTGTAGAATGTTCTCATGCTGAAGTCAATTTCCAATTTCTCCTGAGAAGTCAACGGAAATATTTCAGAACCAAAGTTGTGTCTGTGTTGTTTCCTTCATCTTGCACTTTTATCTGACCTCTTTCCTCCTTACTTTTGCCTGTGACTGCTATATCAGGTGGAGGTATTCAGAGTGGATGCCTGGTTTATATAGGATATATGACATAATAATGAAGTTACAGACTTTGTGGTAGCAGGGACCTCTTGAAGTTATTTTGGCCAAGATCTTCCTGAAAGGCTTGCTGACTTCAAAGTTAGATTAGGCTGTTCAGGATCATGCCCAGCTGAGTTCTAAAGATCAACATTCCCAGCTGCTTCCTGTGTTTGACCACTGGACCACATATGAAGAATATTTTTCCTTACATATACTATATACAATATACTACGTTTCAAGTTGTGAGAGCTACCTCTGTTCCTTTGTCTGCCTCCCCTCTGATCACCCCATTTGGTAGCTGCACACAACTTTTGGGACCCCTTTTTTACCACAGAGCAGCTCTCTGGATCTATAAGCCGAAGCATTAACAAAAGCAGCTGCGAGATGTACAGCTCTCACCTCTTCAGAGCTTGGCATGAGCTGCTGCATTTCACAGGCAAAAGGGTCAGAAAGGTGATCCATATCATCTTGCCCTCTCTGATGGGCACCATGTCCCACCTCTACAGCAAGGCTTCTAATTTGGAACAGAAAAATAGTCTTAATAATATATCACTTAGAAATAATTTCTGATGTTGAACGTAAGAGTCTAGCTGTTCAGTGGTGGAACTCAAAATGTACCAAAAGCATTAACATGGCTGTCGGTACAGACCTGCTTTCCTTTTGTCTCAAATCCTACTAAAACACAGGAGTAACAACCTTACCTCAAGAAAAGTGATTTAGTGTCATATTCAGAAGGTCCTGTCCTATACCACCACCTCTAATATCTCGTTACTGGGACATTTAATATTGACTGAACCTTGTGAGCCTTCTCTTCTCCCTACTGTGAATGCTAGTTCTGGAACATCACAATTTCCACACCACCCAACTGTTCTTAAAAAAAAAGTATTTCTCTGCAGGTCTGCTCTTGTACTTTCTTTGAATTATTTTTTCATTTTGATGTGTTTTAATTGCCGCAAATCAAACAGGAAACAGCTCAGACTGAGTGGCATTGATGTCATATTAAAAACTATCAGCCAAACATATATTTCTCCTTGAAGATTTTTTGATTAATTTAATTTAACAATAAGGTTTTAACATTTTACTTGATGTTGTATTTTTCAAAATTGATTAAATCTGCAATTAATCTTCTGTAAAAATATTCATTAAATTACAAGTGAAAAAAATAGAAAAAGCAGAAAATATCCACCCCTTGTTGTCTACATTCTGTCCTCATTTCTATTTGAGTCAATCACTTTCTACCTTTTACCAAGAAAAAATATGCTGCTGCACATTAAGAAGGAAAAAGATAAAAATGCTCAAATGTTGCACTGAGGGGTGTTACATTAGAGACAAAACCCCAAATAAATAAAACCAGACAGAGACATTTAAAACAACAAATTGCTTTCCATTTGCAGAAATATTATCTATTCCTTAGACATTGCTCCCTCTAATGGGAAATTAATGTTAAAGTTGCAGGTAGAGCCTGCCTAATATAATCCATTCATGGATAGGGTTCACAGCACTTTTCTGGAGGATTTCTGGTTCCCCGTGGAAAAGAAGTTCCCAGGAGTTACACAGGGAGTGAGAAGATGGATACTATAGCAGGGGAAAAGAGCTTAGGTAGAGCAGGACTGATTGGGCAGTGGTTAAGAGAACAGAAATTACAGAAGTGGTGTGAACAAGAGACACAACTACAAACAGCACCCATGAGCAGTGGCAGCCCAGTGAAGAGGACAGAGAAGACACAAGTGCCCACAGAAGGGGTTGCACAGGGGAAAAGCTAAGTTTCAGAGAGAACCAAGAGATTTAGGTGAAAGAGAAAAGGAGTGCCACATGCTCAGTCCCAGTACTTTGTAGTTTCAGGTGCAATGATGCACCTACTTCTCTTTATTTTTCGTCCTGGGCTTTTTTGGGACTTCAGGAAAGAACATTAACTGAGTGGATTTGGTTTTGCTGTTCCTCTAAATCTGTTTTTGCTGGGAAAGCTCTTAATGCATCATTGGATCTCACCTCTGATTCATCCTTTCCAGACTGACCTCACAGGAACCAGGGACTGAGACCCAGCTCGGGAGCTGTAACTCTGGCCTGAAACTAACAACAATTACCATTTGCTTCCCACAAAACTGGAAAAACAGAACCTCAGCTTTCTTCCATATTGCCTTGGCTGCCTTCCCTTCAATGGAGTGCATCTTCTCCAGGTTTTGTTGCGGGAACTGACGAGGCAAAGCTCACAGTTGGGAACATATTGGATTCCATACTGATATTCCATCACTTAAGAAATGGGGTTAAGAAATGAAAGTAATATTGTAATTCACAGAGGAAGTGTGTTCCAAAGTCCTCTGAAATCAGAGGACTGAATCCCACCAACGTCACCAAGTACTGGCTTAAGGCCTTAGGAAATACAGTATTTATAAAGGAATCATTGTATGTTGATGGTGCAAAAAAAGATGTCTCAATAATTCAGAAACCACAGCTGAGGAAAGAGTAGAGGTAAAGATTGAGGGAATGATTGCTTCAGGAGAAGGCTGAAAAAATACAGATGTTAAACCAAAGTAGATGTTAAACTGAAGTTGAAAGGAAAATTAGATTGAAGTTGGTCTGGTATCACCTACTGCTAGAAGAAGGCAAGTGTGGTGTTGTGCTCTGATGTGCTTCTTATTCCTTGAAACACTACTGCCTTTGCAATCCTTAGCTGATATTGACTACTTCTTTTCCTGACTGCAGCTGCACTATACACACTGCTAAATTAACACCTCAGTTCACACAGTCTGCTCAAGAAGAGTCTGTCCTCCCAGTCTTTTTAGTTCTTCACATGTGTGGATACATCCAAACACACTGGCACCACAGCCCTTGAGCAGAGAAGCAACCCATGGAGAGGTGAGATGGGAATACTGTGAGCCATGGGATGTAACATCTCCCAAATCTGAGAGCTCTTAGATTCAGATTAATAAGGATGTGTCTGTACTTTGTGAAAGTGTCTTAGTAGACTGGACCTTCCCATGAGGAACTAGATGCTGCTGCTCCCAGCACCTTACAGGAAGCTTAGTCCAGAGGGCTGGAAGAGATGTTCAGAATTTGCCCTAATCCAGTCCAGCATTTGAATATATTTTCTACTTAAATTAACCTGCATAAAATGGGTTTGCATGACAGCTTGTCAGGCAAGTTCTCCTCTCGCAAATCAGAGCTGTGATCTTCCTATGGCCTGTTCTCCTCTCAGTGAGATCCACCACGTGGCATCCACAGACATGGATGGGCATGCTTTGAAAAGTTTAGGGACGAGGAACATTGCTGTCAAGATCCATCAGCTGCAGAAGAAACACTTCCTATTTTCTGCACTTACATGCTTGATACAAGGTAGGCAGTGCAGGGTTCCTCCGTTCACGAGGTGAAGTGGCTCCTTATGCACCAAGTCAATAGAGACAGATCTGCCTTTGAAAGTGTGCAGGCATGTTGGATTTCCCCTGAGCTGCCAGGTGGTCTCTGTATGGCTTCTCTCATTGATGTCTTGTGATGCCAAGTCCTTGGTAGAGAGGGTGGCCCAGTGCTTGTGGCTCTGACTGCAGCATTGCACAAGAGCAGCCCAGGGGGGTCAGTAAGAGATCCACCACCACTGCACTAACTTTGATCCTTGGAGAGTTTGCCCCCTGAAGGACTGCACTTGTCTGATTTTTAATAGCTATTTGCATTTTCCACGGCCTTCTTTTCATCAGGAAAATATCAGCAGACTGCAATGTACTAAAAGTTTCCAGCAGAGAGCAGCATTTATTCATTTGTGAAGGAGAAGCTCCCACCTCAAAAGGACCAGGCACCCGAAGCTGAAATACAGACTCAGAAATCCTTTGCTTAAGAAACAATGTTTGCAGATGGATGGACAGCCAGCAGTGTGAGGGGTGAAGCAGGAAGGGCAGGTTAAAGAGCTGGCACAAGGCCTCGCTCACCCTCTTCATCTGTCTGATACTTCTGCAAGCATGGCCTAGTACTTAGGACTAGGGAGGTTAGAGTCTCAGAGACAGTGCCAGCAGATGAGCTGGACCAAAACATTCCCATTTAAGGAAAAATTTTCATCAAAAACTTCAGTGTTATGCCTGGCTCAGAATTATTACTTCAGGTACTGGAAACCCAGATTAAGGTCTCACTAATAATGCTTGCATAATATTATCACAATCCTAAAAATATAGCATAATGTTATATATTGTTATATATATAGCACCTAGGCTACTGTCTGTTTTGAAAGCTTTCAGTTTTAAAATTTCTCTTCTAAAGATGTTTCTTACAATGATATGTTAACAATTTCAAATCCACAGTCTCAGAATGTCACAGCTTTGAAATCATCCTTCCACAAAGATAGTCAGGCTGTGAACAAGTAAAAAAGAGATTAATTTAGTGCTTGAAAACTAGTAAAACCTCCTAAGTGAATTTCTATTAAAAACAATTTTATAAAAACCATATACCTCATTGACAGCACTTGTGTTGTTGTTGGAATTCTTCCTGCCTATCCTTATGTGCCAGCTCTGCAGCCTCCTGCTGCTGTCCCCTGAGATCAGCTGTGTCCCAGTGCTGCAGTCTCAGAGTGGGTGAATCAGTTTGTGCAGAGTTAGGTAACTACTGCAGTCTGTGGCCAAAACCCAAATTGGCTTTAAACCTCAGGCTGGATGGCAAGAGAGCTAAAACACTGTGTGCTTGTGTGATTCTCTTCAGGATCCTGGGACTCTCAGGGTGTGCCACTGGCACCTCAGGCTTTCAGTCCCTGAGTTAAGATGACAGCAAGTTTCATCCTACCTCTAGCTAAAATGTTATATAACTTTCTAGGACCTTGGTCTTCCCTGCAGTCAAAATGCACATAGCCACAAATTAGATTAAACGAATTTTTATAGACACACTGACTTTTCATTAATCACATTTTTCAAATTGGGGCTAGAGGCTTGTTTTAGTAAGATTGTAATGAACATTTGGTTGTCTTAAGTATGTATTTGCTTGTCTTTATTTGTCTGGGTTTATTTTTTAAGTATACAATTACTTTGTCTAAATTTAGCTCTACATGTCCTAGATTCATAAGGTTTGATTCTAAGATAATAGCAACATTCCTGTAACATTTTTTACTCCTCAAAGTACTTTATCCTTTTAGCAGTAACTCCAGATTAGTGTAGCTTTGTTCACCGGCATCGCTTATGACATTTTAAAATAATTAAACTGTATATATGTTCTCTGTATGAGAAGCCCAAAGCCAGTAACAACAGTATATTTTCACTAGTTTGAAAACTGGTAGACTTAATATTAAATTCCTTTTGTAGATCAACTTTGAGATGTAGATCCGTTGGTACAGAAGATTCTCCAAAAAGCATCAGGCAATACTTCTTAAATGGCAGCAACTCTGCAACACTGATATAATGAAATCACCAATGTACCTTGGTAAATCTCTCTCTTAATTTGTAATGTGGAAAACACATACAAATACCTTAATTAACTGAGAGGCCTGTGAACAGTAACCTAGCATGTGGCTTGAAAGTGGGTGGGAGCAAGGAGCACATCTGTGACAAATGGGGGAATAATTATTCTGGGGGGATGGCGAGTCCAGTCCAGTGCCTCATCTCCATCAGTCACAGATGGAGATTTTGCAGCTTTCTGAGGAGGAGCAAAGGAGCAGCACAAGGATCTAGTTTTATATGCTCAAACACTCTCATGGCCTTCAGCATCTGATAGCTGGGGACCTTTCTGAGGAACAGTTGCTTTCTCTGTATCTTTAAAATTTATTTATTTAAGAATAGATTCAGCTTCCCCTTGAACTCATGGGAGCTACATTCTTTGTCTCTGGTGACAAGGACTTCCCCAACTCCCTCACACCCTGAGCAATGAGCCTCCCTTTGTCCTGGACCCATCACATGCTAGCTTCATTTGATAGCTCCTATTATTGCACCAAAAGAGGAGTCAAAATGTATCCACCTACTGCACTTGATAGCTCTCCATCACTCTGGTCTCCTTAGTATGCTAAGGACACTTAGCTGATCCTTCATAGGAGCCACTCCTGGCAATGACCAGACACTAAGAAAAGGCTGGACAAGGACACTGACTTCCCTTAGGGCTGCCAAAGCCATCGGGCCTCTGACCATGACCAGCCCCTCTGGATCTGCCTGCCATGCGAGCAGAATCAAGCCAACAGCCCTGAGGAAGGCTGGGAGACCCACTGCCCAGGCTGCTTTTCTTCGCTTGCAGCATATGCTGCCGTGCAGCGTGGTAATGGCTGAACTCGATTTAAATAAACCACAGCCTCGCCACAGCAGCACGGAGCTCAGCAGAGGGTAATTTACTATGCCTCTTAGCAGGGATCCTTAAAGAGTCATGACAGGTCCAAGTAATCCGTCAAAGAGCAGCCTGAGCAGCCAGCGGTCTCTGGATGCTAATCCCTAATGAACAATAGACTCATTATATGCAAATTAATAGGAGAAGTGGTGATTGGCCACTGTATCTGCCCAGACAACTGCTCCATTTCAAAGGATCTTTAAATACCCTGAAATCTATAGGCTGAAAAAATTAAATGACCACAGTCTGCATTTTTGTTTAAAAACAACCTGATTTCCTCAGACAGCCTGTGCAGGGATCCAGTGAAGGCTGATGACATGGCAAGCTGGAAATAGTGCTCAGTGACTGAAATCCATGGGGAAAACAATAATAACAAATCAATGCAGACGCTGAATTTCTTGAACAGCTCTGTTTTTGATTAATTTTAATTCCCTATTTCATTACAGATTTACTTGTTTAGTATCAGAAAATCCATCTGAATCCAGGGAGTGAGTTGAATATTTGTAGAAAAGATACATGGGTGGTTTTCGACATTACTGTTTTCTTACTGAGGAGTCAAAGCTGAACCTAAAAGCAGGACAGCAGCTAGACACTGTCTGACAAACCAGAGCAGGTTCCCATCTTGGTTTGAAGTTAAACAACAGCTCTGTGGTCAACTGCTGCCTGCTTTCTCCAGCTGATATTTGATTGTGGGAAGGTTATGAGTTTTCTGATGCCAGCAAAGCTGATCTTAATTAAAATATTCCATTGGAAATGTTTCATAAGATAGGAATACAAGACTGACGCCAGTTTGTCATAATTCACTAGACTGCTTGAAATCTGGAATCAGCCTGGCAGGTAGCTGCACTGAAGCCAAATGGAGTCCTGCACAGAAGGCTTGGCTTCTAGATGGGTGGTTTTCTCTCTTTTTTTTTTTTTATTTTTTTAAAGTACACCATGTCAAATGTGTTTATGGTGCTTTAATGTAGATAAGAAGCCAGTTGGGCTTTTATGTCCCTGTTTAGCTCATGATAACAACATTTAGGCTAAGTAAATACAAACTACCATAGATGCAGAAATTGGTACAGCATTTTTTAAAATCAGGCTTATAGGGATCATAGGATCATATAGCGGGTAAATTTGGAAAAGACCCATAAGATCATTGGGTCCAACTGCTTACCCATGATGTTCAATGCTAAAGCATGTCCTCAAGTGCTACATCCACATCTTTTTAACACTTCCAGGGGCGGTGATTCCACCACTTCTCTGGGCAACCTATTCAAATGCATTCTATTCCTTTCACTGAAGAAATTTTTCCTGATATCCAATCCAAATCTCCCCTGGCACAATTTGAGGCCATTTCCTCTGATCTTGTTGCTCATTACCTGGGAGAAGAGACCAACGCACACCTTGCTGCAACTTCCTTTCAAGTAGTTGAGGAGAGTGAGAAGCTCCATCCTGAGCCTTCTTTTCTCCAGGCCAAATGCTCCCAGCTCCCTCAGCTGCTTGTGCTGCAGACCCTTCCCCAGCTTCATTGTCCTTCTCTGGACACCCTCCAGCACTTCAATGTCTTTCTTGTAGTGAGGGGCCCAGAACTGAGTGCAGGATTTGAGGTGCAGTCAGGTATGGATTTAGTTGCCCAAATATACACATCTATTTCTGAAGTTTTCAGCAAGAGTTCAACAGAAGTTGACTCCCCAGCTCACCTGCCCATTTTCAGCTTTACTTTGAGGAGACAAGCACTGACACACTGGAGCCCACTAAAGCACAGCTCATTTCCTATGCCAGTCCATGGATAATACCCAAAGAGCTGAATCTCAAGTGATGCTGTGGCTGTTGCAATTATAGTGTGCTTCAGGAGTTACAGGGAGAGTTATTTGGCTGCTCCTTTTGGCCCTCTGTCCTACCTCAGATTCTTTCCTAACTGGTACCTTTTGATAATATAAATAATTGATTTAAGCAAACAAACATATTTCATATCCCTATTCCCTGTGAAAAAAAAATCTACTTAATTGCAAGGTTCAAGGCACCTGTAGCAGATTCAGATTCATAAATTGTCATCTGTGTTCCTGTTCTGTTCCCATTTTTGAGGATTTGTTCCTAAGAAAGAACTCAGCACATGGGACCTGTCCTGGGTCCTCCCCAGGTCCTGAAAAGGATGAAGTAACCAAAAGCATGTATTCTATCACCATCTTCACGAACCAGGTAGGGCAGTGATCCTGCCTTTTTATATATATATATGTGTGTGTGTGTGTGTGTGTGTGTGTGTGTATATAAATATTAGTAAAGAACTGTTATTCCTATTTCCCATATCTCTGTCTGAAAGCCCCCTTAATTTCAAAATAATAATAATTTGGAGGAAAGGGGGTTGCATCTTCTATTCCAAGGGAGGTTTCTGCCTTCCTTAGCAGACACCTGTCTTTTCAAACCAAGACAGACCTCAAGCACCAGTGCTGTTACTTCAGTAATGATCACTCCATACAGCACACAGAACATTTTGCAGACTTTTCCTAATTAAGACTGATTCTAAACAGCTATTTCAGCTGTACACATAAGATAGAAGAATGTGTCTCAGCCTACACAAGAAAGTACTTTTTACTTACATTATGCTCTCCTTCCAAGGATTTTAGTGTGCTTTCCAATAGAATTCATTTAGCTTTGCAATATCTCTTGGTGTTTACTGAAGGAACAATTTCACCACATTCCCAATAGAAATAGTGGCAGAGAGGTCACAGGCCCAATTTTCAGATGTTTTCAGTGCAGAAATGTGCATGCACAATGCAGGTATATTGCTGAAAACAATTCTTAATTTCACTAACTACATGTGGAGATGACCAAATACATGAATGATCCCTTTAATCCACATCCAGCTGTTGTTTGGCCATGTAAACATTAAAAAAATGTATGTATATTTTTAACCCCTAAACTCATGAACTTCAGGCTTTAAGGTTATGAAGGAAATCTGTAGGTTCATTTGATGCAGCTTTGGAGAGAACTTCAATGTCCCTGATTTTTGGTTTTACTACCAAAATATGCCTCTTTTTCACCAAATCCATATGTGTTTGGTGAACTACTGAAGCAAGCCTTTAGGATAGATCTTTGGTGACACTGCTACTGTCAAGTGCAGCGAGGATCTTTGTGACAAGCAGGAAGCACAAGCCTTTGGATCTGCCACACTCTGGCAGACCCACCTGAAATTCAAGGGAAAGAATGAGCTAAAAAGACAGATATCTTCTTATTTTGCAAAGTTTCACAGAAGAAAATATTTTTCCATAATGCAAAAAGTTGTCATATTTTTTTCTCTTTGCATTGCTCATTTTTATGATCTTCTGAGTAATTTCCCATTTAAAATTCCTTTTCTTCCCTCCACAGGCCACTATCCCCAAAAGTATCATATTCATCCTTCTTCTGACTGGATTTTTGAATGATTGTTTTGGAGTCTGGCTTTATCTCCCTGGAGTCTCATATCTAGGGATCAGCAAACTGGCTCATATAACTTACAAACTGGCCTGAACCATAATTCAGCACTAAGGAAATGTTTTGAGGATAAAAAAATCAGTGTGCTTTTCACATTCATACACCTCTCTACTTCCACCTCCTAGAATCAGCTGGAATGCCAAATGATGCCAGGTTACCTGCTGCCTCAGGAGTTTGGATGCAGTTTTGAAAGCCCAATGGGTTAAAAAACATCTAATTTCTTGACTCTTTGTTTCTTCAGCAAACTGACAATTGTTAGTGACTTTCGTTGATGGGTTTTTCTCCTTTTATCTATTTATTTCATTCAGTTGTGCAATAATTCCTGTGTTTGAAATCATACAGGGGAACAGTTGGAAGATGACATTCATAAAGGAATAGGAAACCCAAAGAAATTAATTAAAAAAGAATTCTATATTTTGTTGTGACTCCCAAGTCCATCCCTCCTGCCCAAAAACCCCAACAAAACAAATTCCCCTGTATTCTTGAAGTGTTCATTGTCTTTTATATGTCTCATCTTAATCAGATGAGAAATTTTGTGTTTTTCTGCTCTGTCCCTCTATTGCAAACCTGTGAAAGTATGCAGTCCACTACATTTTTATTGAGAGAGTGCCTATAAATAAATCCCATCCACAGACTTTCCATATATGCCCTCTATTTTCACCTTCACATCAGGTGAATCCAAGCTGATGCAGCTCCATGCTTCTGGAGGGCACCTCACAGAATAAATGTCTGGGGTTTGCCATTTCCTTTGTCTGATTTACCACAAATCTAACCTACTTTGCTCAGTCCTTTAGAGGAAGACTGTGCAAACACAAAGGCTCCCTCTCTAAAGCTGAAAGGAATAGTGGCAAATCAGCGGAGTAGTTTCGTGGGGCATACGGGTTCAGAAAACATGAGGTGGTCTTTCATTTGTATTAGTTATATTCCAATTAGCAATAATGCCACTAAAAGTCTCTCATTACTCTGTGTATAAGTACTTTTCAGGATCCAGTGTTGTTTCTTTAGCAAAGAACGTTTGTAAACACAGTTTCATCAAAACAAAAAGAAATTATTGTAAATTATTAGCTTTCACTTAAAGGGAGTTTTGCTGTTGATTTTAAGGTTCTTCGGTCTTCAGATAACACAGCACTTTTAATGTCTGCTAGCACAAGCTTTTTTTTCCTTTTAACAGAAGTGTGTCTGTTTTCTTCTCAGATTGTTCACACCAAGTTGACAAGGCTTATTTAGAATGCATAGCCAGGTGGATTTGGTGTTGAAATAGCAGATATTCTAGTAGTTGAACTAGGCATACAAAAGGGATAAAATCAAAACCCACTTGTCAACTGGAACCCCTTTCAAACATGGTAGCTGGATAAAATGTAACCCTGCTGCCTGTCTTCCTATGGCCCTGGCTTTACAATCTTATTCAAGCCTGAGGAAAAAAAAAGTCAGTTGATGCCAAATGTCTACAAATTATTAAGACATTCCTCCTGCTGTCACTGTTCATCTAACTTAACACTTCTGCTGTCATGCTCATCAGCTCTGTGCCAGTGCTTTCACTTCCATCCCATCTGCCCCTAGAGCACCTGCTCAGAGAGGACACTTGGCAGCACTTTGACATTTACAGAATTGGTCAAAACTATCGGGCATGACTTTGCCAGCAGATACAAGGCTAATAAGAACAAGACTCTGCACCTAAATGGCTCCACTAATATTGGCAACCTTTTTCCAAGGGTGCAGGTCCAGGATCGGGACTCAGTGAATGTTCATGTGTGATGTGACAATTTTAGAATTAAATCTTCACCATTTGTAAGTGAAGCATCTTTTTCATATAATAAAATGCACTATTTGGTTTTTGCTGTGATACTTGAGGAAAAATAGAGAAAATCAGAGATTTAATATAATAACTGAAATATTTTTCAGGGGAACTCAGATATTTCAATATTTCATTAGTGTTAATTCAACTAGCCTGAAACTAACTCCAATAAAGCATTATTGTCCACAATGGTGGAAGTTCTAGGATGTTTCTTTGAAAGCATTTTTATCTCCATGAAGACTTAATGTGAAAAGCTAACTTAAATATTCCTCCAGCAGTTTACAGACCCTAATCCAATTCTCACTGAAGTTAACAGAGCCATTTCAATTACTCCTCCAGTAGGAACAATTTATTATGGCATAGTTTCAGTCTTCATTGACCCCTGCTTAATTTAGCCTTAGCAACTACCCCCCTACTCCCACTCTGTTAAACTACTACTCAACCAATTTCCCTCTCTTCACCTATTTTTACTTATTTCATGATTCCTTCTCCTTAAAACTGTTTCATATTTGCCTTTTTTGCAACCCAACAGTTGATTCCAGCTCAGTTTGCCGAGACATAATTCTAAAGTTGATTGGATTTTCAGTCCTCCCGGATCTCCTTCACCCACAATTTGAAGTCTGCTATAGTCCACATGGCAAATATTTGGATTTTAAGTTGCTGGGAAATGAAGTAGAAATATGCATGCAGTCTGGGATTACTGGAAC
Source organism: Erpornis zantholeuca (assembly GCA_013400515.1). Lineage (NCBI taxonomy): Eukaryota > Metazoa > Chordata > Aves > Passeriformes > Timaliidae > Erpornis > Erpornis zantholeuca. The sequence goes on from VZTN01004271.1 coordinate 134,769, forward strand.
ACTGGGAGCTTTCTTCTCTTGCATCCTTGCTTTATGGATGGCAGAAATAATATAAAAGCCAGAGGTGTAGTTCACACCTTTAAAAGCAGCTGCCTCTGCCAAACATTTTTATTGACAGTATCACTAGGAGAATTACTGGAGGTGTAGGACATAAGGAAAGAAGAGGTACTGCATTTTTTGACTTGCAAATAATATTGTTCAACTTAAAACTAACTAAGGACTACCAAAGAAAATGCTTTGGCATGATGACTAAGTAATCACCTAAACATCCTGGTGAATTAGATGTAACAAAAGACACTCAGCTCTAACTCAGCTACAAACTGGACGGAGTTATAATGGCTGGAGGCCTATTATGACCAATACTAACTAAGAATTGTAGATCCTCAAAGTCCACAGTAAATAGCTGACAGTCTTAGAGTTGCCCATAAATCTGTTTCAATAATTTAATGGAGATCACTTTCAGTGTAATGATCTGCTGTACACACGTACTGTGCTTACTTTGAGAGCACTGCAGGTTCACACTCACAATTGAGGTGCTCCTGCTGAAGACTTTTACAGAGGCTGCAGGGATAGGTATAACAGCGCTGCCAGTCTCTGTGTGGTGGTTTAAGAACAGCTGTTGGGAGTCAAACAAAAGATCTGGTGGCCAAATTCTGTCAACAGCCAGTAAGAGAGGCCAAGAGAAGGGTCCAAGGGCAGGTCAAGCATATAGTGATGATTCCCCAGCCTCCCCTTCCAGCCTACAGCAGTCTGCAGCTCAGCAACCTCCTTTCCAGAAGAGGGATCTATGTGTTCAATAGTCCTTGCGGGATTTCCTTCCTTTTCCCACAAATTTGGCTACTCAAGTTAGAAGCTACGTAAACCTTTTGGCATCCACCACTGACACACAACTGTGTGTTCCACAGCTTCCCTAGCAAGGGATAAAAAAATCTCATCTTCTCCATAATTGAAACTATCACTCATTCATTTAATTTGATGTTTTCTACTTCTAATGTGGAGCAACAGTGAACAGCCATTTCCTGCTTACTTTAGTCATTGCTTTGTAGACATGCGTCCTATCTACGCTCATTGATCTCTTTTCCAAGCTGAAGAGTCCCAGACAATTTGTTCCTGATGTTAAAGCTTTTCCACACATTTGATCATGATTGCTGCCCTCCTGTGATTCTTTATTTTTAATATCACATCCTCTTGAGATGGGACATCTGAACTATGTGAACTCCTCTGTAGATGTATCATGCATGTAAACTGTACAAAAAATTTTGATTTTTCTTGCTTTTCATTTCCTTATATTTCATTTCGTTTTGACAGCACTCAGGCTATGGATCTCTTGCCTTTAGTTGGAGCCTTGCTATTTTCACATTTACACTAAATGATGATGCATTTTTAATAGTTTTATTTATTTTGACTAACTGGCATTAAAATAACACTAAGAAAATAGTTTCAGTTCCTACTGACTTTGTCCTCTGACTTTCTAGTTGTCCCCAAATCTCTGACCTAAATTGCCCTGTATTCATTCTCATTTTAACCTCAAGTAGTCAAGAGATTGCAGCTCCAAATAAAGAATATGTGCTTTTCATCGTGTGTCTTCCACTGGGCTCAAACAGTTTTGTTTTGTCATTTCAAATGGTCACAACAGCAATAACTGGTTGAAGATCTTTTAAATACAGCATTTTATATCAACATTTTAAATAATACATTGGAGACATAAAGATGTTAAAATAACACGCAGCTGACACACATAATTAGTCTCAGTATTTTGTACTTCACAAGGTAAATTGTGTTGTACATCCCCAAGATTTTAGCTAGGAGGAGCCTTTTCAGTGAGGTTTGGCTGATAGAGACTGGCCATAGACTGCATGAATCATGAGTCTTTGAATAAATTATTCAAATGATTTCAAGGCTTTATGAAATTACAGCAAAGTAAGCATTTCCATGAAATCTTGTACATTTACACTCTGAGGAGCCTTTTGCTTCAAAACCATACTTATCTCTCAGATCAAGAACAAGCACAAATTCTATGGATCAAAGAGGAAGAAGAGTACAAAGCCCTCTGATGTGTCACTAACCAAATGAAAACATCTGACAACAGTTGTGGATTTTGAATGATGCTCAGGTGAGCTCCACAGAGTTCAAACCTGTATATCATCCATAGGTTAAAGACAACACAGCCTAATTGCCTCACTGTGTTTCTCACCACTGAGCATGAGAAGGGACCGAGGGAACAAAGTGCTGATGCACAGCAATGAACCTTTGAAGCTGCTGATGAATTTTACAATAGTACCATCTGGTCCTCTGGTGAGAAAAGCTCTGTCCCTCTCACAGAGAACTGCAAGCTTTGGTTTAAAAATGATGACAGGTGAGGAGATGCTTAACCATCAGCTTTTCTTGGTTCCCTCTGAAAGGGGAATTTGAGTATTCAGACTATGACATTTCTAAGTTCAGTTTCATTAGTGAGATGATGTATTTCCATTTTCAGCCAGTGGTATGAAGCTTCTGAAGAATGCAGGACATCCAGGAGTAGCACAGGCCCATCTTATGTAGAACATCTCACCTTCTTCATCCACAAGGGACTTAGGCAGTGCTCTGAATTTGAAAGATGCTTATGTGAATTGCAGATTTATACTTGCTTCTGCCAACAAATATTCAACACTTCTTTCAAATATTGAAGCATTATAAATACCTTTCGTAAAGATACAAATAAAAGTGGAAAAATCCTTTAAAATAGATGAATAAATTTAAGTATTTGAATGTAAAGCCAGAGTCACACTACAACTTCCATTTCCTTGTCTGCTATCGGGCATCTCTGAGCAGCTCTCAAATTGATATTAATTTTTCTCGTATTGATGCTGCTATCTTCACTAGTCAAGCAAATGGCTACTGTTTTTTCAAGAAGCAGGAAGAATAAGTCAGTATCTTTCCAGCTGGGGAAAAGAACTTTCCTTCTGGGAAAGTTCCATCTTCCCCAGAAGAGGATCTCTTCTTGCACAGACTTGGCATTGGTTTTCCATTCCTCTACAAGAATTACAAGAGGGAAATAGAGTGGAAAACATCAGATCACCGAGGTCATGTGATGAATGAGGCTATTAGAGCAATTAGACGAGTTTTATCTGTTTTGCTTGGTAAAATAAAATTTTAAGTAGGCTCATCTATCTCACCACACCTGATTACTCTGGAGGTCAAACTTGCAGAAAACATTTAGAATGGTAACAGGAGAAAAATTGCACATATGGGCATCAGATAACTTGTAAACACATTTTGCCTAGCCCGTGCAGGAGAAGACTGCAAAACCATGCAGTAAGGGTAAGACTTGCCTGACCTAAGAAAATCTATCAAATGTTTAAGAGTTCAGTTTAAGCCAACTCTCCAGGCATATTCTGTAACCAAGGAAAAGAGCCAGACCCTTCCAATAAGAATAATTTCCTCATAAAATAAGGGTCTAAAATAGGTGAGAAGAATCAGTCTCTGCAGATTTCTCTCTCTCCCCATTGCCCATAGAGCAAGTGCAGATGTTGAGCTCAGACACAACACCTAACATTTGTTGGATGAAATGATCCCACTCCCAGTGACTGAGCAATGGCACTTAGCATTTCACGTTGATGGTGTCAAGTGATTCACGCTGGAATTACATCAAATGAGTTCTGCAGTAACTGCACCCACCCTGAAAAAGACCTGGGCTTCACATCGCTCAGCTCTAGGAATGCACAGCAAACCCCTTCAATCTGGAAAGCCAAGCTCATATGGGGCACAGCCAGCAGGTTGAGGGAAGTGTTTATTCCCTTTGGTTTAAGAGGGGAAGCTCATCTCAAATGCTGTGTCCCTCTCTGGACTCCTCTGTGCGAGCAACACCAACGAACTGGAGGAAGTCCAACAGAGGGCTATGGAGGCGATTAAGGAGCAAGAGCAAGGAGGGACGTTCAAGAAGAGGCTGAGGGAAGTGGGATTTTTCAGTCTTAAGAAGGGTAAGAGAAAATATTATTGCTGTTTACAACTACTTAATGAAAGGATATAGAGAAATTGAACCAGACTCTTCTCAGTGGTGCACAGTGGATGAATGAGACACAAGAGACACAAATAACAGCAAGGGAAATATAAAATAGTTATAAGGAAAAAATCTTCATAATAAGAGTGGTCAAACACTGGAAGGGGCTATCTAGAGGGGCTGAAGATTATCCTTCCTTGGAGATATTCAACATTCAACTGAGACAGGCTCTCAGCAATCTGACCTAAGCTGGGTCTGCTTTGAGTAGAAGGTTGTGCTAGATGATCTCCAGACATTTCACCTAATCTAAATCATTCTGTGACTCTATAAAATGGCTGTGGGGAGGGAAAAAAAAAAAAAAAAAGAAGGAAGGGAACTGTATGAGTTTTTTAAAGAATGGTATGGTATGGTATGTGATACTGAAAACATTGGGTGATATATAAATCCATAATAGTGATTCAGGTAGGATTATGTTTGCAGGATCAATCTCACCTAACTTTAGCTGTTCAGAATGTCAGTGTGCAGTCTTATAATGGAGACTACACTTTCCTCTGTAATTAAAAGACCAATCTTAGGATGGGAGTTGTCTGAGTTATTTCAAACACTCATCTTACAATGCAATGAGCTTCTCCCTGGATGTCAGTCTTCCTTTTCAAGGATCCTGGATAACTATCTTGGACTAGGCACTGCCTTTTAGGTAGTTGTTGGGGAGGGTAAAACCCATTCTTGTGTTGAGCAACAGAAATACAGATATATTAAAAGAAATATGGAAATTAGTGACAAGAGTTTTTAAAAGGAAAAGTCATTTTAGGAGAGAGAAGAGTCAAAGTAATAAACACAATGGTACAGAAATATTTCATGCCCTCTAACAACTTACACTGGACTTTCAGCAAAACCAAAGATTTTAAGATGTTAAGAGATATGTTTTCTTCCCACAGAACAGAGTTCATTGCCAACAGGTATGTTGTCCAGCCAAAGAGAAAATACAAATTAAATTGTAACACCTTTTCTGAGATTTAATGTTCTTAAAAAATTCCAGAAAAAATACTTTTTCAATGATGAAATTAATACAAAACCAGCAATCAAACACATATTAATATAATAAACTGTACCAAGTTACTTTACCAAACAGCAGCACAAAATAATCAGTTTAAGATCAGGTACTTTGGCTAATAAATAAGACTAGAAAAGGTCCCAGACTAGGTGCAGGAACATAACTCAGCCTCTTCTCAACAGCCATATCAAAGAGACAGCAGACTGGTAGTTATATTAAATTAAAAACAAAATCACAACTCACCCATCACAGTACAAGCTACTTATTGATATGAACTAGGAAATTCCTTACATATTATCTCATAGATGTCTCCTCTCCAACATATCTGCTACTGATCACTCTGTTGTTAAAGCTAAATACTAAATTAAATAGATTAAAATTTAAAGGCATGATCTACTGAAGAAATTATTTAGGTTTAAATCCTGACCCTGACTAGACTGGATGCCAAGAGTCCATCAAAGCTGCTCTGTCACACCCCTCCTCAGTTGGACAAGGGAGAGAAAATATAACTAAAGGCTCATGAGTCAAGGTGAGGACAGGGAGGGCTCATTCGCCAGTTACCATCATGGGCAAAACTGTCGGAACTTGGGGAAATTAATTTAATTTATTGCCACTATAAAATAGACTTGGGTAATGAGTAGGGAAATGCACTCAAAGGAGGCTGTGACCCCATGGGAAGCCTGTGCTGGAGACTCGCAAAGCTTCTGACAGGACCTGTGGCCCCACAGAGAGAGGGGCCCACACTGGAGCAGGTTTGAGGGCAGGACTTGTGACCCCATGGAAAGGGACCCACACTGAAGCAGCCTGTTCCAGAAGGATTGCACCCCATGGAAAGGGACCCACACTGCAGCAGCCTGTTCCAGAAGGACTGCACCCCATGGAAAGGGACCCACACTGCAGCAGCCTGTTCCAGAAGGACTGCACCCCATGGAAAGGGACCCACAGTGCAGCAGCCTGTTCCAGAAGGACTGCACCCCATGGAAAGGGACCTGTGCTGAATCAGCCTGTGGGAAGGACTCATGCTGGAGTAGTCCATTGAGGACTGTCTCCAGTGGGAGGGATTCCATGCTGGCAATAGTGTGAGGAGTCCTCCCCTTGAGGAATAAGCAACAACAGAGACAAAGTGTGATTTGATTGGTAATAAAATAAATTAATATCTCCAAATCAGGTCTGTTTCACCTGTGGTAGTAATGGCAGAGTGATCTCTTGCCATCCTTATCTCAAGCCACAAAGCTTATGTATTCCTCTCCCCTGCCCAGCTGCAGAGGAGCAGTGATACAGTGGCTTTAGTGGTCACCTGGCGTCCAGCCAGGGTCAACCCCTCCCTTTGTGTAAGTAGCAGCCTGCATGTCCTACACAGCCCGTAGAGAAAGCTGAGCAACTCTACAGGTAAATAGGATGGCACTGGCATAAGAAGCCCTCATACACGAACAAAATAAGATGCAAAAGTGACTTCTGCATCACTCACTTCTGCTTGATTTTAGTCTCTCTTCTTCTGGGGTCTCCTAGGTGCTTGGTATGAAGTTCAGTGCTGCTCAATAACATTGTGCATTGGAACCTTTCACTATAAGAAATTATTTCAAAGTTAAAAAAAACACCATAAAGTTTCAATAGTAACAATCTCATGGATAAATCAAGCTTAAGGGAGTGAAAAAAAAATTTACTTACAACCCTTTACCATAAACACTGTGACAAACCCTTCCTGGATATGAGATTATTCCTGTCAATTATTGCACATCTAGGTAGCACTAGTAATTGGGGCAGCCTTCTCACTCATCACAGACTTGAAGACCCTCTGTAACTTTTTCTTTATAGTCTGTTATATCTTCCTGTTTTATGCCAAAAATTGAAGAGGCAGAAAAGACTAAGAACTAAAATATGTCTGGGATAATACCTAGTCTGATATGATATTTATTGAAGTGTGCTTTTTATTTTAATAAAAATGGTAGTAAATCATATGTGGTGTCTGCTACGCATCACAGATAATACAAGAGTTGCCTATATAGAATCCAAATGTTCCTTTGCTGCAATTCACACAATAGGTTGATGTCTCTGTGATCTCTGGATACTTTTAAAATATGTTTGTGGGGTTTTTTAAGTCTGACATGTGTGTCACAGGAGTTTTGCAAACTCAAGTTAGCAGGCTGGAGTACTTCTGAATATATTTTATCTGACATATAATTCACAAGTCCATGCAATATTTTTCATCATCCTTAGCCAACAAGCATGTAAGAAAATTGTGGTTTACAACTTATTTTGACTAATGAACATCCATATTCTGTGGAATCTTAGAGATTAAACCCAGACAAATGTTACTTTTATGCAGTTTTTAATGTCCTGCACCATTTGGGGCATTCAGATATTGCTGATGTCCATTACAGAAAATGCTGTAGAAAAATATTCTCCACACTTGTCGTATTTGTCAATATTTAACTATTTCAAGTAGTGCTGCTTGCCTGAGGTTTTTAAAAAGTTGAAATTAAACTGAAAAAAATGGTTGAAAAAATCCTTAAAACTTCCTATATTTGACTTTCCATCTAATTTATTGAAAGGTTTCCAGTAACAAAATCTGGTATTTTAGATTTTGAACATTTGAGTGGATTTTAAAAAAATTTGGAAAAAAACCTACCCAGAAATGAAAATAGAACTTTTTGTAGTGATAGTTGTCAATGGCTCATTAAGACCTTTAACAATATGCAACCCAGAAAAGAACAGTATGGCTGCAGGATGTATATACTCATGAGAGATCAATCCAACCTCAATAATGAATCTAGAACATACAGGTTAATGAGGAAAATGGTATATCAACTTTCCAAGAAAACAATACAAATTTGCTGTAGCAGAAAAAATGAAAAAAAATAATGTGCCTTATTTCTGAGGAAAGGGTTGTTGTTTAGCAGTTATTCAAATGAAAAGACAGGCATGGAAAAGTATTTAGATACCAGGCAACACTCACATTAAAACTCAAAAACTTGCCATGAATGCACTGTGAACAAAAATTAAAAGAAGGGTTTTGATAATCAGGGGAAAAAAACATTTTCCTGAATTCCTAGTAGGAAGTCTGGAAGAAAACCTCCCTCCTTTTAAGCTGCAGATTCAGCAGTTCAGAATACATGCTGTCTTTGACATTAAAGAATTGTGCAAAATGTTCTGAGGATTTACAATCTTCTGTAATCCTATGAAACTGTATTCAAAAAACCGCATGGCTTAACTGCAGTAAATTGAAAACTAAAACTTTCAATCACTTCTTAGTGCTTTTGCTACAGAAGGAGTCATTTAATGGGGAAAATATGATACCTAAATAGGACTACCACGATAGCAGAGTCAATCTTGAACAAAATAGGATTACTGAGGTCATTTGTGTTGCCACCATTAACCTGATGTTACTCAAAAAACTCACACACCTCTAAGACTTTGGCTTGGGATTCTTCACACACATAACTTTATTTGCCTGTAGGGGAATATTCTCAGCAGAGATTATAGTTAGGTATAATTGTAGTTTCAGAGAAAAGTCAGTAAGATACTGATGCTATCATTAATAATTCTTGTACATTAATGTATTGGATCTATTGTTCTGAGATTCCATATTAGTGCAATGTGAGCATAATTTTTCCTGGAACCAGCATTATAAAATTCCTTACTAAAGATACATTCTTAACTCATAAAAGTAAGGAACTGTCACCAGGGAATTAATAAAGTTATTCTGGAAAAGGCCAGTATTTCAAATTATATGCAGGTACATCCATTAGGTGCTATTTAAATATCTAGCCAGTTTGCCTGGGATCTCTAGGCACCAAGAAAAAAAAACACGTTCAACTCAAGTTATCTGTGAAAACTTTGTGGGCAGCCTCATAAGCAACTGTTGTATCTGCAAACACAAGTGTCACAAGCTGCAGATATCACCAAAGTTTCCCACCTGGGATGAGGGTGCACCTTAAGAAAGCAGCTCTAGACATTTGAGGCCAAATGGTAAAAGAAGAGATCCAAAAGACAATATTATGATTTACAGCAAGCAAAGAAAAAACCCCAGGAATTCCCTCCCATGATTATTTGAGAAATTATAAAAACCTTTTGATAGAGCTGGGGGAAGATAATGTCTGTGGGTAGAGAAAACACCCTTTCTGGGCCACAAGATACAACTGGACAAAAGGGAGAGGCTTCACCAGATCTGAAACAGAAGTATAAACTTCAAGTTCAGTATTGGCTAAGGACCTGACAGGACAAGCAGACTCATGTCCACTAATAGAAAGACTTCAAAAACAAAGCACATGCATATAGTCATATTTCTGGCAAACAAACAAAGGGACCAGCCTTTCAACAGCAGTATCTACTGAAGGCTGGGCCGTTGGGGAATATGGTTTCAAATAATTTATTTAAACAAGACAAGATTCTGATCTCATTAGACTGGTGAAAATCAAAGTAATTCCAAAACCTTCTAGTCTGGGGTTCGAAACCTTAATATCAGGGAAAAAAAAAAAAATCTCCTTTTTCAATAATATTGACATAAGAATTCTGTTTGATCTTTGTGGGATATGCTTCAAACATTGTTTCATTTTATTAAATAGGAGGAGTTTTATTTTTTTCTACTTTTTAAAGGACCATCTTTATTACTTCTTCACTTTTGCTGTCTCACTATTCCAAATCACTTGGAGTTGTCTATTTTCTGGTTACACCCTTCTCAATGGATTTAGAACAAAGTTTGGTGTTTATGAAGATCAAAGCATTCATCATTAATCTAGCACAATTATCAGATGTGAAAAACAATGTAGAAAAAACAAATATAAAGGTTTCTTAAAAAGCAGGGTGTGTGGGAAAGATGGAGACCAATTTGGCAGCTTACAGTGACACAGATTGGCAGCTGCCTTTGCACGAGGGAATACCAGTTACATAAAGCACATATCCTTCCAGAACCTCTGAAGATGCCACGAGCAGTTCCCAGGCCCCCCTGTAGACCCCTTAGCCACACCAGCCATCCCTTTGTGCCTGGAAGCAATCGCCCTGACCTCACTGACAAATTCCACGTGCATGTCTGGGTGAGCTCTGCAGAGTACCTGCAAGGCTGGACCCAAACTCCACCTGCTGGAAGCTCTTTGCCCGCCTGAGACTTACGGAAATGTCAATACACACACTGGAGCTGGGGAAAAGGGTGTCTGCAGGCAGGCCACATGCCCCAAGGCAAGGCCAGGGGCTCCCCCCCAGCACTGATCTGGCAGCACTGACCACAGTGCTCCTCCTTCCTCATGGTCTCTCTGCCCAGCCCCAGCGCTGGAGCCCAGCCTGGCGGCTCCCCGGCAGCTCTGCAGGCAGGAGTCCCACTGGTATCTCTGACCAGCTACTTGAAAATGAGACAGCCGCCTCTACAAACTGGTCCTCAATTTCGATTGAATGATTGATTGTTTTTAAACTAGAGCATTGTATATTTTGGGAAAGAATTTATGATTTACCAAAAAATTTCCTGCTGAAATAAAGCCAAATGGAGACTGGTCTGGGCCAAGTTGCTCAATGTCCATGAACAAGAACATGTTTTTCTTTTTCTTCCTTTCTTGTTTTATGCATGCTTCTGGACTCATTTCATCAGTTGTCAGTAGTTAAATACCATTCCAGAAAAGGGTTTATTATTGTAATTTCCTCAATTATTCTGGTTTTTTTCTGCTATGTTTTCTCCTGAAACAATCAGTCAGCTAAAGTACTAATAAAATATTTTCCCCTGCTGCTCCTTGCAAAGGGCCTAAGCCTTCAAGGTGCTGTATTTCTTGAGTTGGTTTGTACCTTGACGACCATGACCTTAACCGAGTATTTCTTTCTGTGTGCTCCACTTCCACTTTGCAAAGGACATTGCCGACTTCTGCTCACAGCCAGCTCATGTCCCCAAACCATACACAATAGCACAGCAGTGCATGACTACCAGGAAAATAAGCCAATGAGAAATAAAATTGAAAGAAAGAGCCCGTTTTTATCACATCAATAAAGAAAAAAACAGAACAGATAGTAAAAGGTGAAAGCAATCGAGTTTAAATATATATTAGACAATGGATTAGCTTAAGCAAAAATAGGTATTCCTCTAGGAGTATGTGTCTCTTGAAATTAAATTAAATACACATTAAAATATTTGGAAAAATCTGGGTCTAAAGTTATATTCCTTAGAGGAAAGGAAAGCATTTATTTTTCACAAAAGGCTAAGCAGAGCAGAACCTGCCCTCTGGCAGAAGAGACAGACTGGGCAAGCAGGGGCTGCTCTGACACCATGGAGATCAGGGGAAGGCTCTTGCTGGACCTCATAGGGCTTTGGATGAGGATCCTGACCATAAATGATGGTGGAACACGACAACACACAACGACATCAAGCAGCCTTGGCGCTCCCTCGCTGCTCCCCTCAAAGCAAGACTGGAACACAATGCGTGACAAAGGCACAGAATGAGGCAGCCAAAAAATCATGAGCCTCAGATGTTTAGAGTGTGACATCTGCTTCTGGCTCAAGCAATTCCTAAACTGAACTCAGTTGCCTTTCTTCCAAGACACCCAACAACAGATAACCTCAATTTATGAGTTCCAACACGATTATCTTAAACACGGGCAGAGATTATTTGGCGCTCACTGGAAATGCAACTATTTAAAAATCAAAACGAAGCAAAATCTTTTTACAGCTTTGTAGCTGCCCTGTGAATCTTAAATAACTAAGCCAACGTTTTTAGTTTCAAGAAATTCAAAATCATGATTCAAGCCTTGAAAACAAGCATTTGGCTATAAGAACTCAGGTTTTTTAAAAATAATAAAATAATAATTTTTAATAATTTCTCCTATTTTGGCATTCATACCTCTGCAGCCATTAGAACTCGAAATATACATCTTTAAAATGCAGCTGAGAGTCTCTGTTCATTTGGCGGCAGGGAAGAGGGATTTTAAAGGGGCAACCAGCAATTCTGAGTCCAGCGATAAATTTCTGAGATTAGATTGTCTTTCGCTACTCCACATGGTTAAAAACAGGTACCAAGCATGGAGTCTCATATTGGAAACAGGTTGCACAGAAACAGCTCAGTGTTTTGGTGTTTCAGCACATGCATTTCACACACATAACTTTGCTGTCATCCAAAGAGGGGATAATGAAGTGTCTGTTGAAAACACCAAGAATCTTTCATTGTGTCTCAGGGCTTTGCATCATCCATACCTTCTGCTTGAATTTATTATTTAAAATTAATAAAAACCCAATAAATAAATGTTGCACTTTACTGCAAAACTAAAGAACAGCAGAATTTACAGAACATTTGTAAATCAGTACTTGACTGCTTGCTCTGTGCAGTTCTGCACTCCCTTGTTTCCTTTGTAGAAGGTAAATTCACTGAGGCAGGCGAAGCTGTCAGTGCCTTTGTGTTTGTACCGCATCCAGCACAGGGGAGATCCGATGGGGTTGTGTTTGGTCCACCACTTTCAATTTGCTCTCACCTCTACACTTCAAGGCTGCAGCAGGCAATAAAAGCAAAAGTGCCAAAATACTGCAAGTGTGCATAGTCTCACTTCATTTCTAGCCTACCTGAAAGCAGAGGTACCAGGGACTTTGTGAGCTTCCAACAGCCCTAGGCCACCCAGATTAGATAAACTGCAGATAAACATCTGAACACTGTGATGTTTATCTATATGAAATCCAATCTTTTGAAGTTCATCTATCCATTTCTCTAACTGCTATTATCTGTTGCTTTGAGATGCTGCATTCATCACTATCAAAGTTATGTAACCTCCCTGTGATGCTCATAAACAGTCCCTCTACCATTTGAAAAAATGCAGCCTCTCATTAAAAGCATATATGACTTCGGCTTTTGATGCATACAGTATTTTATCATCTTTTTCTCAGAAATGCACATTCATTTTATCATCTGATACTTAAAATAAGTATTGCAAATAAATAAAGAAAAAGAAATCTGTGTACCACATAGGAAAAAAACCCCAAAAATATACAAAAGCTTTAGCTATGCCAAGATTGCTTAATTCTGATTAGCAATGACCATTAAGCAATCATTTATGGATTTACTGTGAGTGTTCATAGATACTAATGGGTTTCAGAATTCCTTGGGAATCCTCAAAGGTCAGAGGAAGAAAATGAACTATGAAGTGATAAAAAATGTATTAGGTGACTAATGGACAGGTTGTATATAGAATGGTTCCAGCAGAAAATGTTGAATTTTACCACTCGGATTTATGTAAAAGCAAATCTTGTGAGCAGTGTCCCTTCCCCACTGACGAAACTAACAAAGAGAAAATTAAAATGCTTCTTGGGGAGGAATTACATGGTGTGCTTTTCCCTGTCACTAAGAATACATAGGACATGGCAAAGTCACTGACACCAAGTTAAAATTTATTTGATTTTTTCTTTCTTTTTCTTTGTTTGCTCTTCATTTAGCTTCACGTTTCTAACCATACTTTTACATTTTTGCCTATTTTGCACGATTGCATTCTATGCAATTCAAGACTCAAAGGTCTTCTAGATTTAATGAATATAGATGTATACCACTTAGATTAACATTCTGGCCCTCCCAGGCGAGAAGGCAGCTGTGAAAGCTGGTAGAGGCTGGCACAGCTCACGGTGGGCGCTGCCTGCGCCCCGACACAGCACTGCCCGGGTTGGCACAGCGCGGCCTGCGCCCCTCCACAGCACTGCCCGGGTTGGCACAGCACCGCCTGCGCCCCTCCACAGCACTGCCCGGGTTGGCACAGCACCGCCTGCGCCCCGCCACAGCACTGCCCGGGGCGNTTAGATTAACATTCTGGCCCTCCCAGGCGAGAAGGCAGCTGTGAAAGCTGGTAGAGGCTGGCACAGCTCACGGTGGGCGCTGCCTGCGCCCCGACACAGCACTGCCCGGGTTGGCACAGCGCGGCCTGCGCCCCTCCACAGCACTGCCCGGGGCGGCACAGCACCGCCTGCGCCCCTCCACAGCACTGCCCGGGGCGGCACAGCGCGGCCTGCGCCCCTCCACAGCACTGCCCGGGGCTGCACAGGTCCACATGGGCACGGCCTGGGCCTGCAGCCCCCTCCGCCGAGACCCAGACCTGCGGGGCACGTCAGGCCAAGTGTTCAACCAACGCAGCCTTCCCTCAGGCTATCAGACGCGTCCGAGCATCTCGGACAGGGTGAGCTGGCCGCGGCAGAGCCCGGCCAGGTCAGATGGGGCGCGCTGGGCCCGGTGCCAGCCACGAGCGGGCGGAGCCGGCTCATAGCCCGGGCAGACAGCAGCTCCCTGCGCCGGGAAACGGCCCAAGCGGGGCCGCTCGTGAGGCAGCCCTGCTCCGATCCATTGTTAGTGACTGTGGAGCCCTGTGCCGTGCGAACGTCCAGCTTGCGAGTGGCCCGCAGAGTTTACTCAGCCCTCCTTCTGGCTGGAGTCACTTCGACCATGAAGTATTCTTCCCGGTACCATCGCTCAAAGAGTGATGACAAATCCAAAGGGTTTTTTGAAGGCAATTTTGGTGTATTTTTGCGTAGTGAATGGCAGTTTCACTGAGCTGGGAAATACATTTGGGTTCTTGTTAGAAATGCTTTCATTCAGAGCAGCAGAGAGCAATCAGAAGTAAATACAACCTGCAATGTGATATATGCCTGTTACCTACATGAATTCTCAGGGTTGATACCACATACCTTTAAAATTATGTTATGAAGATGAAGTAATTCCATTCCAGTTTTTGAATAATGTTCCAGACAGGCAAAACTTTTAGCTTGTCAGCAAAGTCACTAATCTAAATAAAATTGTCCACATAAGCAAAACGAATGGTGGGGTTTGGTTCATAATTGGTTATTTTCTGCAGAACCAGTGCTTTGTTGGGTTTGAATATTTTTTTAAGTTAAAATTATATATATATATAGGGGAAGCAAGACAAAGGCTCAAAAACAAACCTCTCCTCTCCTCTCCTCTCCTCTCTTTAGTTGGGATTTTTCCCTTCCAAATTGTCATGACTGAAGCCAGTAGAAGTTGAAAGGAGGATGGATATCTGCAAGGATAATCGTTAAGGTGTGTGTACTGCTTTCACAGCTATTAGATCAAAGCCCTTTACTGAACTATTTTATTATCAGACTTATAAATCAGCCTCGGTTCATTTTACAAACATTAGTACTGCCATCAATTACATACATTTAGGACTAATGGTTTTACAGGAATGTTAATAGTACAACTTTATTTCCTGAAAACCATCACTGAAGACTATTAAAAGGTTATTAATTGCTCTATGTAATTTGCAGAATTATTTGTTTCTGGTTTTAGATTATCAGTAAGTTGGCATGTGAGTACAATTGCTAACCAGTTAAACTTCATGGATATCAAATTTAGTAAACGCCAAACCATTTATAAGCCATCCTAGTCCAGCTTTCTTTCACAGACATGGTATAAGTATACCAGGACTGTTCTGCTCCTATCTTTTAAAACCCTTATGAATGTGCTACAGCGCTTCAGACACTGCCACCATCCTTGCAGGGACCCTGGGGGTTGAGGCAGACTGTCCCTGGGCAGAAGCTGTTTTACCAGGCAGGCTGTCTGATCACAGCCTGTTGGCTCAGGTAGACGTGATGGATGGAGCACTGAGACCTGAACAAAACACAAACAGCACAAAAAGATGCTTGAGGAGTAAGGGTTTCACAAGAGAGAAACTTCCCTGTGTAGAGTGTGTAACCTGTTGTAGGAACGCTTTGGGCTCTGGCCCATACCTCAGAAATTTTGAAGCACCCCCTATGTTTATTCCATCTTCCATTTTACTCTCCAGCCCCCTGACAATGTAGACGCCTCTTGAGACGCACAGATTTAGCCCCAGGGTACACAATACAAATTGATAAATATGATCCTCTTTGTGTTTGAAATCAACTGCCTGTCCCATCCAGACCTACCCTTAGCCCATACAAGTGCTAAAGTTCTGTTTCTCATATACTAAATAATGAAACCAAGACTCAAGATGTGAATGTTGCACGAGCTCATCTTATCTGCTTTCCCTTTCTAACTGTGTCATGAACCTGAGACCTTGGTTCATTAGTTTAAGAGGTTGTTTACACATAAGAGGAGAAAGGAAAGGCAGATCCTTTGAAGCCTGTGGAGCTACCCTGAATTCCAACAGCTGAGGAGACAGTTCTAGGAGAGCTGTCAGGCAATCTTTAATGAACTAGGTGGTGTGCAAAGCAAACTTCAGATCTCAAAGACTGCACACTATTCAGCTTCCAATTAGGTCAGATAATTATGATTACCTCAAAGGTTTGTAAAATAGGAGTAGAAAATATCAATATAAAAATCATAGTTACCTTTCATAACCCCTCCCTAGGATACAGCTTTTAGTCATGTCAAGCCATGGATATATTCTGTTCACAGGTCTTAGTAAACCGTGCTGCCTGAAGGGATTATAGTAAGTTGAAGGTACCATTTTACAGCTGAACATTTATGTCAATCCTTCATTCCAAAGCGTTTCAGCATTGCCTTGACCTTCACATCCCCCTTCAGATTGAATCTGTTACCCTCAGTGAGTATAAAGGCTATAAAGAAGCACCTGATCATAAAATCCACTTGGAATGCTTTCTTAAACCTCCACCAATTATCCATTAAAAATTCTGGATTTTACAGGCTTGCTCTCCTAATGAAAACCCAATAATAGTTTATCTGTTTTAAACTATTTCTAGCAGTCTGGAGAAAAGTCTTGACAACTTGAAATAATCATTTATTGATGTGACTAAATAAAATCATCTGAGTACTTTCATGGATAATAAGAGATATTATCTCTTTTTTATAAGTAAGAATCTGACCTAAAAGAAAAGATACAGGTGGCCTGACAAGCACCTCCCTAGATAAGCCACCATCAGCCCTGGAAAAGGAATACCATTTATACGATATTAATAATATAGAAAAAAAAGGACTTAATTCAGAGGAGACTGAGATGCAATGAGATTATATCTTCACCAGAAAGCCTTTTAATTTGCAAGGAGCTCTTACCCTGTAAAGGAAAAACACACCAGAAGTAGCTGCAGAAAAGTTTCCAGTGAGTCACCCTGAGAAAGCCGAGCAAAACCAGGAGCTGCTTTGGCTTTGGCAGGCTTAAATCAGCCCAAAGCAGGAAGCTGGACCATGAAGACAAAATAGCAGGTATTTTAACTACTTTTAATGTAGTTCTGTAGTCTTTCTTTAAAATAGAAAAAAAAATTATTTCTTTTTCTTTGTCATTTTCACTCGCTTCTCTCCTCTCAAAATAAAGTGGGAGTTAATCTCTCTGCTTTTAAAGAAGAGCTCGTTGACTTCACTTTGTTCTGCATTCATCATCACGATTCCTCCCAAGGTGTACTGGCATTCCCTGTTTGCAGCCAGGATTTGGATATTTTTTCAAATTTTTTGGTACCTGCTCTAAGTGTAGCATCTGCGCCGGCTGCCCCTGGTGCCGCATTAACAACTGTGTGTGACAGCCTGCCTCGGTGAAACCTCTGACCTTGCCCTCTTCGTCATCTTCAACTTAACTGACACTCTCCCACTGACCATGATCCTTTTCTCTTAATGTTGGCCTGTTCCACATGCCCCTTTGGGATAACTTCTCTCTATCATCAGCAGAGATGGAACTTCAAGGCAGTTTTCTCCCCTGCCACCCGCTCTCAAGTGAAGGAGTCTGTCTGACTGTAAGCCATGCCCCCTTGTTCATACCTCATTTGTGGAACTTCTCCTCAAAGCTTATTCTCAAATAGCTTCAAACAGGCAACTAAAGTGCTTGTAGCTGACTAAATACATGAGGAGTGACAAGACATCACACAACCCTTGGCTGCAACCTTCCCCTAGTCCTCTCACACAGTTAGCTGTTTCCACTTACTTAATGCATTAGTTTATCTACTAATAACTTAATCTGTGTCATGGAAACTCATGTCTTGTTTTGTACAAGAGATCCCAGTGTGAAAATTACATCATTTTGTAGTATGTCAGACTTTTGCACTTCACCCTTTACAATTGTTAATCAAAAAAGGGCAGCCTTTGTGTAAAGCTTTTCTATTTCTGCAGGCATAAGGTCACACTCACATTTCATGAAGTTCCTGCAGATTGGAAGCTCAAGAATTAGTTATGGCTACTGGTTTCAGACAAGAAAAAGACAAGAGAAGCCAGCCTGAGAGGTTTAAATTAATGTTAGAGAGCAGCACTACACAGAGAGAGGGACAAATTCCACTTCAATCCAAGACTAAATACCCAAGACCAAAGCTAAAATTCAACTACATGTCCTAGGAGGCACTGACATTTTATACATCTTTCAGTGTCCACAGGGCTAAAGATTTGATGAGGATGGCTGCATGGTCCTTCTGAGGAGCAGTGAGGCCCCTTGCTTGGGCCACAGAGCACCAGGACCTGCAGAGCAGGACTGGCCATGCCTGTAGCCTCCCTGCCAGCCTCCCTGTTGTCACTTCATTGTCTCATCCCCCCAGCAAGAGAAGGCACTCCTCTGCCAGGATGTAGGAGAGTGGAGCCCAACTCCTCCTTTTAACATCAACTGGAGCAGCCATATTTTAAAAGAAGGAAGTGACCACAGGCTGATTTCCAGATGACTTGCTGGCAGTGATTTTCAGAGGAGAGCTGGAAGCCCTCTGCAGGAGAGAGAATAGTTCTCACGCTACAGGGTGAAGTGAGTCATCTGGGATGTATCCTTGCCCTGAGCCGTATTCCACTCACAGGGTGAGGGGTCTTCCCAAGACAATGCTGTCCACTTTGGGGATGCCTGTCCTCATTCCATGCTTTGGAGCAGATCCTAGGGATTTGATTTGTGGGTGTTACTATGATTTGGAGATGCTATTAGAGTTCTGTAGCTATGGGGTCTTTCGTGGAGATTAGTGCAAAAATAATTAGATTCAAAAAGATTGCAGAATCCATGCAGAGCCAAATACATTCCTTAGCCAGGGGCACCCAAACTGCACTTAGAGTTTGCTTGTCCAAGTTACTATTAGAGCTAACAGAAATAGATATATTTTTGGTCTAGGAGCTTTAAAAGGAAAGTCAACAGCTGAGAGACAAAATATATTAATTCTGAGACTAGTTTTTGGCAGGATTGGGAAGACTACTGAGATTGTCTGAAAAGTCTCTGGAAGTTCGGCACTGTCCTAGCAACCACGAGAATGACATTAAAGAGAGCAGATACAGACCCTGTCCAGACCACAAACCCCACATGTACTGATCCCCAGGTCCACTGGGCTCTTTTAAAATAGCTGACATTATTTTCCAGCTTTTTAAATTTCCAGATTTTTAAATTATCCCAGCTTCTCTGAGCTGACATAAATCTAGACAGTGAGTTAAGCCTGGAGACAGGAGAAACATACCCAGTTCTTCAGTTCCCCATTGAATGCTGTGATGGGACTTGAACTGGCAAGAGGTTTGAATTGAAGCTGCTCCAGACTTTCTGTGAAGCCAGCATACCAGAAGACCTCCAATCCCTAAAGCATTTTTTTTATTACAGAACAAAATAACAAACCAAACATTAAAATGAGTAAATAGGAGAAAACTCAGAATGTCTGGATGAGACTGCTCAAGTAAAAGGCTTTAAAGCAAAGGTCTGTGGTGTCCTTGCAGGATAGGATAGGTTCTCCAGCCCTGTGCTGCCGAGGTTTCCTGAGCCATTCTAGCTTATGTCATCCCCACTGATGTTCACAGCTCCTTTCCTTCAGGAGCCTCTGGGATCTTACTTGGCTGCAGACATGCTCATTGCTCCTCGCTGAACCTCTAGACCCCAAATACAGGTATCCTATGCCCCGCTTCCAGCGCTGCCTGGGGGCAGTTCATAGCCAGAATCCTTACCCCTGGCCCTGGCAGGATGGCAACAGTGGCTCACATCTGTTCTCATGTTAGGAGAACTCTCACTCTGCTTCTCTGTGATTCAATACTGTGGGGCCACAACAGGCTGATATGGAAGAGGGTTTAGCTTGCTCTGTTTCACCAGTTTCTGCTTCCTTTCTGAGCAGATTGCATACCTGTAAAATAACTTGGGAGGAGGGAAACAGAACACAAGCCCTTGCTGGCTGCTTCTGTTACAGACCCTCTGGTAACCAGATGACTTTGCACACACGTAGTTCTGATGGGACGAAATGCGGTCCCTGGTACTCCCTGTGGACCCTAGTCACTGTCACTTTCTCTCCTGGTGCCCTGTGTCCCTTGTCACAGCAGGCAGAGGGCCAGGGCCAACAGGCATGAATGTGTTGTTGTGGCTCTTGTATGGTGCTGATGTCCCTTCTCTGAGCTATCATCCATGCTACCTTCAGCAGCAAATGGAGACAATTCAGGTGTCTTGGCATCAACTTTCAAATCCCAGGTCCAATATGATTCATATAACATAAGAGAAGGGTGTAGACTAATTTTCATCCCTCAGAAAAATTGCTGTGTGACATCCATCTCTTCTGTGGAGCCACAGAATGAATAAAAGTGGTTCTTGAGATGTTTCCTTTTGTCCTGCAGGAAAACAGTAAGGAACGAGAGGAGATCTATGTGTTTTATATGCAGTACTAGAATTGCTGGTGTTCTCACCCTGAAATTGAGGAGAATACCATCTTCTAATTTTATTTGTATTAGTCATAGTGTGATGAAGCTGGAGGAGGCAAAGAAGAAAAAAGTAGGACTGGATTTAATCTTGTCAGAGAAACTGTTAGTGGAATATAAAAGTCATCAGTGTCCAGGCTTAACGCTAATGAGTATTTAGCAAATTGTAGAAAGTGGAACAGTGGAAACATAGAGAAAGAGGAGTTCTGAGGTAGGAGACTTTGGGCTATGTCCAGTTGAGCAGACACAGAGCCCCATGTCCCAGAAGATGGAATGTCCCAGCTGCAGTGGCTGGGACAAGAGGGAAAAATTTCACAGGTGTAAGAGAATTATGTGTGCTCAGCAGCACATGATCAGGCAATAGGGAATTGTGGAGAGGAAAGGAAATGTCTGGTTTGGGGCATAAGAGGTGTCACACAGCCTGACAGCACATACTGGGTGCAAAACATCAGATGTCTACCAAGCACTGCTGGCAGGGTGAGTTTAAACAGCTCCCAGGCAGAATTTTAAGCAAGTATACTTTGGGCTTTGAAGCAGCCAATGTGAACTACACCCTATCTATGAGGGTGCAGAAAGGTACCATCCTCAGTTACAGTTTCAGTTTATCTTATGAGAGTTTCAGTAAAAAGGTGCACAATTGGCCTGCCCGAGTGGCAGTGGAGGCTTCCATCCCATATCCCAAATTACATCTCTGTACTCTTCTGTCAGACAGTGATGACTGAGAATGGTAAATACAATGTGTATTCCTCTGGCCTCCAAAAGCCTGTGTGCTGTTTCCAGCAACCTTCGTTTGGTTCCTGAGAGTTTAATACACACAGTGCAGAAGCCAAAACTAGACTAAATCCACCATAATGAGTAAAAAACTTCAAGAATTTGGTCTGGTGATCTTAATGAATGGCTGAAGAGTATGTGTCTTCGAAGACATCTCAGGATTACCTGAAGAAGGATTAGCTCTTTACACAGCTCACACACATCAATTATTTAGCTTCTCAGGGATCTCTTAGCGAAATAATCTTCATGACCCTTCATTTCAACTTTCCATAAGAATTTATTATCACAACAGAATAATTAATACCAAGCATTATCCAAAGCAACCCCTAAAACAGGAATTCGCATATTTGCATCCTTGCCAGTATTTCAAAAATCTTTGAAAGCTTTGTATTCTTTTTATATAGAAAGAGTTCAGGATAAATATACAGCAAGTATTCTCTGTGTCATTTGGACTCAGTTGGGTACACTTGGCCTTCACAGTGCAGCTCAGAGCTGTCTGAGGCCATCATGCTTCCTACTGCTTGAAGAGAAATCAGGCTGGGCTGCTTCTTTTCGGGGAAAGAAAACCAGTATGTATCATGACAGCAAGGAATCAAATCAATTTTATCCTTACCTCTTACGAATTCAGCATTAAAATCAGATGGTTTTACGTGTAGTTCAATGGACTTATTCCTGGACTCTGGAGATGTGAGGATGTGAGGACCACAATCAAACCCTTCAGCTCCAAGAGTCAAATGAATTATTTCTTCCTTAAGTAGGGTTGATTCTAGATTTAATGATGAGAGTGGAAGAGTCTAGCTTATGGTCTGCAGCTTCATCTGCTGAATAGGTCACCTTTCACAATGGCTTACACATGCTACAAGCTAAATATCATACAAACAGACACTATTTAGACCAGGATGGAGAGCAGAGGCTGAATCTGCAGATCTTGTTTCTGCTTCTTCCTTCATTATGTTGATATGATGCAAATAAGAGCATTAATTAAAATGTTTGTAGTTTATGTGCTGCTAGCACACTACCATTGCTGTCACATCAAAGCTACCCTTCTGCTAAAATGGGGTTCAGTGATGGATTAATTAAATTGTGCTATGTGACAAACTGGAAATCACATCTGTGCAGAATGTTTTTGATAGAAAGAAGGATTTGAGGAGTTTGTGACCAATTACCACATCATAAAGATGATATTTCACAGAGGGGTAACCCTGTCTTTTTCCACAGACTCAGCAGTGCACCTCCTTCGTGCACCTCCTTCGTGCACCTGCACTGGGCAGTGAGTGGGCACCACAAGCAAAGGGAGCACCAAAGGCTGAAGCAAAGGAGCAAGAGGTAGTGGAGGTTTGACTGAGCAACCCCAAAGCTTCAGCCAGTGCAGCTGAGAGGGTGGGAGCAGGCAGCAAACTGACCCAGAAAAATACGTGGTGGCAACCTTGTTCATCCCCCAGGAGCAATAGGGAGCAGGAACTGAATTGTGACTTTCATTGGCAATTTGATCTTTGCTATGCTCCCAAGGCAGTGAGACCATGCCCTGCCCCTCACCTTAGTGTGGATTGCAAAGTCAGTGCTAAAGGAGATAACCAGCTGTAGGTCTTTCAGAGAGCCTGAATTTAATCCCCCCAGTGAGAGCATTCAGTTATGTATTTAGAAAGGAAAAAGGTTTCTACACAGTATAAATCCTTGCTTGATAATCCCAGAGCTAATGGGGAAGGCATTCGGTAGTAAACTACAGTCCTTGGACAAAGACATCTGTAACCAGACCGGAGCTCTATGATTAAACTCAAATTCACAGATTGGTTACATGCAGCTAATTTTATTCATTGAGAATACATGACCCCCCTAAGCGGATGTTTAAATTAAGTAAGAATATTGATGACAAATGTTCAAAATGTAAGACAGATGCCTGCAACTTTTGGCATGAAATTTGGAACTGCCAAGAGGTTTGGGAATACTACTCTGGGGTCATTAGGAATTTGGATATCCAAAATGTTCCCCAGCTGCTGATCTCTTCAGAGGCTGCTATACTTGGTCCTGGAAAATGAAAAAATCAGTACAGTAAGTGCCATATACATTGCTGGGTAGAATGCATAAACAATTGGAGAAACTTTCCCCTTTTTCTAGGAAAAATGCGGTGAAGAGAGGGCTGTTGATTTGAGTCTGAGTTTAAACAAACAGTGTAGAAAAAAATAAACCCTGGTTCTTTAAAAAACTGAAGTTTGAGTTGTCTGGATCTGTCCTTTCACACTGTTCTGAGCCCAGGCGTGACCACTGGAGTTCAGTTGTGTGTTGTGTTGTTGTTTCCCACGGGTGCACACAGACCTTCTGTGCCACTTCCAAGGCCACCCCTGCACCCCTGCCCCCCACTGCTCAGCTGGTACCTATGGAAAAGGTTCTTTCTCGGATAAATAAACAGAATGAAATCATTAAAAAAAGAGGATGAAGTCTGGGTGTGTACCCCACAACAGACGCGAGGTAGAAATCCCCAGAGTATGTGTGGGGGTTGGATCTGACACCCAGGAAATTAAGGGAAAGAATCCCATGATATTTTAATTAGCTCCACACTAGATCCATAATTGCAATGCTATAAACAGAGACACTTTGCACGGATCAGACATCAAACCAAAACAGGGAACAGAATCTGTGTTTCCTGACTGTACTCTGAACCACCAGACAATCCTATTTTTCCAGTGCTGAGTCCCATAGCTCCTTCACCTAGGGATTTGATGGGAGCTCCAGATTTTCCTTAACCATGCCAAGCTGCCATAGGTGGGGCCTTCAATCACAACCCAACATATACCACTGCTTGCCTAACTGACCTGGGAAAATCTTGCTTCAATTTATGAAGTTATGTGATCCGGCTACACTAGAACTAGGAATTCTAGAAGAACATTGAGGTGTTTGATGTCTCATTTTCCTGCCAACAGCAAGAACAATTTATCCACTCATAATTGTTTCATAGCTAGGCTGATATCTGGGAAAAAAAAAAGGTGTGTGTTACTAATACTCTGTTTTTCCTAAGGTTGTATGAATATAGGCCAGAATTACAGAAAAAATATTTTAATTTAATTCTGAAAAAAAATAAAAAGGAAAAATGCCCTTTTTTTAAACAACTGTGAAGTTTAGTTTTCCACAATGTCCACTGGCATCTTTCTCAGCAATTCATTTTAATAGTACACACTTTCTGGCAGTAAAAAGGGAGATAGCAACTAATATAATTAAGACTGCAAAACAACCTCTAAACTGAAATGTGTCTCTCGGCAGAACAAGCATAGGATTGTTCATTACAGTGCTCTCCAGGAATAACAAAAACAATTCCCAAAAATGCATTATTAATGGACATTCCCAGAATTAATGATAAAACAAACCAGATGTTCTCTTACATTTGCCTCATAAATGCAAAGTCATAAAGCCAAACCAAAAACCCATCTTTGGAAAGCTATAGGCTGTTTTGAAGGTACTTTAACCGTATTTGTCTTTACTATAAGAGACAGAATTCCTTATCTATAGTCTAAAATGACCTAGTTATGATTCTATTATCTATTAATGAAGAAAGGGCTCATGCCCAAGAGAAAATTAGGTGAAATATATGATTTTATATAGCCTGCATTTACTATAGAGCTGTCCAGTTCAAATTAGACACATTTTTTATAATAGAGAAAACCACAATATTCTTACACAAAGAACACTCCACAGTCACAGTCACAACTTTCTCCTATAACAAATATTTTCAAAATATGGCTTAAGACTAAAAAATCCTTCACCAAACAACTTTTAGCTATGTTAGTAGGTAACAGTTTGATATCTATCCATCATGGAACATGATTACTCACATGGAATGTATTTCATCCCCCTGAATAAAGGTTGCAAAAGTCAACTGAAGCTGACAGAAAGAAAATACTACTGATAAAGTACAAAGCAAATTATACATATGCTAATAACTTAATGTAATAATATCAAACATGGTGGGCCATCTGGTGTCAATCATCTGGTGAAGTCAATGGACCTGGAAAAATTTGCATCAGATTAAGTTCTTGGAATTGGTGTACAATATTTTTGTGCACAAGATTTCTGAAGAGAAAGCTTTAAAGAAAGCCATTATTAAGAAAAATTGCTTTTGAAAAGTTACAAATGTGCGTCAAGAGAAAAGAGTGAACAGTAATCAAGCACACGGGCTGATATCGGAAATTTGGTATCTTTTGTTGGTAAATAAAATTAGAAGGATGTATAAGATTTTCAAGCAAACATTAGGTTCCTATTTTATGTAAATACGTGAATGTAACCACTGTTACTTTAAATTATTGAACAGTGAGTAGGTTTTGTTTTTAGTAACACTTTCAGTTGCCAAGAAACATACAGAAGGAAAGAGCAGCATTTATGCTGAAGGGTGCTGCAATGACAGGCTCTCCTGCAATGCTATGTGCAGGGAGACACAGAGCTGAAGACATTGAAGAAATGGCCAAGGTAATTATTTTTTACTTTGTGAACTTTACTCACATGCCACAGGTCGCTGTAATGATCACGAGACATAGACAGGATCTCATCCAAAGACTCGTAGACTTTTAAAGTCCTTTGGATCTCTTGCAAGGCTGCACTGCTGTGAAGTGTCACCTGCCCTACTGCTCCACCCGGCCGAGGCACTGTGTCCCCTCTGTGCTGATACCCAGATCACCAGTAACTCACACTGCACCCTGACCCTACCATTAACAGTCCTCTGCTTGCCAGGTTAGTTGAATGAACCACTAGCTAAAGCCTTTCATCACTCCTGCATTGCACCCGAGTAGAGGAACAGTCTTCTGACCTTGCCATGCCATAAATGACCATCTCCATTACCTCTGCTTTGCAGGTCTCAGAGACCTAAATAGTTCTGAGCCACAGGGCAGCTCAAACAACATGCTTTTCACTGGGGGCTGAACACCACACAGCCCACTTTGGGGTCTCACTGCAAGCAGGGTCTAGATAAACCGTATGTTCTTTCCAGACCACAGTCATCTTTCCTTCTAGCAGAGCTGGTGCAGGAGAGGCACAGATACATGCTTGGGTCTTACCCTGACAAGGGGCTGACCTGCTGCTGGATTCCATGCCTGGACCTAGTTGTGCTGCTATCCCATGGTCTATTGCTCCTCAGACACCCAGTCTCTTCACTGCTGGCTGGGATGGGCTGCAGGGCAAGTGGTGACTTCAGGAATAGCAGATCCTGCTGAGTGGCTCTGACCTGAGGCCAAGGTCAGATGGTTGTTGGTTGCAGCTGGGGAGGAGCCACATGCTGTTCTTTTTCCCTGCTTCTTTGGCCCTGAGGCTAAGCCTGCTCAATATCCCAAAATACTGACAAGGTGAGGCTGAGAAACATCTGTGACTCCCCTGAATCCTTTGCAACTCTGCTTTTAGAGAGAGAAAAACAACCACCACACTAATGTTTAGTTCTGCAGATAATGAGGTTCTCCTTAACACCATTTTTTTCTAAGACTTCTTAAGGCCACAGACCTCCACAACTCCCATGTGAATCACAAGCAGCAGCTTTCCTAACAAAAAGGTCATCTTCAGCCTGTTTCTCTCAAATGCTACGGAATACTGTAGATATTCATAACAAATACACACATGGCCTTTATTCTTATGAGTGGGAACATGGATGAAAAGGTGTTAGTCCCTATGTCTCCAACAGGAGATCAGAGGCTGAAGTGAGAAACACAGTGAAAGCTGCTAAAAAGCAGAGCAATTAAAAGTATTTCCTACCTTGGTTTGTATACTTTGCATCAGTCAAGAAAAACAGGAAGCAGAGGTGGACACACTTCTCTGTAGGTACGTATATAGACATGGAATGAAAATATTGAATATTAAACAAAATCAATTTATCTAAAATAAATAAATAATAAAATCTTGTTTCTCCATTTCACAGCTACTGATTACTGCTCAGCCCTAACAAAGTTTGGAAGGACCTGTGACCTTTGAAGGACCTGAAGTCACCTGATCTTCTCCCAGGTTCAAAGCGGGGATTATACACTGGGGAACATAAAGTGAGGGTCAGCATCTTCTCCCAGGTAATAATTTGCAGGAAAAGAGGAAACAGCCTCAAGTTGCATCAGAGAAGTGCTGAAAGAGTGGTCAGGCCCTGGTACAGGCTGCCCAAGGATGTAGTGGAATTATCATCTCTGAAAGTGTTCAAAAAACATGGAGATGTGGTGCCTAGGGACATGGTTTAGTGGTGAACCTGTCTGTGTTAGGTTATGATTGGACTCAATGATTTTGGAGGTCTTTTCCAACCTTAATGATTCTGTGACTCTATGTTGATGTATTTTGCATGCTGCTATAGTCTAATTCTCATTCTCTCAGCTGCATGATCTGTTCTCTCACGTGTGACATTATTCTGGCGCTTTACTTGAATCCCCCAAGCCTAGAGGTAATTAATAACAAATTATTTGGCAGAAGCCCAACTTCTGTGATTAAAATTTAAAATATCTCAATTATTCTGTATTGAAAAGCATGCAGTCAAAACACTTTTGAACAAAACTATGCATCACTCTCCTCAAAAATCTTTGTGAAGTATTTATGCTAATGTCCAGAGGTGCGTTGTAGCCTTCCACTAGACCTTCAGTAAGGAAGAAGATTTCCTCCTGAGATGGAAAGGGGCAGCAAATATACTTCATAGGAGGAGAAAATCCCACGACAGTGGCTGTGGCAGCCACTGCAGGAGCCTGCCCTGATCCACAGCCTGCCCAGCTCCTTGACCTCGGCGGGAACACGCAGCACCCCATCTAACCCACATGGGGAATGAGCTTCCATGCACCGTGGGGCTGCTGTGCCCCACAGAGCTGCCCAGCCTCTCTTCAGTTTAGGACCAAGTAACACACACAACACTTGTTTTTCTTGTGTGGCTGCTATCTGTAATTTACAGGCACAGAGAGCTGCAGAACTAAGTAGTGAGGTGTTATTTGTGCTACAGTGATTCCCAACGGTGTGGTCAGACAAAGTTTTCATGGCCAGACTTTACGTTTTCTTATTGTAGCCTGCTGGCATATGTTTGATAAACATAGAGGTTGGGAACATTATGGTTCCAAGGTCAAGTGTCACCCTTCTCTGTAGTGGGCGAACAGGGGTGCAGTGGTTTTCAGGTGCATCTCTCTCTGGCCACAGGTAACCTGGAAGCCTTTTTTCATTTTTTACATAGAGACTACATCCAATTTTTGTATTCCTTACACAGGCTTCCCTGCTTTATCACTGTTGCATGCATTTAAATGTAAGTCTCCAGCATAACATTTGCACTGTCCTGAATACATGATTTCTTCCCTTCTAAAGTGATAATTCCTCAGTCTCAGGAGTATGAACATATTACAGCCCTGTACTTTTCAGCTTGATAAAAGTAACCTCTATGCTTATCTAAATGTTTCTGAGCTCTGTCAGCAAACAAAGAGTAGATCTTCACAGCCCCCATCATTCAGCCCCAAGACATTAACGAAAGCTCCATCTGTACCTAAAATGACATTTACAGAGCTTTCCCTGGATTCTCTCCAGATGTTTACAAACTTCCACTTGAAACATTGTCCCTGTGGCTGGGACCAAGGAGCAGGTAAACACCTGGGGGAGACCTGCACCCTACAGTCCCTCGGAGGAGGACATATTCTGTCCTGCCATGTCTGCCCCCAGGCCTGTGGCACACCACTCGTGCAGGAGGGTTGGGCAGTGCAGCACAAAACCCTAAACTGTCAGGAAGTTGCAGCGCTGGCTCATCCAGTGGCTCCCAGGTGAGACCAAGCATGGCACGAGGTGCCGGGTGAGGATAACTAACAGTGGCACACAGAGTCTGTCTTGTGTTTGTGTTTTTGGTCCCTTCCCTGCCTTACCCTCGTTAGAGCCTCGTTAGAGTCTCGTTAGGCACAGTTGGTGGCTATGAGGTAGATTACACACATGGCACATTCCTAAACAACTTCAAATAGCATTCCAAGCATCTGCAAGAGCTTCTGCATCATTCCAGCTGTTGCTGTATGGCCCTAGGTGGTCTGTTCTGGGTTTTTCTGCAGGTGTTTGGAGACAAAGCATATTCAAAGAAACATCTACATCTCATTTTACTGCATCTGTCCTCTTTTTGTCTGATACCAAAGAGTAAAGAATGCAAAGATTGAAATACAGAAATTATAATATCAAGGCATGTTCATACAGCCATTTGGTCAAGCCTGTGATCTTGCTTATCAAAATTCAATAATGTGTGTGTTTGCAAAGCAGCGTCAAACACAGAGAAGATGTGACCAATGGAGAAGGACACTAAGGGAGAATTAAAGAAACATAAGAATTAAAATTACATTCCAGTTTAGTGGCTGGAGATGTTACTTAGAACTCTAGAATAAAAAAATTTTATATATCATCTCAGACATCTTAAAGTGAGCAGTTTATGATGCAGAACTCCAGAATGATAAGTAATTACATATAATGTGTTAATCTAGATGAGGAATTTTGCAGTACCCCTAATTAAGGATAGTGATAGGATGCTAAATAGCAGATAGGTAACCTCTGGCAGGTAAGCTTATTCCTGGAACCTGAGGAACCAAATGGTGATCCATCTTCTACTTAGTTCGAAAACAATAGAAAGGCTTTAACTTTTCCAGATTGTTGTAATGAAATCTTGCGCTATGAAAATGCTTTCTGCAGCACACCCTGCACTAACAAAAATCATATTGGTCAGTGCTTTGGAATGGGAATTAGCACTACAGTGACCAGAAGGAAAGCATTTGAGTATGCAAAACCACTGTATCTGAATAAAACACCAAGAAAAAAAGCAATCTTCAGAAATACCAAAGATTTACCTAAATAGTCTCTCTTAGAAGCAAAAATAAGTGCTTTGGAAGGCTTCATAAAAAATGCCTCATGGCAAGCTGGCTTTGACTGTGTGAGTCAAACCAATTCAGAGGACACTAAATTGTTGTTAAGCTAAACTGAGCCATAGTTTGATTTGACTGGTTTTGGGGTTCAGCAGGTTGTCTGTGCAGACATCCCAACTCCTTCTGCAATTGGAGGGTGAGTTAAAATAAATGAGTAAGGGTTTTGGGCCCAAAACTGGAAGAGGAACCCTAATTCATGGTGTGGATGGTAAATGTGGTCCCTGGGGTGAGGTAAGTAGTGGATAAAACTCTAAGGTAGAAACACTGAACCTTTCAGATGCTTTTGCTGTCTGTGACTATCTGTGGATACTGTACATGATGTGATGGCTTATGATACAAACTTGCCTGGGTGTGCTCTCTGGCACTGAGGTAGTTCCACCTGTACTGTCAAATTCTGGGCTGTGCATTGAGGGTGATATCCAGCCTGTGACATCTCCTGCATCAGCTGAAGGGGCCCTCCAGAATTTTCTGAGGCAGGGAGAGCCCTGGCTACAGCCTATTTCACTTGCATAGAGGTACCTGCTCAGACACATAAGATGCTGCTCCAAAAATGCAGTGTGATTCCCCTTTGCAGGTGACAGCGGTGTGCACATGGGTGCTCAGTGCTGGGCAGCCAAACCATCCTTGCTCACCCATCAGTTCCCTCACAGACATTCCTAGGATCAGGGCAAATGAAGGCAGGATTTATGGCAGCATCACATTAGGACTCACACCACAGTCCAGGTGCCCTCACGCTCTGCCTAAGCCAACAAGTGTAATATGATTAAGAGATGTAAAGTATAATTTCAAAATGCAAATGTCAGAAGACAAGGGGCCAGCCAAGGAGCAGCAGAGGTGAGGTGCATCACCCCTGCTGTTCCCTCCTCAGTCCCAAGCCCTGTCTCTGCAGGACCCAAAACGTGCTTTTTGGAGCAGTGAAGCTGGCCCAGGAGCCAAGCTTGAGCTCCAGCAGGCAGCTGTCCATGGTGTAGCTGTTAGGCTGCTCCTGCCCCACGGAGCAATGCCAGGTCACACCATGGGGGCAAGGACTTGTTCCAGTAGGCAGGAGAGTTGGGGATGAAAAGACTCTGCCTGGGCACAGGCTGGGCCTGGTGCCTGCCCTTGGGCTGTTTGGTTTACGAAGGTGTTGTGGGGATGGGAGTGCAAGGCATCCCTGCATCCCTCCTGCCACTGGGCCCTGAGCCTCTTGCAGGTCTAGCCCAGAGAACAGAAAATGCTCATTTCAACACTGAAGATGCAAGCAAAACCAAATGTCTTCAAATTTTTAAAGGACTTCAGCTTGGCTTTGTGAGTTGTGTAGTGCTGGCACAAGGCATGTTTTTACAAAGAAGCATGATTTTAAAAAATAGCAATAATCCTACCCTAATTAGTCTTCTTACATTAATTAAGGCCATTTCCTGAATAAATTGCATTTTAAGCATGACAGAATGTTGTACTATGGGTGAAAAACTTCAAATTAATCAAATACCTTGGAAAACTCAGCGATGACTTTCATGACTCTTTGGGAGTAAAAACAACTAAAATCTTTTTCTCCCCTGTTATAAGACAAAGTACAAATACTGGAGCAAGGTCACTTTTAAACAGACACATTCCACCCAATCATTGTTTAGGTGAAAAAAAATGTGAAAGTCTTTTTAGATTTATGCAGTAGCCACCAATGAAATTCTATTCAATATAAATCAAAGAAATTGGATCTATTCAGATTGATGGGGATAGGGGTCAGGGAAGTGTGCCCATTCCTCAGCAGTCAAAGTGACAGATTGTGTAGGTTTTCCACAAATCTGACGTGGTTTCTTAATTAGAAACATAAAGGAAGCGGATATACAAATCCCACTGGTATCCGGTGGAAATGAGAGGAGAATGCCAAATGATAAACCAATATTTATAGGGGATTGTTTCCAAGAATTTATTACATTGTTTTTCCATTTAATTACCTTGAACAGGTCCTATAGAAATACTATAAAAAATATAAATGTGCTCTTCTTTTAAAAAAATACCAAAGTCCTGTTTAAAATGAGCTAATTAGTCTTACTAAATACATTTGAGATCTGCTGTGAAATCCCAAGGCTCAGTCTGCTCACAGCCTAATCACCTTAGCTGACATCTCTCAATGGAAAAATCTGAGCTTTACGGGGCACTGGGAAAGACGATCTCATATATTATTCCAACATTTACAAATCTCTAAGGCAATTGATTCAATTTTTAGCAAAAAATCATACATATTGTATGGATTTGGGTTCATTATTTGCATGGAAGAAATTAATTGTATGTTTGCAAAAGAAGAAAGCAAGCAGCAAGAAAACCGTTTGCCACAAAAATCACCTTTTTTTTTACGTAACTTTTTCTAAAAAAATTTTTTTGGGTAGACTGGCTCTAGATATTTTTTTCTATGAGCATTCAAAATTAAAGAAGAGAAAACATGTACCATTTCCTCTCAGTCATATCCTTGAACCAGATACCGTTTTGATTTTAACTTTAAAAAAGACATATTGGGAAATTGCTGGAATCAACACCTACTTTGAAATCAGAAGTAGTAGTCAAGTGCTTCTATTCCAGACCACCAAAACTGTAACAGTACATACAAAAACAGACAAACACTGTGAAGCAGCAGAAGATAGGGTATATTTCCTGCAGAGTGAAGGTGTATTTTTCCAAGTACTATTATTTTTTAAACATACTCTGTCCTACAATGACACATTAGGGTTTATTCCTCGACCTGTCTGATTTAAATAACATACCAACCCTCCTCTAGAAGAATTTAAACCCAATTTCAGAAAAAAACATCGAGCTTCATGTGTCTTATTAAAATTTATAGTTCTGTCAAACTTAAACATATTTCCAAACCTAATTTTTTCAATCTTATTTAAAAGGCAATGGCTTGATATGGATTGGCAAGACAGTATAAATATGAGGTATGGATAGTCAGTGACACTTCACATTCATCTAGTTTTCCTTAGGCAGCAGGTAAAATGAAGATGTGTGTATGGCTGTGAGGAATGGGGATGTAGATAGAGCCCTGCCCATGCTGCAGGACAGCAAGGGACAGAGCTTGGCAGTGTCTGGCTAAAAACCTATCACAGGAGTAATGGAAGGTGGAGTTGATCCTTTTTACTGCACAATAAGCAGGATGAAGATTAAGTTCGGAAAGGTTTTATGAACAGAGAGAAAGGAGCTTATTTTTGAAATTATAAAGAAGCACCAGGGAAGGATTACAGAGAGAAGTGTCACAGCCAAAGCAAGAAGGCTGAAGGATGACCCACACAGCAATATGCTCGATGGAAGCAAAGAGCAAGGCTACATTTATCATACCTAGAAAAAGTGTGCAGAGATCAAGGCATGAGATGGTGAAAGCTTCAGGGTGAGCTTCAGCAATGCAGTTAGATAGGAAGGGCCATGTCTTAGAGAGGCTAGGCATCTTCAACCCTTCTTTCTCTCTGAAATCTCAGTCCATGTTTCCAGCACGTGAGAAAGATGTTGAAAGACGTGGGGAGGTGATCTGTCAGTTCAATGGGTGACAGCCATCAGGTGCTGCTGTCTGCAAAGTGATGGTGGAGGGGAGTCTCAGAGCCTGGTAGGCTGCTTTGCAGTATAAAGGTGACAAGATATCTCAGCTGAATACAGAGTCTCAATGAACAGAATCAGGCTCAATTTTTGTCCTCAAATGCACACATATCTGTTGCTTATTTTATTGCATATGATGTGCTAGAGTGTTTTCTGTCTTTGCACAGCAGAGCTCATGTCAATACAGCTGTACCCTGCCCCTCTCTCCTCCGAGAGGGTGCTCTCATCTCTTCTGGCTTTTGGAACAGTTCTACATCTGCCCTGTTCCCCAGACTGCTGGGGATGCCTTTTCCATGAACATACCTCCATGGAGAAATGATGGTTGTCACAGCCCAGGTCAGGCTACAAAGAGTGCTACCATATGACTGCACAGCAGTGCCATGTCTTGTTTAGTTTACTAGGAGTTGTTCAAACTAATTTAGTTTACCAGACTAATGTTACTGTGCTAGATCCAACCTGAAAGCAGCCCTGTTGCTGGGGAGAGTGGAGAGGATGGAAGGAATCATGTAGAGGGGAGACTTTGCAAAAGAAACCTCCTGAACAAATCCCAAGCTTAACTAACTCACATAATCTCAAGAAAAGTTTCCCCCATGGCATATATAGTCCTAGTTGGGAAAATTCTACAAGGGCCTAGTTTCTGCATTAAGCTGTGGGCCTGGCTTTCCACCCACTGCAGGCTGTGGAGTTGACCA
Source organism: Erpornis zantholeuca (assembly GCA_013400515.1). NCBI lineage: Eukaryota > Metazoa > Chordata > Aves > Passeriformes > Timaliidae > Erpornis > Erpornis zantholeuca. The sequence goes on from VZTN01004271.1 coordinate 169,190, forward strand.
GATCCTTTTACCCTGTCCTGTAACACTTCATATTAATCCATCACCTTAGTACTAGGGAGACACGTACAAGGCCATCACCCATTTTACTGGACAAATTAGGGCTGGCTCGTTCCACAAATCTGTATGCTCATTGCACAGGTCCCACCTTAAAGCTCTCCTGATGATCTGTATTTATTATCTGCATCACACCACAGTCTGTGCACCCTGAGCATCAGCATATGAAGTGCTATATACAAAACCAGCACTAAAAGATGTTCCCATGCTCCAATGAGCTAACTCCAATCTGGCTGCTTAGCAATATTGAAATGTTTTGTTGAATATTAAGATTGAATAAGCAGACAAGGTATGTGGCATGTACTCAAATATTTTTTAATGAAAATTTCTGACCCAAATGACCTTCGAAAGGTAGGAGCTGTCATTCCAAGAAATACATAGGGGCAGGCATCATCTTTTATGGTGCAGAATCTGACAGGCTTTCAAAACGCTGGCACCAAAAGGGAGACCTGGGGACAATTTCTGGTGTAAACATTAAGAAAAAGTGCCTAAACACTGGAAGAAATAGAAAAGCTTACACTTTTTTGAGAATTTAAACTACTCTATGGTGTGTCAGGGTATTTTCCTTTCGAATAAGTATTTTGTCTTCTGTGGTGCTATACAGTATATACAGCAGGGAATACCACTTTTGAGAAGCAAAATAAGCCTCATGACACAAATCCTGCTCACTGCACTTAAGCAAACATTCTTCATATTGAATCTAACAGGACAACTTATGAAAAGTAGAGGAGAGAATTTGGTCCATTATGTGGCTATCAGATTTAAATTACACCAATAACTGAAACGCATGGGGTATCAGTGACAGGAATACTGGACCCAGAGTGTATGATTACTCAATTACTTCAATGTCTGTTGGATGCTTAAAGGCTAAAACAATTTTGGGTTCCTTCCAGTCAGTGCATATCACTGTCAGCTCTTCAGACAGTTTACCTTTCCCAAGAAGCTTTTGCTTACCTTATCACCTTCCCAGATCTGCTGCCTGCATTCTCCAATTACTGCACTTAACTGCAAGCCACGTTACATATTCTTTACACTTCATCTTTATCTGTTCCATTTTGGTGATGTGATATTAGGCAAACATCTTAAACTTACAGCACTGGGCTTTAAGTCACTGACATCTTAGATTTATTTTTCCCAAAGCTTTCAGTTTTAGCAGGAGCTCAAATGGAGCACTGAGAAAGTGGAGCAGGGAGCCGTAGCCACAAATGCGAAGGCAGTTTGGGAAATTAATGAATTCTTAAAGTGCAAGACAAAGAGGTAAAAATCTTCAGTACTCTGTAGGTCTGACTCATGAAGGAGATCACAAAATTTAAAGTTGAAGAGAAAGTTGAAACAAGATAATATTAATCAAAAACGAGAAACATGAAGCAAGGGTCTAATTAATGTAGGTTATAGGAAATCTATAAAAAATAATATATTAGCTGGAAATATTTCTTATTACTATTGTTATTTTTATTTAAAAATCTTAAAGGAAAGCATCTATTTACAGAGTGAGACAGAAATATATACTTCCTTTACTAAACACTTTTATCTGATTTAGCTTTACCCTGCAGTACCACTATTTGAAATGTAATGCATCATTCAGGGAAATAATAGCCAAGAAATAGATTACTCATAAAAGTAATACTTAATATCAAAATCCAATGTGTTCATTTATTCCAATTTGTCACATGGGTCTTGCTTATGTGTGCTGATAAAATTAACTAATAATCAAGTGGCTATTGTTTCGATCAATTACACATTGTGAGTATCAGTCATCATTTTTTACAAATTCTCACCAGTATTTTCCTTGGTTTGTTGTTTCTCTGAACTCTTTCCTGATCCAAAACTAAAGGAACAGTTGTATAAGACAAATAAAAAAATTCATCAAAGACAAATTTATCATGGTCAATATATGCAGAAAATTCATACCAATACAGGGAAATACTAAGAAAATCAGCAATGACTACAAAATAACCAAACTATTATCAATACATTGAAAATACTGTCTAAAGAAAGTGGGGTTCTCCACACAACTTCAGAATATTTCTTATCCCTATGCTTCCAGGGCAAGGTCAGAGGCCTACAAAGCACACAGATCCCACAAAAGAGGGCTAGAAACCTAAATAGCTCTTCAGAGTCAGGCTACAGTCAGAACCAGGGCTCTGAAAGAAACTTTAGAGGCACTGAAGGCCCTGATTTAAAACCATCTTTAGGTTCCTGACATCTTCAGGGAAGCACTTCAGCAGTCATTTGATTATAAGCAAGTGCTTAAACAGGGGTGACTCAAAAACCTTGAGGAACTTTCTTTCTTGAGAGGGTATCATCAGCACTGCAAGTTGCTTAGCATATCTGTAAATCATATTTTTTTAAATATCAAGTCCAAATCATACACACATACCCCACCCATCTGTACATAAAACAAAATCATATAAATTCATGGACTGCCTTTCTCAATAAGGCCATATAAACACACTCCATTACTCACAATTTAAGAAAAAAGCCCTCTCTAGGTAATTATATTAATCGCTGATTTGAACTTTGCATAATTCAGAGCTAGTAACCCAAAACCTGTCTCAAATTAGGAAAAAAATTGGATATGGTAGTAGTTAATGTTAAGGTGGAATTCTCCTGATTGAACTATATATCTGGTAGTGTTTCAGATAATTAAACTGAGCTCTAAATAATATTAAAGGGTACAGTTATGGTTGGTTTTTATCTTCTAGCACTGCAGGGCTGTTGGGACTTGAAAATTATATGCAGGCAGGTTTGGAATGGGTCCAAGGTAGACCACACTGGACTAAGTAACATCTGGTGTATAGGGCTTAGGTTTTTCAAAAGTGTGTCTGGACAGCTGTAAAATAGAAATTACATACGTCTCTGACTAAAGGCTACATGTAAAGCTGGTAGAGTTAACTGTGTGTTACTTGGAAAGGCACTGTTCTCTTCTCAGAGCTGGGTACGACCAAAAAAAAATTATTTTACATCAAGTGTATGAGACATACTTGTAAAACCTGCATCTTTGACTAACATTTTGCTACCTCTCTTTCATGTTTAACAAGTTGAAAATAAAACAAAACCAAGACACTTCTAAGAGCCTGGTCCAGCCTGAGGACTTTACCAACACAGACAACACATAGATTACTTCAGAAAATGTTACAGTGGCACCTCAGCCACCCAGTGCCTTGGGTGTTACTGCAATGACGCTGTGTAAGCAGGGAAGAGCATCAGCCTAAAAAGGCCTATCCATTTAAAGAGAGGTGGAGCAAACCAAAGAGATGCATCTAAGAAATTAAAGAATTAACATGTTTAAGTACAAATCAGGACTTGTTTGTTGTTTTTTAGTTTTTGCAAAAAACTAAATAGCTGTTCATGATCTTAAGAAAAACACCAAAAATATTTTTCTGTCATTTGACATGCAAATTTCTGGAAAAAAAAAATACTTGATCTTTGATGAAACAAATAAAAGGCAGGAAAGTGACCATATAACTAAAATCATAGGCTGTCTTTAAAATAAGTTACACGTTTAGGTAATTTTTACCATTCCCCAAGGAGACCTGATTGTTCCTGGGACTGACTGCAAGACATAAGAGGCTGTAAGGGATAGCCTAAACCTCAGCTTTCCAAGATAACTTCCACCTTGCAGCTCAATGTGTTGAAGCCTCAGACCTCACGACCGCGTGGTAGGTTATGTTTGTTTTTTATTAGAAGCAGCAGAAATGCCTATTGATCAAATTTGCCTTGCTTGTGGCAGGATGGGGGTCCTGGCTGCTTTGGAGTGACAGTGAGAGATGCTGGTCTTTGATGGAGGAGCTGTCACTTCACCAAATTCCAGTGTTTCAGCCATTTGCTGCTGTGACTGGAGGTGTGAGCGCAGCGTGGGATTGGGCCCTTGGGCAGGGGGAATGGGGCAGTGTGGTTCACATGGAAGGCTCTGCTTCTTCATTTGTAGGGAAAGAAAAAGACAAGAATTTCCTCTTAGGGTCACCACAAAAAATATGCTTTTTCTTAATAATTAAGGTCATAGCTAACTCAAATGCATGCCTGAGACAGTAAGAATAATTGTTTGTTATATAAAAATAAATAATAAATATGTGAGATGGTGATGCCCATAGGGAGCTCCTGCTGAGAGCAAACCTCTCCCAGTAGTTTGGGTGCCCAGCTAAGTTCCAGTTGTAGTAACTAAGTCCAGTCAGTATTTCAGTTAAGACTGGGCCACATTTGTGCAACATGCCGAAACATTAATCCTTGAGACTATAAGATCTGAATGCTTTTTCTTCTTCTTTGTATGCAATACAAGACATTTTTCCCAAAGGGATGTCTGAGTGCTGTCCCCTGCTGCAGACACTCCCCAGCATGGTGAAAGGCTGGGCTGGGCAGGTCGGTCACACCCCACCAGGGCAGCTGCAACACCAGCAACCTCAGCTCTCACTCCTGGCTGGCTGGAAGCCACTTTTTCAAAGTTTGTGACCTGTTGCTTTCACAAAGAGTCATACTGAAAAACTCCAAGAGACACCCCAGGACAAAGCACCTGCAAAATTCACTTACTCAAGAAATATTTTTTTCATTTAACGGCATCTGAAACCATTAAGTCAGAAAATAATAGTGTTCCTGAAAGTGAAAAAAAATAAGCCAAACCATTTTCCTTCCAAAGTCTGAAACATAATTCCTAGTCTATGAGTATTGCCAATTTTTATCCCTCAATTACACTTTTGCTCATTTTAAATCTAAATCAAATGCAAACTGCAACTGAGAATTTACAACATATCACCTCCATATTTAAAATTCTGTCACTAATTCCAATATGTCAGATTTCTTACAACAGGTAAAATGGACTTTTAAAAGCAATAGTTTATATTAAAAAGGGCTTAAAGAGCTAAGGAACTCTTTACAATAGGAATTCTCATTGCAAAGGTAAAGCAGAGAGAAGTTAAAGTACAAGAGTTAAAAATAGTATGATTTTGTCTTCAGAGCAGAAGGTTGCCTATAAAAATACACCACTGCCCAACACAACATTTCAAGTGACCAAGGAAAAGGATGACCCAAATTTTACGATCAGAAATGAGACCTGGTTTCCAGTCCTGTGGATGCTGAAATGACAGCTGGCCAGAGCCCCCTTAGAACCACTATCTCTCTGAGAGAAGATATGCAAGGAGGTGAAGGACTGAAAATATGAAAGACTGGGCACACAAAACTTTCTGTGCAACAAGTTCACTCTGTGTCACTTCAAGTTTTCTTCTCAAAAATCTGCCTCACTTGAAGCAAGGTTTCCACTTTGTAAACTCTTTTGCAGCCATTTCAGTGTGGGAGATGTTAACACCACAGCCACATAGCAGTGTGTACTGACATGCTGAGCTGCACTTATTTGCTGGCATTTTACTCTTGCTTCACCATCTTGCACTGTGTATTTATGCTGGATACTCTAAATTCAGTCTCAGATCAAATTATTTAAGCAGAGGTAGCAATATCCACCATGCCTCAGAGCTGCTCACCTGCCTGTTTCTGCAGTGCCAATGCCATAAAATACTTCCTTGGCAGTAGCCACTAACTTGAGGGGGAAAATTAATCCCTCCTTTGTACCTCCCAGTTACACACCATCTAAAAGAAGTCATGCTTTAGAATACTAACAGCTTAGTATTTCACTACTTTTTCACTTTTACATGGGAAATATTATTACTTGCAAAGTACTCCCTGCTTTTCTTCTCCATCTGAAAATATTCTTTCTGATTTAAAATACAGGGAGCACAGAAGAGGTCCAGATGCAAACTGAAATTCAGACAAACTTCTAAGTAGCACCATGGCCATGGATGGCTTCACACTGACCTGTAACTGATCAATTTTCATAAGGCTCAAATACCTAGAAGGTCAAGAAAAAGGCAAACATACTTTTTAAAATAAAATTTTGAAGTTTACCTACAACCCACATCTCTGGATGACCTGTAAGTGGATTCACTCAGGAGCTATGTGATGCAGCTGTGGACTGCTGCATCACAGACTTCTGCAGCATAGGTCCAAGGCTGCCTGAACCCAATCATTCACCTGAACTTGCTTCACATCCATGCTGGGTGGACACAAGGCTAGGAGGCAACATATATTTTTTTTGTGACTGAATGCCAGGAGCAAAACCCTGGGTAGCGTGGGTCAAAGTGTACACCAGCAAGTACCAACCACACATGGAAACAGCATCAGTCAGGCACTTCTCCCATGCTTCCAGGATCCCTTCATTTGCATTGCCCACACTAAGACATGTTTTAGATCATATCTCTAACTAGCTTGCATGGAGTAAATGTCTTGGTTCATTTCTTGGTGCATTTCTAGGTCCTTTCCTGCGGTGCTTGTCCCAGTGCTGCTGTTGCTCCGCCTGACCACACCTTGGGTCATCTCCCCATCCCACAAAGGAGAAGGCCAAACACATCCCTCCTTGCTGGTCACATGGCCAGAACAGGATAGGGCAGAGTCTCTGTCATTACAAATTTGCTCCTTCCCAAAAGACAGGAATGGCTGTTGTTACTTCCCTACAAGAAGGAATGTAACTTTACCTGTAGGAAGTCACACACAGCCAAGCACAGCTACCACTCCAGCACGTGCCTCCAGCCACACCGTGCGCTTAACCAAAACCCGTTCCAAGTCATCATAAACTGAATTGAAATCCAAGCAATAGTTTACTCAATGCAAATAGAGTAGATCAGGTTTAATTTCCCATTTAGCTTACCATGGCAATTGCTCAGCACCACCAATACAGCCTCCTCCACTCGTGAACGAAGCACTTTGCTGCTGATTCTTTTCCCAGCGCAGCTCTCCATGTGTGAAGCTGTGGTTGGAGATTTTCTTGGCTGACATGGCTGCTGTATGAACAGTCTGACCAGACTACCAGGGTAGCTAATGTCCTCGCTTCATCTCTCTCAACATCTGTACTGACAGTGCTGAATAACTACATTTAAATAGAAGCCTTGCATGTGAGTTTTCAAAAAGCTTTTACTCTCTGAAAACCCGAAAACTGTTTCCAAACCAGGCACATAGAAAAACCATGCAGCAGGTGACACAATGAGAACCCAGCAACATCTCTGACTGACATTTGCAGAAATACTCTCCTTAGAATTGAAGCTTGCTATTCAATTCCTGCTAAAGCAAAATTCCCAATTAAAAAGTGCAGGAAAGGAGGAGGAATGTAATACAACAGAAATAACGCATTTTAGAAGCTTATGGTTGCAGCAATATCTATACAATATTCACAAAGAGGTGGTAGAAGCTTAGCCCCATTTCAGCCTAAAAAGCATTATGCCTGGGCTACACTCCTGTTGAACCCCTCCAGTCCCCAGTGAATCCTCTGACATACCACAAGCAGGCACAGAGGAACATCTAAGTCCAGTGTGCCATGCATGAGCCGCCACGTGTTCCATGTACTCTGACAGGACCTCTGGGGCACAATCCCCATTAGGCTTTAATGTAGCAGAAGGCTGGCAGTCAAAAGTACCCTGGGTCTCTGCACTTCCTGAATGCATGTGGGATTTGTGCCCCAGGCAAAAATCTTCTGTACAGCCTGCCTTTGGGGAGGGCTCTCTCACAATGAACAGGCACAGCAAGTTGGGATATAATTTACCTCATCAGGTAGATAGTTTATCAGGACTTAAGCCCAACTATACCTCATAAACATGTCCTTTCAGAGTCACTCATAAACTGGAAACAACACATCTTGCAAAGGAGAAAGTGCGGCTTACAGTTAACTTATTTATTCCTATCTAACACACTACAGACGTCCTGATTTTTACAGCATTACATGTTTTGAACCTTTTCAGCAAAGTGGAGGTTTCTCATTTCAGCCTAACTGCTGTTAATCTGTTCCAAATGTTAGCATTGCAAATAAGGTCTGGTTACCATCTCTGCCCCAAGTTGATAATAGGAACAGAGCTGATCAGCATCTGGTTTAGTTCAGAGTACAACTTGCTGCCTAATGCTGCAAAATTTGGGTTGGAAGATTGTTGCATTTCATGAACACCACAAAAAAAATTAACTAACAACACTCACATACAGTCATGTGTCATTATTTATTGCTCTATAGACTTGCTAAAGATGGAATATCGTATTACCAATTTTGGCAAATTTCAGCACACATAAACAGGCCAAAACCTCTTAACATAAATTATACCAGAGCTGCCTAATGACAATTAACAAAAATCAGTTGCTTGCTTTCCAGACTTCTGATAGAAAAATACTTTAAAAATAAGAGAATTTTTTGATCAGTTTCTTGTTTTACCATGTACTTTAAATGCTTGACTTGTCATGTGTCCCATTCATTACAAGGTATTTGGCAATGCAGCACCTTCAATACAGAGAAACATATGATTATAAATGAAAATGGTCTAAAAATTATTTACAAAATATAAATTAGTATTTTAATGGAATATAATATTTGACCTAAAAGTCACAACATCAAGTTCATGTTCAGATCAAAATAAAAACTCCTGCTGAGTTAAATCAGAGCTGATCAAACTCTCAGTATACAGAATAATTAATCTCAGGATTAGCTGTGACCGCACTAACATTCAGAACCACTTCTCATTTTTTCCTTCAAACCCTTTTCATACTTAATTTCACATCCCTTTACTGTGTGATCTATCATTTTGCAGTTGACCATATAAAAATTCTGCATACAACATATTTCAAATATATATGTTAATCTAAATGGCAGATTATCTTTTATATAGTCAATGAAGACTACAGGATCAAAAGCTCTTGACAACTATAGACAATATACTATGGATAAATAATAACAGTTTTAGGTTAGCAAGACATCCTAATTCATATCCATCAACTACTCACATTGAAGTTCAGTTTGAGCAGAAAAACTAATAACGACCTCAACTATTAAAAGACCATTTTTTAAAATGAATGCATAGAATGCTTAAAACATCTGGAGCCAGTATAAAATGTACATGAATTCTGCCAAATTTACCCTACACTTTCCTGTCACTCGAAGCACTGACTGGAATGACCCACATGACATAAATTTCTTGTTACCTGTGAGAAATTACTTCTTTCCCCAGACAGATTTAGCTCATTGATCAGCCAACTAGTAATATAACATTTATGAAGTTAAGCAGGATAAAACTGATAAGCAATATATTAATTTCATAGCAACACCTAGAGAAGTGATTTTTTTTGAGGAACAAAAGATTTCATTGATTGTATTTTACATTTGAGAAATCTGAAGGAGAAAAACCCCAAATTACTGACTTGAACCATGTTGCAGAGCCAAGTTAGTAACAAAACTCAGGAAGTGGAGGTTGCGTCATGCTGGTTGCAGAACTATACCATTGCCCACAAGACTTTTGTCTTTAAAAAAGATCAAGTAACTCCCACTGCACAAGGGAAAAAAAAACACCTAATCAACGATAATTTCCAGCAAAGTTACTTATTTTCTGCATACAGACTTCATCAGAGATATTTTAAACTGCTTAGGGAGGGGAAAAAGGACTGCATAGTCTGACTGAATGACTCGAGAGATAAGACATTACTAATGAAACAAAGAAGAGCATTTACAGGTGTCTTTTGTAGATCAGCATAATAAGGAAATTTATCTTCTTAACCCTGCTAAAATCATATAAAAAAATGAAAAGCCACCAACCTTAAGCAGGTAAGAAAAATGGAGTTATGTTTTAAGATCTGTCTTTGCAATGGCATGCACCTTCCTTACCAGCACCAGTTATGTCACTTGATGTCTGAGCAAGCAATGTGCTGAGTTAAACATCTGAAGATGCATCTGTATGTCTGAAAGCTAATTCACTTTATTCAAGCTCAGTTAATGCTTCAGTAGTTTGCTGATACATTAAGTTCACTATGAAAGAAAGGGAAAGTTTTTCTTTTCAAGCTGCCAAGAGGAGCTGTCTCAGAATTCTGAGTTCTTTTTTTCCAACCATCTCTGGGCCAGAGACTTGACTCCACAACATGATGGATAGGTCACTTGCTGGGAATACAAGAAACACAAGTTCAAAGTCTCTTATAATCAGGTAGACGACATAAACCATCACCTCCTACCACACAGGGAAATGACTCAGCCATTAGGTTACTGGTAATCCAGTGTGGAGTAAACCTTGTGGGTATAGCTTTTTCAGTGGTGAAAAGGTTTCTGTTGGCTTTTTCTTTTTTCTGTTAGGAACAAAAGCAGCAGTCAAACCTCAATTTTATTGTAAAATGAAATCCTTGCATTCTAGCCAGTCCTCAGTAGTGTAACTTCTCATCTATTTAGTCTTATTCATTCAGGATATTTGTGCTCCCCTCCCTCCTACTCCCATGGTGGCACTGAAATGCTGGCCCCACAGATTCAGACATCCCCGTGACACTTCTGATTTCTCTGGCTCATATACCTGAAGTGACCAGAGGTAAGTGAACAGGGCCAACATACAACAGTCTTCTGTTATGTCTTGTTCACTGCCAAAGAACACGCTCTCAGGTCTCACCCACCACTAAAAGGAATCAGGACAAAATAACAGAAAAACCACCACCCCAACGTCATCCCTCCATCCTTAAATGTGTCACAGTTGGCCACACCACATGGACAGGAACCTGCCCCAAAGAACCACCACAAAAGATGTAACTGGTGGGAGGCAACAGGCAAGAGACTGTGGGAATGGACATGGAGGCATAAAGGAAAAGGAACACGGGGCTTCTCCAGAACCCACCAGTGTAGAGACTTTGTCACACCTTCCATATTTTAAGTGGACCTTTAACCTAACTCGTACAATTTCTAGTATCTGTAACCTTTTGTGCATTTATTTTGTTTAAAATGTTGATCTTACTGCATTAGTTAGCAATCACTTTCATTGCTTTCTTTCTCTACTTTGGGTGCAGATGGCTGTCTACGAAAAGTCACTCTTCAACTGCTTACAAATACAGAGCCAGGGCGATTCAGACAACTATCTGTTCTGCTTCCACTTAAGAGTCTGGCAAATGAAGGACACAAAATAAATTTTTTCTAAAAAATGGTGCCTAAACTTAAGAATAAAATCCATGTCTAAGCATCTAAGCACTTAAATATGTGGTCTGATTTTAAAAAAAATTTGGAATCAAAAATGTGCCAGCAAGGCCAACTGGGAGCTGATGACTTGGAGAATTCCATGCTTAATTTTATTGTCTAAACAGGAATCCAGAAATAGGGCCCAGGATCTCATTTTGAACAAAATATTTGTATGTATGATGCTTAGAGCTGGAAGGAATAAACTGGATCATTGATCTCATCTGAACTGGGAAATCACTAGAATTTTTTTAAAGCACTGTTCACATTATACTGGCATTCAAAAGATTGAATATGAAGGCCGGGGATTGAAAAGACACGAGGAAGACTGTTCTCATCCTAAACACATGTTAGATGGGGTACCAGGCCCTACTGCCTTGGCACAGAGGCCCAGGTGTTCTCAACCTGGAACCAGTGTCACACATTGTTCCTTCCACTGAACCTAGCCATCCACCACCCATCAGCCTGAAGTACCCCCCAAATTCACTTTCTGTTATGCAGTTAGACATCTGAAACACTGAACTTCCATCACAGAAGGCTTTTTCTTCAGCACACTTCACATTAACAAAAAGGGTCTAAAGAAAAACAGACATAAGTCTCTTGCCAGGCTTCTCCATCCAATTCCAATGATGGTATCATGTATTGATTTGCTCTCAAAGATGCTCCCAAATGACCACATCTACATCTTGGCTTTACTTAGAAGATGGTTTGTATGTGGAAAAGCCTTGATGGTCTTTGAAACTCCTCTAATAGTCATAGTTGTTTCTTTCATATGGCTATCAGGCTCAGAATTACCTGAATATGGGAGCTTCCCAAGAGGAACAAATTATCTGTATTAGCAAAGGCTCCTTTGTAAGTCTGGGTGGTGCCTACACTTAACTAAATCAAATTTTACTTAAAAGCTTATTAGAGCTTTTGGCTCCATATAGACATCACATTTCTGGGAAGTTTTGATCAAAAAGCTTGGCATGACTACAATTACAATATTGTTACAAGGCCCTAAATGTTATTGATATGTTTAAAACAGAAATTCTGTGTTCATTTTATATACAATTTATCTCAATTGCATAAATACCAGGGTATTTATAGATTTCTCAGAATTTTCATCCTCTCTTTGAATCTTTCAAACTTATTTCCAGCTTACAATAAAGCCTGCTAATAATGGCCAAGCAGCCCATAGAATAATCATTTAATTAAAAAATGGAATAACAACACTGATTCAGAACTGAACAGACACAGGAACTATTGACTTTTAATAGATTTATTAATAATTCTTATGGTTTTCATTCTTGATTCTAACTTAAACAGAATAAACTGCAACAGCTGTCCAGGGAAAGAGATACAGTTCTACTGGGTAGTTTTCTTACACTGCTGCCCACCTTGTGATCTATTCACATTTACGTGGTTTTCAAAGTCTAAACTGAAAAAAATATTCTCAGATGGGCAGTGACATCTTTGAGTGTCATATCTCTATTTAATGGAATAAAAACCACAAACCAACTTGTCAGACACACCACTGTGTCAAGCTCAAATATCTAAATAAACAGAGGCAATGCTTAATTTTACTTGCTGCTCACTTTTTTGAAATTGCTTCAGTGTTGATTTTTGCAGTCTCTTCCTGAGATGATTACATCTGCCTGGTTTAAAGTTTCACTTCCAAACATCATGTTCAAAACCTAAAAGCTTGCTACAGAAAAACTGTTTAAATCTGGGAAAAGATCCTTCATTCTCTGGGGAAAATTAGCCTTGATCCTAAGAGGAATCTTATTTAAGCAAGCTTCATCGACGAGACAAGCAGTGCTTCTACTGCCAGTGCAAACAGGTTGTGGCCTGCCATGATGGAAGCCCACCAGAAACTTCTCATGTGGGCAGTCACTGTAAACGTGTCTTTCTCTGCCTTGAGGCAGATGCCTATGTGCCACCCAAATGCCATGAGGAACCCTAACATCAACAAGGTCTCATTAAAAGCAGTTAAAATTCACATGGATGAGGGGAGAAACATTTTTGCACAATTCCTTTCTTTTTTAAAAATACAAACTAACTTCTATCGTTATTTTGGCAATGCAAAAGTGCAGCAGATTTTGTCACCTTCTACAGGGCAGAGAGCTACTGGACCTCTTCTGACTCACACAAGCTGAAAAGGTGGCTCGGCCTCCCTCCAGCCATCCCTTTGACCTTGGATAAAGAGCCTCCCATCTGGAATTATTTTTCTCAAGTGATTCACCCCATGCTGTTTCACACACATGCACAGAAAAGCTCAGTGACTGTAGACCCAAACTGCAGTCACCACATCACCGTAACAGATCTTTCCATACACTTGCAGGTCATTCAGCATGGACCACATCCAACCTCAGACATTCTTTGTCAAGCACCAACAAAGGATTTGAGCAGACTCAGTCCGAGGCAAAGGCTGACATGCTGGCCTTTAGGTGTGCACTGGTCACTCAGTGCACTGAAACAAATGTCCAAAACCTACACAGAGCCAGCACCACTCCAAGAAGCTGATCCCTCTGTACCCTCACCTTTACGCCAGTCCCAAAGCAAAAACAGATCTGCAAGATTCCAGCTCTGGAGATGCTAAGGAGAGAAAAGTAAAGCAGAGGACAGGACATTCCTTAGTAGGAGCAAGATCCTGCAGGGACTCTCACAGCGATGTGCAGCTCTAGTGGCAGCTGGCAGAGCTGAGGTGCTGTGCTGCGTCTCTGAGCACATGGATCTGAGCTCTGGATCTGAGCACCAACTCTGCAGGCTCTGGGCTGTGCCAGGCCAGGCTTATTTCACACTTTTCACCGTGACTGCTCAGCTCTGGGATCCTGAGTGCAGATGAATGGTGTGTTCTTTGCAACTTGCCAGTGGAAACCCTACCGTGGCACTGGGCTGAGCAGGCCTGCGTGCTTCTCTCCAGCTTTTTTCCTTCCTGATAAGCATTGAAAGGATTGCACTGCTTTGTACAGGGGACTTCCTCATCACAGGGCAAAATAAATTCACCTATGAAGTGCACTGATAAATGTTTTCCATTTCACATCCAGCAGATGAAAAACTACCAGGTGACTTTGGTGGGGTTGATTTCTGTTTTTTCTTTGGGGTTTTATTCTGATCTTTTTTTTGGTTGGTTGGTTTTGTGTTGTTGTTTTCGTAGGGATTTTTTGTTTGGTTGTTTTGGGGTTTGTTTTGTTTTGGTGTTTTTTTCCTGTTTATTTTTAAGAGGCAGGTAGATTAATGACCCATTTATTCCTGGTAATTAGTCTTTGGGTAGACTCAACTAGTCTGTTGTACTACTGTAGACAGCAGTACAGTAGACTACTTGCTGTAGTTAAGTAATAGCCCTAAAATTCTATTCATACAGTGAGCAATGCAAGTACTAAGCAATATTTTGAGAAATATTAAGCCATATCAATTTTCTAGACAAAACCACAATCAAAAACTGTACTAATGACACCAACTTGAAGGAGGGTGGGAGTTGTCCTTTGCTGCATATGGGGGTATGTGCACATCACACAGCACTGTTTCACTGGAATCCCTATGGTTAGGTTATAATGGGGTTTTGAGTTTAGAGCTGACGATATAGAAGCTCTTAAATTACAAGTATTATTATTGCAAACCTGACTGCAGTTACAGTTGGTGTTCTTGGAAGATGAGAGTGCAAGTAACAAGAAGCTAAAAAATTCATGCCAGTAAGTCAAGTTTAATTTGCTTTCTTTCCCCCTCCCTTCTAAAGCTGGCTGAAATACAAGTTCCACTGTAAATGCAGTGACTAGCAAACATGGATGCCATTACAAATACAGCACTGCCAAGAGGAAGTCCTCCGTTGACCAATAACAGAGTTTCCAATGGCAACTGCAAGATATTCTGGGCACTGAACTGAAGAGATTTAGGGATATATTCTAAACAAGATGTGCTTTTTGCAGCTATGAATTGTATAACATTTGGACAAAAGGCTTTGAAGAAGTCACCAATAACTTGTATCACAATGGCAGAACTGGAGGTTTTGGTGGCTCTTCAATGACCTTTACCTCATTGGGTAACACTGAGCTCCCCTTGTCAAGCCTGTTACTGAAGCCTGGTTGAGAAAATAAAGACAGTCATCACTACACAGCCTGGCATTGCAAAGGTCCCAAGCTTTTGCTGTCAACTGAAACAATATGAAAACATGGGTCTTTTAATTTGGAAAGAGGAGACTGAATGCTTGCTAATATTTTTGTGTAGCATTTGTCACTGTCAGAGCACAATACAGAACATAATGAAGTTCATTTGTTAATTAAGTAACCCATTCTCTGAAAACCTATTCTTTAATGCAACATAGCATCTGTAACATTATGAAATAATTTACTAGAACTGGAAAATTACTTTTACAAAGATCATATTATATGATAGCTTTTCTTCTCAGCAAGCCCTTCCTTGCCGAGTTCAGGGGATTTCACGCAGTTACTTCTCCTGCAGACAGAGGATTCTTAAACTTTATTTTTAAGTTTGAATATGGAAAATACTCCCAATTTCCATTGCTGCAATTGACTAGTTCTGTCAGAGACTGCCCATGCATTTTCATAGGAGTAATTTATTTAACCTTTGAAGTAAATACAAATTTGTCAGAAATATTTGCAAGGTTAACTTGTAAGCTCTACTATGTGGAAATTTTGCCAAAATACTAGCACAAATAGCAGTGCTAAATAGTAATTTCAAAGAGATGCTAAGCAGTAATGAAAATGAGAAGGTGCTAAGCAGCCAAATGACATGAAAATTGTCATCAAATAACTGAAAACAGGAACAAATTTCCTTACAGAGAAACTGATATACTAAATACCCAAGTCTGACATTGTTATATTAAAAGCTGCCTCTGAACAAAGCTATATATTCTACACATTTCAGCAGCAGATGCCTGCTACACAAAAATACTGCACTGCTGAGTTTTAATACTTTGGAGGTAAAATGTTATGCACTAAGTAGTTTTAGCCTTCAGTACAACTTCCCACCATTCTTAATTTTAAAATGCAACCCAATTATACAAGATGTAAGCACAACAGAAAAAACCACTAATGAGGGCTTAAAACTCTAGATGGCACACTCATACAAAGACTACAACAGAAATACACAGGTTCAACTATAATGCTTTCTTCGTTTTCCACCCAAAGCATATATAATCTAGCCAGAAGTGCTGTTCTGAGGCCAGTTTGGGAATTATTATTATAAAGGGATGTGCAGTATTTCTCCGAGTTAGAATTGGATGATCAAGTAAAATACTAGGCTGCATTTGCAGTTTTGTATTGTGACAGCAGTGAATTAAGCTATTTTATGATTCCACATACAATTAATTCTCATGGCATGGCACCCATTCTGTCACACTACTGAACTCCAACCTACTTCATGGATAAGAGTCAGATCCTGTATGTTTCTTAAAGTCCCAGTCTCATGCAGAAAACAGCTCAGTTATACAGATTTTCAAGCTTTGAAGGAAGTTTTTGTTGCTGCTTTGTTTTTCAGAAGGAACTCAGCTGTTCAGGATCCAGGATCATAAGGACATTTTAATACACAGCCTTTAACCTACCCATCTATATAGATTAGGCAGTATAAAATCTGAAAGTCTAATCATCTTGGATGGTTGTAACAGCCACGAAAACATTGCCAAACTGTTACTAGAATTTGCCAAGGGTATGTTGCTGCTGTTATGCAATCTTACTGAAGCTGTAGTAAATGAAATGATAGCTGTGCAACTGAATTGCCACAGTACACATGTGAACAACATCCAGAATGATCAGAAGTACAAAATGCTTGAATTAGGGTGTTTGACTAATTATCTGAGTAAATAAACAAGTGCCTAAAGACAAATAGAACACAGTTTTGCAGTGTGCCAGATGCTTCATGCTGATGGTGTAGCAAACACTACCAGTGCAAGGCAGCTGAACAAGCTGTCTCGTGTCACCCTTACAGGGCAGTACCCCTTGCTTAGTGTGGAGAAGCCAAATCACCACAGCAAAGGGGTGCCCATACTGGGGGACAGAACCAGCAGAGACCAGCACAGAGCCCCAGCTGAAATTCATCATGTGAAACACAAGTACAACAAAGGACACAGAGAAGCAATAAGAAAAGGGAATTTGCATATACTGATCAGATAATTACATGGACATGGAAGCATTTGCCCACAAAGCCATAGAGAAGAATGTCTTTGGCCTTGAGCCAGTACCACACCACCTCTGAAGCGAAGTCCTATGTATCAACTCATTAAAAAAACCCTTAACAAACCTTCTCTAATAAAGTGCACTCACAATCACTCCTTGATGTATTTTCCAGATAGTATACTTCTTTAGCATGCTTTTTATCTTAAATATGCAAATCAGAAAATGTATTTAGCATATATTATTAATCTACATATATAAATTTGTGATTTCCATTTGCAAGTTCAATAAGTCACTGTATTTTTTTTAATCATTTAACAACTTTATTTCTACAAATTATGGCTTAGAAGCAGGTCCTGTACATACAAAAATCTGAGGAGACTGATGTGCAGCACGTCATTTCTTTATGTTGTTTATGTGGATAAGTTACTCATTTCAGTGGCTATTCATCACATTTCTTATAGCAGCAATAAATAGGCATTTTAATTTTCATAAAATGTTATTTTATATAGCACGTTAATCAATACAAAATTAACTTTTAACAGCACTAGAGTAACATAACCCACAGGTTGAGTGTGGTATTGGAAAATTTCATATTAGATCTCTGTGCCAAACTAAGACTGAGTGATTTGCAGGGTCTCCAACATGTCTTCCACTGCCTTCAAAGAGTATTTAGTTTCTTTCTTACTGCGACCTGCAAACTAAACAGGAAAGAAAAGGATTGTTATTTGTCATATTTCTGAAATTCGACGTGGAAATCCTGTGAAAATAACAGCTCTAAACATCAAATACAGATAATTAACTCTATTTACTACAATCTTAAAAATTCTGAGTTTTAGTTTTGTGCTTTTACTAAAATACAAGCTATATCAGCCTTCTTCTATGAAGCAAAGAAAAATTAGTATTTGTAGTTTTGATGACATTGTACTTGATTGCAGTCTACTATTAAAACAGCAGTTTCAGAGAACATTTGAAATGAAGTCTGTCTTGATAAGAAAGGAAGTGTAATAAATAGTACTAATGGCTTCAGAAAGGAAGGGGAACAAGTATAGGAAATGTTGACCATCCCATGTTGGTTCAAAAGGTATCTAATGGTACTGACAATTCCCATCACTGATCAGCCATATCCAACACAGGGGATTCATTGACCAGGTTGGTCTTTAGTCAAATGAAACTCCTAACCATTTTTAATATACCTGCACTAAAAAGTTTTGCATTTCAGGTTGGAAGGGGTGGTAAAGAAATTACAGAAACAGTACCTAAAGCTTGCTTCTACTAAAACAGCCTATTCTCTACTTAAATGTTAACATCTAAACACTCAATAAATTTTCAATTTGAAGTTTTTTATTTCAAATACCACTGGTGTCTTGCATAGTTAGTCCTTGATTTATAATGTGTCCCTTCTCTCTTGTAATTAACTTAATTTAGCAAACTCTTCATGACCTGTTAAGAAAGATTAAGACATCAAACTCAGGTAATATCACACCAGCAACAAGCTGCAGGACCTGTTAACCTGCTTTTGACCCCTAGGCTACAATCTAGCATTGCGATTCCCAATCAGCATCAAGTTTGTTAAAAAAATTGTTTTGGCACACTAAATGATAAGCTATTTCAAATTAAACAGTTAGGAGAAGTTTTATTACTGTGACAACACTTTACAGCTTAGAGATGTACTGAAAACACCGTATTTTCATGTTTTCTATTTCCAGGTGATTAACTGATGTGCCAGGTTTTGATTCTAGTAGTAGACCCATTCTTCAGATTGTGCAGTTTCCAGCGTGACATGCAATAGTCAACTCCAGAGGAAAATTCAAGATTTCCTAACACACTCCAAAGTGAAAGCAGCAACTTTTGCTTTTATCTGATTGAATAAAATACCCTCTCTTTGTTCACATTAAACAGACACTTGGGAATTCCAAATCCTTTCACAAAAACAAGCAAGTTAAAAAGCAGAAGTCAAAAGTTTCAAGTGAAAACCTGCTTCAAACTCAAAGCATTCAGAAATTTCAATAAAAAGCACAGAAGCCTAAATAGACTGTGGTCAAAAGGCACACTTGGCAAGACACCTAGAAAGCATGCAGAGAAAAGCTTCAAAATAAGCAAAATTTTACTTATTCTTGCCATGGACACTGCAAGCAAAACTGACATACGACTTTAGTTTAGAAAAACACTACTTGCTAATTTCAAGAGCGGTTGCCTTCATGACACTGACACGTAGCTTAAGTTGAACAAATAAAACCAAACTCTGCGACATAACAACCAGAAGTACACTTGGAAATGTAATCACTTCAAATTTGCCCTGATGAACAATTATTTTGTCTATTCAGCCATTACACAGCAATTTGACTGATTGAGCTGGAATCCATTTCTTAAATCGTGATTTAATTTTCTGTTTCCCAAATGGTTAGTAACAAAATCACCTCTCTCCAGCCATAAATAATATGTAGATTGCTAACACAGAAGAGTTTATGCAATGTACCCAAGAAGCATGTATCTGGAAAATTACTATGAGTAGGATGACATTAAAGATTTTTGTGAGCATTAATCAAACTCGCCTGCCTCTGCTGAAACGCTTCTACCAGAGGACATGCTAAACCAATTACCTAATTGAAGAGCAGCAGGTAGCCTTATTTTGTTTTGGTGGTAAAATAACTGTGACTCATGTCCTCAGTTAGAACAGACAGAAGTTCCTCTCAGGGTCTGCACAGATGGAATGATCCAGTTTCCCAGTCACAGGCAAAAGCAAGCTTATAATAATAATAATAATAAACTTAAAACTAATTCTTTGAATAATGACTACTTCACTAACTTCAGAAACAAAAGATTAAAATGAAACTTTATTTGGGTTTTTTTCCACCCAGTCAATTAAATTTAAGAACCCTGGAGAATAATGACCTCTTTTTTTTTCAGAGGATGTGTTAGCAGCCAGGATTGCCAGCTCCATACAGCAGCCCTAGCTAAAAAACCATTCTGTCTTCCTAAACTAGTTTACATTTCTCCTAGATTAGACACAGATGAGAAGTAGTAATCAGCACTGATGGTTACATATTTACATCAAAATAAGTATATTAACTAGATGGAATGTCAAATGTCCTTGCTTTTCAGAAATTTTTAAACTATTTTTTATCACTATGTTTTCCTGTAAAGACAGTGCTGCACAGTCTAACTGACGGTGGAATAAGGTTTTCTATTTATACTCACACATTGCTTTCTTTAAATGACAATAAACTAAGAAGTTTCTCTGATTTCATAGAGGAATGCACAGAAAAGGCAAAAATCAAGTGCCAAAGCACACGGCTTGAATGACAGAATAAACTGAAACAAGGGGACTAGTAAAAATATTTCAAGTAAATTGCACATAAAACCAATAAAAAATGATTAGATGATAAAAAAGCAACTACAGACAGTTATTTGAAAAAATAAAGGCAGTTTTCCAAAATTACTGAGAAAACTGCTGGTAATTCAAGTTCAAATGCAAACTGGAAATGGGGGAAGATCTTACTGGAAGACAATTGCTCAAAAGTAACTTTTTGCATTAATAACTTGGAATTTAAAGTCACTAACTCATATCATTTGTCAAGACATCCAAATCAGGATTCCAAATGCATCTTGCTCTTTTAAACATGACCACCAGAAAAATTTCATTTAGCAGGATGGGAACGTCCAACCAATAAAACAACGTCAAACCCAACAAGCTTTTAAGGTTCTTACTGCTCTTCTCAGGTGGATAATGCATGGAAAGTTGGGAGGATTTACAGAGATCATATAAATATCCAGCTTAAAACCTGTCTAGACATACCCTTCACTAAGGCAGGAACACGGTAAGGGCTTCTTCCCCTGGCATGAGTGACCAAGGTTTCATCCTCAAGTCCAAATGGCGACAATTTCCAACTGCTCACAGAGGGAGCAACAAATCAACACTGACTCATAGGGGGAACTACCACCTACTGCAACACCCAACAGCACTGGCTGTAGCTGCTGCATGTTCTGAGCCTCTGACAGAGGCTGGAGTAGCCAAATGCTTCTGCAGCCATGTAACAATGTCAGGAGGGTTGGGCTGGGGATGTCCTGCCCAGCTGTATTCACTAGAGCTTCTTGTGGTTCTTCTGGGAAGAGGAAGACATTGTTCACCCCATTTACTTGCCAGATTCTGGCTTGAGCTTGAGCACTTTCATTTTCTCAAGAGTGGAATTTCCCCTAAGATTCTAATTACACACAGTGTTCTTCACTTTATATCCCAAACAACTAACAAGAGCAGCTAAAGTACGCTATATGTCTATCTATCTATCTATCTATATATATGTATGTATGTATGTATTCTAGTTGTGTTAACATGGCCAGTTCTGGTAAGCATCAACCAAAATCCTTAATGAAGGATCAAAAGAACTCCACAGAAACANAAATCAAACTAAAATTAAAAAAAAAAATAACCATCCCCCAAAAACTCCCAAACCCCACACATTCAAAAATGCTCTCAGCACCACACCAATCCCAATGAAATTCATGTTTTATTAGAGACACTAGGATGTTAACAGCAATCCATGTAGAGAGAAAAAAAAGAAAAGAAAAAAAAAACCAGGTATGCTTGTCTGGATGTACATCAATTAACTAGAAACTGTCTTAATTAAAAGCCCGTTATATGTAGAACCAGGAGGTGCCTATTTCCAGGTCTTCTAGGCCAGTCCACAGCCAACACTGGTTTTAAATTTCCACCCTGATACACCCTGAAAGGGGCTGTTTCCCAAAAGTGCTTAGAAGTCCCTACCAGTACTTTGAACTCCAGTCACAATATTTATTTAAAACATGTTCAAATCCACTCTAATCTAAGCAGTTCATTTTACTAAGATGTAAAACATGGAATACTGATTTTCACTAAAAAATTCACACATCTTTTAAAGCCTGTTTTGTTCTATCAATTATGAATTCATAGTGTATTACATTCTTTGACGGTTTTTTCTAAGTGTTTGGTTGTTTTGGTTGGGTTTGTGTTGGGGCTTTCTTTCTTCTTCTTTTTTCTTTTGGGAGGTTTTTTTTTTGTTTTGTTTTCAATCCTGTCAAGTTTTCTGTCAGTGCTGTGCTTGCAGGAATGGCAGGCATATTTCAAGTAAACAGACAAAGTAGTTAATTCATACACACCTTACCATCGTGAGCAGGTAAATGGTTTATTAATGAAAAGCTGAGTGGTTTAAATGGCAGAAGAGAAACAAACTTTAGGCACCTAAGTATAAAACACTTCATTTTGTCCCCAGGGATACAATACTCTTCACTGTACAGTCAGAAGCTACAGGGCCAATTAGGAGAAATGGAAAATACCTCTGAGTAGGAATATATCAAAAACACATCCACCACAAGAAGCTGCACTTCTGGCAAGGAACTGACATGCAGTATGTATTAAGAAAACTGCACTGATTGTAAAAGGAAAATCTAATTTAATTCCATAATGGATAATGCTTGTAAAAAGGCCATTTGGTAGTATTAACTGTGAAATAGTAGCAACAAGAAAAAAAATGAAACATTGGGTACTGATACTGAAATATTGCAGAGAGAAAGAAGTGTTATATGTATACAAAGTCTTTGCATTTAATATCAACACTTTTGCTCAAAAAAACAGTTGTGGGGAAAATTGGACAGTATGATGTTGATGTTCAGGATTACTTGTATATACACTCTGATTGGCAGATCATTAAAAATAGATGTAAGAGAGTCAAATAGACATACTACATTTGGGATGCACAGACAGCAGAGCCTATGAGCTAAAAAATGTTTTCATTCATAGTTATAGAAAGACACAGAGGCTTATAATACAATAGGAAATACAAAAGTTTACACCTAATTTTTCAAAAAGTTCAAAAGACTCCTAATGACTTCAGCAAGTATTGACTGTGGCCTACAAAGCCTATGTTTTCACAATTCAACCAGCATTTTTCTTGAAAACTACGCAAAACCAACTTCAGCCACAAATACTTAGGCAATTAGATATGATTTTGAAAGGTCAGAGAGAACTCAAGGAAAATAAAAATTCTAGAATTTTCCTTTGTTTTCTAGTGAAACAGAAGTGGATAACAAAGTCGCCCTAAGAATTAAGACATACCAAGTTTTACCAAAATAGCTGCAGAACCAAGTCTTGGAGGTGAATATTACACTAATGTACATTCAGTTAATGTTAGTAGGAAAAATCTGTTTAAAGCTATTAAGTACATGATAGTAATAAATAAATGTAAAATATCAACCTTATATTAATTAAGATTTCTAGGAAATCAAACAGAAGCAGAATGCAAAAAATCCAAGCAGATTATACTGATTTACATGCCCTATTTAACCTCTTGAACAGCAGCTGATAAAAGAGCAGAAAAGAACTATAGAGCATGTCAAGAGTATCATAAAGCAGTGAAGTACTAACCTGGTATGCTCTGTTTATTTGGTTTGCTGCCCAGCTGGCATATTTCATATTATCTTTTTTCATTTTTGCACTTGCTTTTGGATTGGAAGCAATATGACTGGCAGACTAGGAATACAGTAAACAAAACAAAACAAAACAACAAAAAGACAGTGTAACTGTAAAATTTATGTGCATGAAATAAGAGAACCATCAGCATCCTTACAGTCCAAGCCCCATGCCTAATGATAGTCAAAAAAGACAAAAAAAAATTTAAAAGTTACTGGGAAACAGCATCCAGGTAAGAATTAGCTGAACTTTCTAAACTGTTGTTTGTTTTATTTAAAGCTACATTAGACTTCAGTTGAGTTGTGTATTGAGTTAAGAACCAAACCTGGACAAGATCAGCTAATCTAATTTGCTTTTCCTAAACTGAGAGTTATGAATTCAATTTGTTACCATAGACATCACTTCTATGTCCACATTGCCATTAAAAACATGACATCTTTCCCTGTAGCATCAGAAAGCACATTTTAAAAGCAGCTAAGACTCTACATAAAGTATGCCCACCTTAACTTGAAAGAAGAAAAAATATTACTTAAGAACCAAAGAGAGTTTTTTACTTATATAAATAAACGGACTATGCAAGGAATCAGTGCTACTGTGCTGGTATTCTTCAGCAGCTCATCATGCTCTAGGGATGAGCATGTCTTTTACCTTCCTGTGCCAATAATTAAAATTCTTATGAAAATACAGGCAAGACTCAAAGCTAAAGAGCAGTTCAAGTAAGAAGTACTTACTGGCACAAAATTGTCTATATTCCAAATGTATGTGAAACACTCCATATTTTAAAACATTGTTAATAATCTGAGCTATTAAGCTAAAACAACAGGGGGAAAAAACAAAACAGCAAATGGCAAAGGATAATACACATGCATAAACATACTCAAAATGATAACATGGAAAATATATAATCATGCTTACCATGTAAAGTCCAAATAGAGCTCTCATATTTCTGTTGTTAAGCTTCAGTGCTTGTGCAAAATACTTTCTTGATAGCTCAAGGTTTTCAAGTCCCCCCTGAGTGTATTTA